>CM030014.1:9454315-10029315 GCA_017639485.1 Pluvialis apricaria
TGTTGCAGTTTGTTGAATCCCAACTTAATTTTGCAATACATGTTTCATACAAATAATGAATTTGTATCTTTTTTTTGTGCTGAAAGTTGTCTCGGTTTAGAGTGAGGCTCTATCTGTCCAAAATGATGTGTGGCTCACCATCCCTGCAGTTGGTGTGGGGTTTGGGGGTTTTTTTGGTTGTTTTGTTTTATTTTTTACATCTGTATTAATGAAGGGAAGCCAACTGGAAACTGGATATAGAAGTTCTCTATCTACATACACTAACTAAATCTATAGGTGCTCTCCTCTTCGAGAAATTCTGATTTTACTTTATGCTGATATAACACTTACTTCATCAGAATCACTCTGGTTTTACAACAGCATATGAAATCAGAATTAGACTATATGTATATTAAAGTTCCAGATTACTTATTCATATGATTCAGTATGAAAGATTTTCTCTTAATGAGAGGAATGTTTACTAGCAGCCAAATTAAACACTTGACAATTTTACTTTGAAATAGTCTTTATTAACTAGCCTTTTCAGCTCTCCGATTCGTAACTCTGTAATCTTGTCTACAGTTACTTTCATTCTTGAGACTTCCAGGTTTCTTCTTGCTTGCTATCTTAGATGATTCCTCTTCCTGCTCTTTCATAGCTTAAAGACTTGTTGAATTCATACTCAGGAAGAATAGTTGTTCTTAATCTGCAGTACAGTCTTCTTGACTTCTGAGCTTGATGGGATAGACTTAAAAGTATGAGGTCTTACCGTGTTAGCACTCCTGACTCTAACCCAGAGGTGGATCCCTCTGTCCCCGTCTCTTCCCTTCCCTCTCCAACACCCTCCTCCCCTAAATAGGGACATGCCTTTAGCATAAGAACAACATTAAATATTTGTAAGAGAAGATCAATTGAAGCAATGCGCTGCCTGTACTTCAAAGCTAGCATTCATACGTTTGCATAAATGTGTCTTAAGTTTAAGTGTCCTTACTGTCACCTCTGTATGTGCTGCAATATTACTTTGGCATAAAGAAGGCCAAAAATAACACTTGCTCTATCTTGACTCTTTCTGAAATTCCAGTGCCGATTCTCCAGTAGCTATTAAACTGGTTTAGGAACCATAGTATAACTGCGTCAATTTTGTTAGGAACTTCTTCCAGTATTAAATTAATCACAGTTAAACCTGACCTAATTGTGTTGCTGAAGTTATAGAAAGCCTAATTCAAGCAGAAGCTGTTCCTCCTAAGAATCTTATGTCTGCTGTCATGTAGTTAATCCATAAGAGCCAAAACACAGATATTTATAGCTGAAGTCTCATTCTGTTTTGTTTCTTTGGTTTAAGTCCACTTAACCTATCCCCAGGCTTTATGAATAGTGTTCTGTGTCCTGAATTATCAACGGCCCAGGCTGTCCAAATTATCTTACTGTTTCATTTGGGGAAGGGGAAAGAAGAGGAAGGGAGGAAGAGATGAATGCTGCTCTTCCTTTTCTACAGCCACTGTGGTCCAAATTCTTCATCTTCTCTTGTGAAGATAAATGTATAATTCACCATCTGGACACATCATCCTTTCCCCTTAGCCCCTCGCACCTCTGCAAGTTTTAACTGTGAATATCCACATACACTATCAAAATCCTCTTCCCTGATGGAGAAAAGGATTTAAATATATATATGGCTGCAGTCGATGGCCTGGGTTCTCAGGCTGAAATTTTGAAAGTATTGTCATTGCAACTGGCACCACAATCGCAAGAACTTTCACAGAATCGCACAGAATCATTGAGGTTGACAGAGACCTCTGGAGATCGTCTAGTCCAGCCGCCCTGTTGAAAGCAGGGTCAGCTAGAGCAGGTTGCCCAGGACATCATCCAGTTGGGTTTAGAGTCTGTCCAAGAAAAAAGAGTGCACTTCTTAATGTTTATATGAGATTTCTTCTATTTCATTGCCTAATGTCCTTTCAGTGGGCAGCAGTGAGAAAAGCCTTGCCTGTCATCTTTACCGCTTTCCATCAAGTATTTATATACGTTGACAAGATGCCCCTTGAGCTTCCTTTTCACCAGGCTACACAATCTCAGCTCTCCCAGCCCCCCCTCCTATCCTTTCATCATCTTCCTGGCCCTTTGCTGGACCCATTCCAGTACATCCATGTGTGGCTCGTACTGGGGAGCCCAGCACTGGGCCCAGCACTCCAGATGTGTCCCCGGCGGTGCTGAGCAGAAGGGAAGGATGAAGACTCACCTCCCTCCACCTGCTGGCAACACTCCTCCGAAGGCAGCCCAGGGTCCTGGTGGCATTTTGGATAAATAGAGCCTAGGAGGGTGTAATTTCTTGATGCTTATATGTTACTTTGCTGAAGCTAGTAGCAGTTACATGTCTGCTTCAAAAGGAGAGTATAAACACCCACTCAAATTATCTTTTAGAAATGAGACAATTATCTTGGAAATAACCACTACTGGGGGGCGGGGGGGGACATTGCCATGTGTATGTCATTCTGTAATAAAGGTCCTGTGGTAAAGTAGTTAGAAAGCAAGACATTTTTAGTAATAATGGGCCAAAAAAATATTTAAGATGCAGCAAGATGCATGTGTTGTCATACTGAGAATAGTCTTGCAGTATTTTTAAAAAAAAACAAAAAAAACACCCTGTTTTTCCCTTCTGCTGTGCTATTCAAGTAACAAAAGTTTGGCCTATGATACTTATTGTAGTTCATGTTCATGGGAAACTGTAAAAAGTCTGCTTTTTATTTATCTTCGCGGTCTGTATCACATGCTGTTTATTAAAAAAAAAACTACTTTCATTTTTTATCACACTTTTGAGTGTTAATGTATATACTAACAACTAAATTAAAATAATATGGTTGGTACACTTGTGAATTCTGAAGTGAGAATTTAAGCAATCTTCAGTCTTGGAGGTGTGATTTGGTGTTGCAGCTGTCCTTTCAAAAAAGGTGAAAGGAGATAGAAATTGTGTACATCAGTGAATTGGAGGGGGGGAGGCAGAAATAGAATTTGCATTATTTATGTGTGGGAAGTCCTAGATGCACATGGCATTCATTCTTGTACACCTCAAAATAAGTAACTTATTGTAGATGTGGGCTGTAAAAGTTGTGATAAGAGAGCAGTTGTTATTGAAGTGTTTCAGCTGGATGGTTTTAAAGCCCCTGCTAAATCAATCTGGTTTGGTTTTTAAAAATCTCCTTCATGCTTTCATTACCAAAACTATATTTAAAACAAACAAACAACCGAGATTGTATTTTTGTATCCAATACAAATTTTGACACAGTGGAAACATTTGGGAAATTACTAGCGAGTATAAGAGCATGAGGCTGCAATGGAATTGCTCCTGTGGACATGTTGGTCTACTTTGGACTTCAATTCCTAATAAACTTGTTATTGTGGGAGGGATTTGCGTTCTCTGGCTGAGAATTTCACTTTTTTGGAGAGATGAGGGACATGTCAGGGTTTTTAATCAGGTCACTTCTACACATCTTTGTCCCCGGTAAGCTTTAAATTTTGTACGCTGGTCAAGTCTGTTTCAGATCCCCAGTGCCTAGCTTTGAAAAGGGCTACGTTCCAGCAAGTGCTCAGTCTGCACGGGATTCCGACTCTGTTAATAAAAGGTGGACATAATTATCCTTACACTTATTTTGAAGTTCAAGCTAAGCTCTAGTCTGGAGAGGGCAAATGAAAGTATGGCTGGTGATTTTGAAGTAGGTAGTTCAGTAACCTGAACTAACTGGTTAAACTTCTGTTTATTACAGCGTAAGGTGAGTTTAACCCTTTTGTAGTAACTAGGAAATGGTTGTGAGTAGCTACTACCTTGTTTTAAATGCACAGGATGGTTCAGGGAAAGGGGATAATCAGTTCTTGTTCAAATACAAATTTTGGACATTACTGCCATTACCATGGTGTGATTTTTGTGGTAGTTCTAGGTCTCCATCCCTAAAGCATCAAAAAAATCATGGAAAACTTGCAAAAAATGCTGGTGAAACACAAGAATGATTTGCAATGTGGGCAGTTTGCTTTAGCACAGGAATCTCCATGAGCCCTTCTGATTTTATACATGGAAATCAGTCTGGTTTCCAACCTGCACTGGAAAGACTTGATCCAAAATCTGAACCCATATAACAAAAAAGCAGGAAAACTGGTGCCTGACAGGATACCTTGGATAACCTCCTATATGGCCTTTTAAACACTAGTGAATCTACCTTCAGCAAAGGTTATCGTGAGCTACACTCAGTGCTTTCCCTGAAGAAAGGGTTTACTCCATTCTTCTTATTTCAATATGGATACATCCCTGCTAATTGAAATGAGCATCATGTGTGTTGCCCGTTTCAACAATAAGGTGAATATCACATGGGCTTTTCTGTATTTCCAGTTGGAATGGGTTCTGAGTGATCAAAACCTGACCCAGAGCTGTCTGACCATCCAACGCACACAACGGTTCAGAAAACGAGATTCATCTAGACTTTTCTCTCTAAAGCATTGATGACACTGTTTGATACCCATGACTTTGAACTGGATCTGCGGCCTCAAAGCGGATCCTCCTCAGAGGTTTTTCTTTCACTGAGTCTTGTGTCTTTGTCTGTCTGACATAGGTGCTGTCGGGCTGTGCTGCTTTGTGTGGAGAAGAAATCAGTCAAGAGGTACAGACGATGTATTGTGCTTTGGTTAGCCCGAGTTTGTCTCACTAAGCAGGGCTGAATTGTAAGCAAAGCGTTGGTTTGGGGTGGGGTTTTTTTTTACTTTCCTTTCCCTTGGCAAATAACGGATTTTAAGTTCTCATTACTGCCCTCGGCTGAAAACTGGGGGAAGTGCTTTTTGGGAATATTCACATGGAAAACATTTTGGTGAATAGAGGGAGAAATATGTGGGCATCCACCTGTTTGGGTGGCTATAGCCAACTTAGGAGAACTTTAACACAAGCTGTCCTGTAGAAACCTCAGCTCCTGTGGTTGGAATAAACAGCAGAAAACAAACTGAACTGGGATGCCAGGATCTTGTTTGATTGGTAATTCAGCTCAGGAGGTAATAGATACACCACATTTGTTTAATTTCTCAGGGCTCAGCAGTGTGTCTTCAAAAGGATACCTTTACTTACATTCATGCTGCTTGCCATCAAACCTTCTGTGTGAGCGCAGGGTGAAGCGCACTCTGTGTGGCTCTAACCAAATCACATCGCCCTAAAGACATGGTTCCAACTTCCACAACGAAGGCTGAAGGGAGGATTTTATAAACAGAGTGAGTCCAGTTTCAACTTCCAGCTAATGAATAAAACTGAAGCCAGAAGCACAATATAATTTTATTTTTTTTTACTAATGACTGGGGCAACAACATTAGGGATGTTGTGGGTTCTCTGCTAATTGAAAGCTTGATCTTAAAATTAGGTAACTTCAGGCTAAGCCAGAGCAGAAGAGCTCAATGAATGGAATGCCTGATAAAATTCCCTGATCTGTTTTGAGTCATCAAACTAAGTGACTCTAATGGCCTCCCTTGTGTCTTCAAGATAAATGGCTTATTTTTCAAAATAATAAGATGCTGTTTGAAATATTCATCTCTGTGGGGAAATAGAATTTATTGCTCTTTATTGTGGCATTAAAAAAAAAGTGAAGATGAAGTCATGAAAAAGGGGGATTCTTTTGTGATTATAAATTCGGAAAATTTTGAAAAGGGGAAAGTTGCTTATCTTAATTCTCCAGCTCTTATTGTATATTGACTCTCCTATACAGCAGCTTTATCGGACAGCTGCGACGTTAAAATTGTGCTGTGTGAGGTCGGGCACTTTTGACACCAACCTCTGTCCCCCCTCTCTCATGCGTGACACAAATATCCGAATATCCATGAGGTGATGGCACCGCACGAGCGGCTCTGCTGCCCGGTGCTCTACAGGCCTTGGGCGGGCAAAGCCCGCGTATGAAAATGTGCTGGAGAACCATTCTGACCATTTAGTTTAGGCGGCAGGATGACAGTATCGTCTGTAAATTAAAGGTTTATTTTGGGTCGTGTCGTGTGTGTCGTGTTCCCTCCCCCGTTGCTATGGCGACGGGCGGGTGTGAGGAGCCGCGGGCCCGGCGCGACCCCCAGGGGGCGCCCTACCGGCGGCCGCCGCTGGCCCCGCCCCGCCCCTTCCCCCGCGGGGAGCGGCGCGTCCGGAGGCGGCTGCGGCCCGTGGCTGGGCGCGGAGCGGAAGGTGAGTCCCGGCGGCGAGGCGAGAGGGGAGCGGCCGCCGGCATCGCCCGCAGCCGCGGGGAACCCCGGTGGCTCCGCCGGCGCCCGCCTCCCTCCGGCCTCTCGCCCCGCCGGGCGCGGCCCGTCGCCCCGCGCCCGCCCCCATCTTAGCCCTCGCCCCGGCGCCATTTGAAGCGCGAACCCGCACCCGCCGCCCTGAGGCGAGGGGCCCGTCCCCCGCCGAGGCAGGGAGAAGTGACTCACCCGCCGGCCCCGCGCGTCCCGCCGCGCTGAGGCGGGGCCGGGCCCGCGGCGCTCCCCGGTGGCGGCTCCCGGCCGGGGCGGCTCCCGGCCGGGCCCTCTCCCCGCCGCCGGAGCCTGGCCGCGGCCTCGCCCCTGCCCCCGGCTCCGCGCCTCGCCGCCGCCTCAGGGGCGGAGCGGCGCCTTTGCCTCGCTGCCGCCCGCCCGCCCGCCGTGGCTCCGGCCTCCGCGCAGGCCGCGGCCGGCTGGGCGGGGGGCTGCCGGGGTCTCGCGGCTTGGGGCCTTGATGAGCCCGTCGTTTATGAAGGATGTGCCGGGGAGCGCCGCTGGAGAAGAGTAACGGGCGCTGCTGTCCCACGGGCCCATCCGTGGGGGAAAAGGCCGAGCCGCGTAAACGGGGCGAAAGCGTGCGCTCGGTGTGCTGCAGGTTCTGAATCAGAAAAAGCAGTGAGGGTATTTGATACTTCTAGGTCGTGATAGAGTATTAAACCCCCTGGTTTTTCCATGTTATTCTCTCCTTAAAATAAAACTGTGTTTCAGACAAATCATTTCACGAGAACAGCATTTATTTGGTGAGGGGCCTTTTTCCCTGCTTTCATCTCTGATGGCATTGGCTTTAGAAGACCCTGGGCCCGTAAAGGGCTCTGATGTTACAGTAAGCCACATCAGAGCCCACCTTTGCAGCCCTTCTTCAAAACTTTTTGGGCCAATATATAGCTCAAGTATTTTTGGTGTTGTCTCCGTCTGTTTTACTGTTGTCAGGAGCTGCCAGGTGCAGCAAAAGCCAACTAACCTGGCACAAAAGGAAAGCAAATGCTCTAATGCATCTACCTTATCAATTTTGATACTTTAAATCAAAACTAATACCAAGTTTTTGTGTTGTTTTCTAGCTTCAATTTCCATCACTTCATTCTTTGTAATACTTGTGTATCTGGTTCTGTTCTTTTTTATGTTGTGCTCAAGTTTTAAGGTGTTTTAAAATACTGTCACTCCATAGATGAAAATCTCAAGCTGATGTATTCGCTACGTTTGGAAGCTGTACAGCCATCAACTGCTTAGCTGCTCTGCTTGCTGATAGTGAAGAGTCTAGGAATTTTGGTAAGGGAGCATGAGTTTTGTTAGTATTTTCAACGTTTAAACTTTATCTGAAGGACTACGCCTCAAAATATCTGGTCTCTGACAAAAGGCAACAGGGTGCTTAAGAACTGCATCGTAGGTTACACTGAGTACTTGAGTGCCTGAGTCCTGGCCTGTCTGTCTTTATGGTGAACCTTCTTTTGTCCCAGGGCAGGAATATGAAACTAGACATCAGTACTTGTGTGCATTTCATCTTAACTGTAACAAAATGGGCTGGGAGGCGAGAAAGGGGAGTAGGAAAAAACGTGTTGTGTTTAATGTGAGGGTTTTCAAAATGTTTGTACTGTTTCATAAAGAGATGAAAGAAAGACTGCATGCAGACAAATCTGCCTAATGCTTGAATGTTTGCACTTTACAGTTAATTTAGACTGTTCAAAATGAATGATCATCCTAAAAAGAGGAAAAGGAAGACTCTACACCCTTCTCGATATTCAGGTCAGTCTAGAGCTTGAGTTAGGTGCACTTTAGTAAGTTTATTTTTTCTAAAACTAATTACTTTTTTATGAGAAGGGACCACGTGGTAATATATGGAAAATCGGTAACATAAAGGGTGGGATAAGAAGTCTTGATCCAAATGTATTGAGTACCCACTCTGCGTGCTCTGCTCTTTAGCCACTTTCAGTCAGCGCATCTGAACAGTTTTGTTCTGTGCTTCCTGCAAACTGGGAAACTCACTCAGGCTACAAAATGAAGATGATTCTACTAACACACAAGGGGAGGAATTTTGTAAAAGTTGGGATGGAGATGTCTGGAAGTGTTCAGCACTGGGCAAACTGTGCTCCTGTCACTGTTTCCAGTGAAAGCAGTTTGATAATGATTGTATCTGATAGTTGGCACATCTGGGCAGGCAGCAACTGAAAGTTGTAAATCACAACAGGAATGTTATCAGGCCAGCACAGAATTCTCCCAACATAAGAAGTAAAAATGCAGCCGATGAAGAGAATTCTGGTGAACTAAATACGTATGTAGCTACATCAATGTCTTAGTATTAAAACTTACCTTTTTTTGTCTTTTTAGATTCTTCAGGTGCAAGCAAATACATAGACAACAGTGGAATTTTTTCTGACCACTGCTATAGTGTCTGTTCTATGAAACAGCCAGATATAAAGTTTTCTGAAAACAGAGGTAAGACTACATTTTGGGGTCTTGTTCTGCAATTCTTTACTAAGTGTATCATGCTCTTATTCATAGAAGTAAATGGAATACAAAATATGTAGTGGGTGACTTCTGAGGACCATTGTGATCTGATATGCCTTAGCCTGGTGGAAGGTTGTTTAATTGCTATAATTGAAATACAATTTTCAAAGTAAAAAATGATGATGAAAAAAAGATCCTTCAATTTTACAGCATCTATAAGGATGATTAGACTTCTTTATTTAAACATCCGCTAGCTAGGTAAGGTAAAGCTGATGTAAATAATCTAAGGGTTCGCATGGAATTTGCCAGCAGTTGCGTTGAAACGTACTTGTACTTATGGAAAACAAAATGCCTTTTTATAAAACATCCACTAGTGTATGTAAAGTTTAGCAGCGCAAACGTAGGGATAGATTTTTATTACATTTCTTTTTCTTTTCGGTCTAATAAATTAACCAGAAAGTCTTCAGAAGTCTTAGAAAGTATTGTATTTTAAAATGCAATGTCCAGAAATATTTAAGAATATTTTTTAAAATTGTGTCTTTCAAATGTATATTTTCATTTAAGGATTTTAAGGTTTTTTTTTCCAGTGTAATCAACTGACTATTTTTTGCTGAAATTTTAAAGACAGGGTTGCCACATTTTGAATTCTTTTGTTGTTTCCTGTATGTATGGGAATCTAAGGTATTTATTGTTGCGTTCTTTAATGTAGGTTATGATGCGATTAGTATATAAAGATAAATTTATACAACTAGAATAAGTAAATAGTAAAGAAGATCCATGGTTAAAGAATCCTGACAATGCCAGTAATAGACAAACAATGACAAGAAAATCCTTCTTTTATCTTTGCAGGTAGATTCCACAGTCCTGTGCAGAGCCTAGACACAGATGATGATGGGAGTCCAGTGCACGCTGGGACTTCTCACTGGAGTGGGTCACATTCAAACGTTGTGGGGTTGCACTATGCAGACCCTAAAAAGAAGGATAAAGGTAAAGGTAAAGGTAAATGTGTATTTACAGCTTAGGTGCTGGGAAGCTGGAGAGCATGGCTGCTGGCTTTTAGTGTAACTTTTTTGCTTTGACAGAAGAGGCAAAGGATTTGTAGTTGACGTTATTTGTTTGTTAGTTAAACATAATCCATCGTCTGGTGGGGGAAAATAACTGCTTTTTGCATTTGTACGCTGCTACAACTAACTGAAAAGTTAAATATGGACCCAGGTGTTTTGCGGGGCTTTTTTTAACCTTTTGTTTTATTATCTATTTCCTCCTGCAGATAAAGGTACTAATAATGGAATGTGCAGAGACTTATGTGATTCACCTATATTCAGTGACAGCCCTACAGAGGAGGAGAAACCTCTTGATATTCAAACTGTAGAAATTTCTACAACAGAAGTGAATGCTGTAGAAGTTCACGATATAGAAACACAAACCGTGTCACCTGAGAAGCTAGAAGCTGAGGACCTAGAGGAAATCCCTCTGGAAACCTGTAAAATCTTTGAGAAGAACCAGGCTTTGAATATCACAGCTCAACAGAAATGGCCTTTGCTGAGAGCCAACAGCAGTGGCTTGTACAAGTGTGAGCTCTGTGAGTTTAATAGCAAGTACTTTTCTGATTTAAAGCAGCACATGATCCTGAAGCATAAGACGTGTACAGACACTCATGTCTGTAAAGTTTGTAAAGAAAGCTTCTCCAGCAAAGTGCAGCTCATTGAACACGTAAAACTACATGAGGAGGATCCATACATCTGTAAATATTGTGATTACAAAACAGTGATATTTGAGAATCTGAGTCAGCACATAGCAGACACTCACTTCAATGACCACCTTTATTGGTGTGAGCAGTGCGATATGCAGTTCTCCTCGAGCAGCGAGCTGTACCTGCACTTCCAGGAACACAGCTGTGATGAGCAGTATTTGTGTCAGTTCTGCGAGCATGAAACAAACGATCCAGAAGACCTGCACAGCCATGTGGTGAACGAACACGCGTGTCGACTGATAGAGTTAAGCGACAGCTATAATAACAAGGAGCGTGGACAGTACAGTCTCATAAACAAAATCAGTTTTGACAAATGCAAAAACTTCTTTGTATGCCAAGTGTGCGGCTTTAGGAGCAGGCTGCATACAAATGTCAACAGGCACGTAGCAATTGAACACACCAAAATATTCCCTCATGTTTGTGATGACTGTGGGAAGGGCTTTTCAGGTATGTTGGAATATTGCAAGCATTTAAGCTCTCATTTATCTGAAGGGATTTATTTGTGTCAATACTGTGAATATTCAACAGGACAGATTGAAGACCTTAAAACTCATTTGGATTTCAGGCATTCAGCAGACTTGCCCCATAAATGTACTGATTGTTTAATGAGGTTTGGAAATGAAAAAGATCTTTTAAGTCATCTTCAGATACATGAGACAGCTTGATGACTTTCTTTCCCTGTAATCAGTTTGTTAGAATTGAAATTAATTTCCAGTCACTAAAATGTGATATTAAATACAATTTTAACAGCAATTATACAATTCTGATGTTTTTCTCTTTATATCAGCAAAGCTTGTATAACAGCTTGATGTTGTGAATTTCCTTACCTAGGGGTTTCAGTAGGAATAATCACACTTACAGTGTGATGGATCAGATTTTGGGGGGGAGGGACAGTGGGAGTAGTTGCATGTTGTGATAGCGGTTCTGATGGTCATTCTGTACTTTCACATCTGATGTACAAGAGCAGCTCTTGAGTTTAAAAAGAGACAGAGAAAGCCAACATCTAGTTCCACGCTTAAGTAACGCCACACTGATCTCAAGTGCATATCCAGCTCGTGTTACCCTCTGTGGCAGCAGGTCATTGTGCTGATGTTTAGTAAATTGCACCAGCCTGCCAAAGATAAGGGCGTTCCAAAAATTCCCAGGCATGGACGTCTCCAAGTTCACATACCAGCCTGCATTTCCCACCTCATACTCTTGATAAGCTTTTAAAATTGTCCTGTTTTTCTCTTGGGCTACCTGTCCAACCTCATCATTCACTTTCTTTGATCGGTGTTTAATTGCAGCTCCTGTCTGTGGGACTATCCAACAACCCTCTCTTCCACACATTTACTACAGAACTCCCACATGATTTTTGTCTCCTTTGTTTACCTTCAGTTCCCATCTTTTAATGCACCAAGGAAACACCCGTTGCTTGTGTGTAGATCAGGTCATGTTTTAAGGAGTAATTGTAAGGGAATTTGCAGAGTTGTCCAGATAAGAACGTACAAAGAGTGTGACTTTTGTATCTAAACCCCTCATTAGCTCTCACTGAAATGATGTATGTCACCAACCTCATTTAGAGCAAGCCTCTATTAGTTTATAATTATATTTTATAATTCTGTATATTTATAATTAGCTTTCCACTGCTAGTAATTTGAGGACAGTTATTTTAATTCTGTAAATTTAAAACTTCTCCTATATACTGGCTTAAAACACTGGTACAGTACTAAAATTTTATTAACTTTATCACTTTCAAATGATTTCACACATCTGTTCAGATTAGATAGTGCTGTCCTGCCAATATATTCTTTAGAAGTGAATTTTTACGATTCATTCTGTAGCTGTATTTCTGAGTGGATACTTGGGCGGATAAAAATAAGGGTGAAGTCATTTAAATTGTGATAGTTATTAGGCTGAAATTACCCACAAGTTAGTGGTGGAGTTTACATTTCTGCATTGATTGTAAATTTGTAATGTAAGATTGTCTAATGCAAGTTTTGTATAGATATAATTAATGTATAAAACATTTCTTGATCAGTGAGATTTGATGTTAGCAGCTTCAAGGCATGCAAGGGTCTTTGCGTTTGATTTTTAAAGCTAAGGATTAAAACTGGCTGAATATGGTCAACCAGTTAGCGTATCTTTCTTTGTCAGAGGCAAGACCATTTTTGTCATTTTGAAATGCTGAATCTTCTGTGTAGTCATTGAAAAAGGCAACCTGATGGTGTCTTAACTGTATTTTATTAGTTGTATAGAGAATGAATGTCTGTAGTAGAATCGCTGGTTTCCTATTTTGAACACATTCATCCTGGCTGACATAAAATGGTAGCAATAATATAGTTAACAAAGCATTAATAAGAAGTATTTTATATATGGAAAGTTAATTTTGCTTATATGGGTATAACTGAGAGAGGGGAATGCTGGTTCTCCTAAAACCCTGCTCTTGGTGGTGACACACAGGTGGAATGGCACAGCTGGGCTCTGGAGAGAAAGCTGTTCCAGGGGACAGTGACAAGAATTGAAAAAAAGACATTTACAAAAACCCAAAAAACAAATAAGTGGGCTTAAGAAGTGTGTATGTTTGTATAGTCCTGCGCAGGAGAACTGGTCTCTTGTAAAAGGACAGAGCCCTGTGATACAGAAAACTTGCTTGTTGATTCCTGAATAACTTCGTCTCACTTTGACTTGGGTCATTTCTGATCTCTAAACTGGGAATGAAAAGAATACCCCATAGGAATGTTATGAAGCCAAATAATTCCTTAGTAAAATGCACCCCACAGTGTCTAGTGAGGAATATATTCAAGTTTGGCTTAGGTTGGTTTTCATAAATAAGGGAGTCATGTATTTTCTTTTTAATATCAGGAATGGAAATGTACAGGAGTAGCTGGTCTCATTTTACCTTAGCAGGAACACAAGTAGGGTATTGGCTTCCACGTGATCAGTGTGCTAAAACAAGAGGGTATTAAGTAGTAGAAAAAATAGGTAATGAGTGGAGTCTGTCTAGAAGTTGGAAGGCCAAAAGGAACGCCTGCACATGTCAAGGACAGTACGGTGTTCCCATTGAAGGGAAGACAGTTTGGTTTATTTACGTGAAGCGTGTAAGTGGAAGGTCAGTGCTCCGACTGCTGCGCTGGGGTGAGCTGAGAGGGTGAATGCAGCTGGACCCACACTGCCAGAGACTTCGGGTGTCTGTAACCCTATAGCTCGAGCCATTCATCTCGGTCTTGAATGAGAGAAATTAACTATAGTAACCAGAAATACGCCAATTATTTTTTTTCTCCGAGACACTCAATAAGCATATCAAGTTCAGCTGTTCATTACACTGATACGTGCAAGGTTCATCTGCTTCAGGAACACTGTTCTAACTAGAAGCCATACAAAATCATGAGATTGGGTTTGGAAGTATTTTGTATTTGGGAGTAATGTGTATTTGATCGTTTGCTTTCCACACTTGTGAGCCTTTAGGTTAGATGTGTGTCGTTATTTCAGCTTTCCGCATCACATTGGTGAACAAAAGCACTTTTTTATATGAAAGATTCTGTTGACTTCAAAACACAATTTAAATCCCACTAATTATTGCAAGAACTTAAAATACAGCGAGTTAGTAATTCTCAAATAATGTGTTCTCTACAATGCTTATTCGTTGTCGTTGATTTTCATTGTTTGTGGTTGTTCTTGTTTTCTTATGCTCTTTTATGGTGCTGTATCAAATGTATAAACTCTCCGTGCTTTTGAACTCCTGAAAGTACTTGGCGTTTGTCATTTAGCGGACTTCGATTAAACCACGGTGCTGACAGTCGGCAGGAACCCCCGGTCGTGCCGCGCTGCCTTTGTTCCGCTGACGGCCCCGGGCGGCCCTTCGGGCTGTGGCGGGGCAGTCCCGGTTCGAGCGCAGCCGCCTCACGGCGCCTCCCGCCGCGCTCCGCACCGCCCAGCCGCCCCCGACGCTCCGGACAGAGCCATGGCGGGCGCTGCTTGGCTGACTAATCCACCGCCTCTCCCCGAGGCCGAGGGGCAGCGGGCCGGGAGGGGCGGTGGGGGAGTATTTCCCGGTCTCCATTTCACGAGCAGCCGCGCCGCCGGTTCCCCTCTCCTCCTCTGCCCTCGCTGAAGATGGCGGCCATCCCTTTCCACACCCACACCCCCCCCCGGCCCTCAGTAAAAATGGCGGCCACGCTCCCTTCTAGCGGCGGCTCCCGGAGCGGGGTGAGGCGGAAGCGGAAGTGATGTCCGCCCCCGTCCCGGCGGCGGCGGGCCAGGAGGTGGAGGAGGCGGTGGCGGCTGCAGCGGCGGCGGCGTGGAGGGCCCCGCCAGCGGCGCGGCGGTTGCCGGGTAACGGTGGGGCGATCCGGGGCTCTGTAAGGGAGCGGGAGCGGGCAGGGCCGCGGGCCGTCCGCGTCCCCTGCGGCCTGGCCCCTCGCCCTGCCCGGGGGCGCCGCGGGCCCGTCCTCGCTTGGCCGAGGGGACAGCGCTGACCTCCAGGCGGCGGGGAGGTTGTGAGCCGCGTTCTGTGAGGGGAAAGCCTCGTCTTTGGAGAACGGACCGCACCGAATCTGTTCAAACCCGTCCCCGGGCATCCTGAGCCGCTGTGGGCGTCTGTGGCGAGGGGAAGAGAGAAGAGTTGGTCAGGGTAATAGAACCGGCATCAAGTAACCTCACTGGTATTCATTAGCGTTTGAGGTTTTGATTTCGTTTGGGCTTTTTTTTTTTTTTTTTTAAATGACTGGGTGAGAAGGGTATGACTTTTCATGTAACTGTCTGTATTGGGGGGTTTGGTCACTTTTATGTAACTTTCCTTGCAGTTGCATAATGGCAGAAGCAACTGTCTCTCCACTGAAGCACTTTGTGCTGGCTAAAAAGACAATCACTGCCATCTTCGACCAGCTGCTGGACTACGTCACTGAAGGAGCAACTTTTGTGGAAGGTTAGCTTTCACCTTAAATGCAAGGGCCTTGTCTGCTGCTTTGGATATGTTTTATAGCAGAGTAATGTACATTATGATATATATCAGTATGCTGTTTGTGTAAACATATGCCTTCAGAAGTAGTCATTCTTTTCATTTGATGCTGTTTTTTTCAACTTAGGCTAGCAGGAATGCTTAGGATGGTTACGTATATGAAAAGCTGATTGCATCGATTGGGCTGGTAGCCTATCCTCCTTTCCATGAGGGCGAAAGCTTAACCACTCCAGCATTTATAGTCCTGTTGCAGTTTCTTTTGCATGGAAGAAAGCACAAACAGGTTCTCCCATTTCAGTAGGAAAGTAGATCAACATGATGTAATGCAAAGAATACACCCTCAGAAGTTCGAACAACATGGAGGCGCGTGTGTCGCCACATGGAGTCAGTTGCTCATCACCCTAGTGAGATCTGCGGGGAGAATACAGCCTGGCCTAGCTGGTATATCCACGAGAGGTCCCGTTTTTCCTTTCTGAAGGAGGCAGGTGTCACAAAGAGTGGGGCAGATCAGCACAGCAGGCTGTGTTCACAGGCCTGTTGAACCCAGCGGCTGGATTGTTGATTAATCTGAAGTGATTTATGTCATGATTTCACAAGTGCTTGTGGTGGAGCTGTCAAATGACAAGGGCTGATATCAGTGTCCATAGTGGGGTTTTATTCGTTTTGGTTTTCTTACGGCTGTATAATTAAAATTTACACAGATCTTTGTTGGCATGTGAAGTACTGATAATCTGTGTTTTATATCCTGGAGCATATACTCTTTATGTGATTGCTTTTATGTTATTCTTTTTCTATGTGTAGCAACATACAGGAACCCAGAGCTTGAACATGTAGCAACAGAAGATGAACTAGCAAAAATACAGACATATAAAAATAAGTTAGCAGTCATCGGTGAGGTGCTTTCACGGAGACACATGAAAGTGGCATTTTTTGGCAGGTAACGAATGGAATTACCAGAACTTAATTTGACTTTCCCCCCCTCTCCGCCTCTTGCAGGGCTTAGTGTCCTTATTTCTAATTTAAATGCATCTGGGATACAGAAATTAATTATATCTCAGCCTTGATATTTCACAAAGTTAAAAGTTGCATAGGTGCACAAGCTGTGATGTGTGATAAAAGTTGCTTTTGCAAAGGGCAAAAGTTCAGAGCAGGAAAAAGAGAATTTAACTCTCCCTCTGACATTTGGAATAAATTTGTAAACCCTTGTACAGCAAGCACTGAACTTTTTCTAGAAATAGCAGCTCAAAAATGAGTTATAGTCTATGTAACTCCTTACTGTTGTGTAATAGTTAAACCTCAAATCTTTATGGGTGAGAGGTAGAGTGTTAGTGTGAAGTGGGACATTACTGAGCACTTCAAGTTCTTGCAGAATCTTGAGTTGGTGAACAGTTCCTTTTAATCAACGGGGGTTTAGTTAATTTAACTACCTCTTCCTTCTGAAATAAGGACGAGATTAAGTTTAATTATTGAAGACAGCATTTGCATTGTAAGGATTATGTACAAGAAGTAAATTTGAGAGTTGTTTTTGCACAGTTTCACGTCTTAGTGTAGGAATCTTCATTCAGTTGAGATTATCGTTTATTAAATTGTTCTGATTTGCCATTGCTGGCTGTGATGAGAGTTCCCAGACAGCAATGCTTTGGAACATATCTTAAGGCATTAGTACAGCAATACTCCTTTTGTACCTCGTCTCACGCCTACAAGACTCTCTCAGAAGCAGCAATTCCTTCCTGACTGGTAAAGAAAAGATGTTCCTCTGAAAACAGTAACTTACTGAGGTGATAATTTCACAAACATTTTAAGGAGTTGATCCCTGGAATTCCTCTAGATTTGCTGTGAGTGGGAATGTGGAACTGCTGTCTGATCGGAACATAATTCTGTCCAAAATGTTACATGTATTTTCAATTGGTTCTTTTCCGCAGGAATGCTAGGGCTGGCACAAAGAAGAGGACAGGCAGCCCCCTCATGTGGGACAGCGTGCTGGGATTTAGAAATTGCTTTAAGTTGATCGAAGGCATCTTTTTATGCTAGGTGCTTTTTCCAGCGTAGCAAAGTTGAGCCGATATCTTTTACAAATTTCTTACACAGATTGAGGTATACCAGCTAAGTCATACTTGCCGGTATATGTTACGTGAATGAAAATTGGTTTTCTTGGTTGCATTGATACCAAGAAAGATTTTTGGAATTGCTATTCAGATGGACTTTTCTGCACTTCCTCTTGTTTTCTGTTAAGCTATGCTGTCCTGGCTTGAAGCTCTATCACCCAACACAGCTTGCAATGTGTGGATCTGGTGCAATTAGATGGGGGTATGTTCAGTTCAAGACAGAGGTATGAGTAATGCTGCTGTACTGTGCTTAGAGTGCTTTTATTTTCTTTCCCTCTAGAACAAGCAGCGGGAAAAGTTCAGTCATTAATGCAATGCTGTGGGATAAGGTACTTCCTAGTGGGATCGGCCATACAACTAACTGCTTTCTCAGTGTGGAGGGCACAGATGGAGATAAGGCTTATCTTATGACAGAAGGATCCGATGAAAAGAAGAGTGTCAAGGTACAGTTTTTGAATGATTAATGCTACTTCTCACACTAACCATTTCTCAAAAGATCTGTCTTTTAACAACAGTTTCAGGCCTAACAAAAGTATAAGGCTAACTCATTCGACATTTTTAAGTTCTTTTTTAGGAAGAAATAACTAACAAACTAAAATGATCTACTTTGCAATTTTTTTTTTTATATATTTCAGAGTAACAACAAATGTGTGTCTGATTGTAGCATAGCATATGTTGCGTGATCTATTTTTGTAAGACTGAGAGTAAGTTCTGATGCTTGTTAAAGATTATTTAGCTGCTCACACTGATATGTTAAACCTCTGAGGCAAATTCCTTGTGACGCTCAGTATCACGCACTCTAGCCCCGTAAGCAATACCTCTTTGTGGTTCCAGAGAAACTACTGTCTGGGTTTCAAGGCACATCTTGTTCTTTAGATGCTGGTGAGCCTAAGAGGTTAAAAAAAAAATAAAATCACAAGTATTCCCCAGCAGGAAGTATGAACTCTGTTAATTCTGTTCAAGATAGATCCTGTCCAGGTTTGCTTGAGAACCAGATTAGACTGCTATGCAGATTTGTTTGTGGTGCATATTCATGTTTCTCTTCTCTTTATAGACAGTCAATCAGCTTGCTCATGCACTTCACATGGATAAAGATTTGAAAGCTGGCTGTCTTGTCCATGTCTTTTGGCCCAAGTCAAAGTGTGCCTTGCTGAGAGATGATTTGGTTTTAGTGGACAGGTATGTTTTCTGGTCTAGTAAATGTTTTCTTAAATAAATTAGACGTTATAATCTTTAGAAAAGAGACTGGTTTACTGATTGATTGTGGTTTGGTTGTTAGGTTGCAAAATTATTGAAAGGCTTTTCTTTTTTCCTTGAGAGAGAGAAAACAGAGTTTGTTCTTTTGTATATACTGCTGTCTGTCATCACCCTACTGATTTTGTCCTTGTAACAGCTGGAACAAATGAGAGTCTTGTGATTGAGCTGAATAAGGGACTAGCTTTTGGCTGAGGGTACTTCTACCTTTAAAACAAACAGTATGGAAGTGTGAATAGGGTTGTTGCAGCAACAACCTTTTGCCCATCTCCTGTCTTTAAACACTTGAGACTGATCATGGGAAATGTAAGCAATCTGGGCTTCATTTTTAAAAGCTTCTGGTAAGAGTTGCGGTGCCGACATATCAAAGTAATGGGTGACCTCAAAATGTAATTGTGACTGTCAGCTGTGCGTGCCTGGGTGTTGGGCTAGCATTTCCTGCTGCTTGTGTGTTTAAAGAATTCTGAAAGCTGTTGCGTTGTCTATGTCAAATGCCCGTATTCCTGGCCACTTCGACGTATGACCTGGTAATATTTTTTCAAACTGTTAGGTGATCTGTACCTAATAGGTGAATCAATATATATTGAATTTAAGAGTGATTCACTCACAGATGAATGAATTTGTAAGTATGATTTCTCCATATCCAGCAAAATAAGATCCAGACTGTATTCTGATAAATTGTAGTGCTTTTTGTTGCATCTTTAATCTTGCACTTTTGAAATTGCTGGGAGTTTGTCATTATTTTCTTAGGTGCAAACTCAGGTCCTGTGTTAGTCAGAGAGAAAGCCAGCCCAGCTGGCGCAGGGAGCTGGTTGGTTTGATGCACTTCTGGACTTCTGAGCTTATGCAGTTGTGCTGTCTCCTTGAGAACATGTGCGTAGCACAAGTATGCTGGAAGCCCAGAAGGGATCCTTATATAGATATGATATAAGGCATGATTTGATCTTCACAGTCTTAGTTGCTAAAGGTGAAACATAAAGGGAAAAAACCCCAGCCTGAAATCTGACAATCTGAGGTACTCGTAAGAAGAAAATAATCTTTTTACTGTTAAATAGAGCAAATTTGAACCAGCAATAATTGAGATGTTGCAAACATGACCTAATGCTCGTGTATCACCTATTTTTTTAAAAACTGACAGCACTGTAGTTTTAATTTTAATTTCTTATTAAATCTATGCACAGCTTGCATAACACATCACTTTAATGTAGGCCTTTATTAGTGGGGAAAAATACTTTATGAACAACTGTACTTTTTGATTAAAATCTAAAACTTGGGGTAGAGGGAGGGGGACCATTCTATGAGACTGCCTGGATTTCTGACGAACTGCCTGTCCCTTCCCTTGGCTATTATGCTCTGCAAATTTATTCATTAGAAACTGTATTTTGGAATGAGTAGGTGGTCAGTGAGTGACTGATAAACGTGAAATGGTAATTGGCTTTTGCTATGTTTGCATTAAGCTTGAGGTAAGCATCAGTTTAAAAATGCAGAGTTTTGTATCTTCTTACAAGGCCCTTAGACAATCCCACTCTATTTTTGTCAGTTTCTAAAAATCAAACACTCCTTTGCTGTGTAAATACAAGTTTGTGTGTTTTATTCTCAACAGCCCTGGCACAGATGTCACTACAGAACTGGACAGCTGGATTGACAAATTCTGCTTAGATGCTGATGTGTTTGTCTTGGTTGCCAATTCTGAATCAACTCTCATGAACACGGTATGATGTGCAATGATTTTACGTTATTTTTTCATTGAAATGCTCAGCAGTTCCATAACTGGAATGGCTTCTCGACCTTTACTGAAGCTCCCAGGAGTCATTGCACTTAGCTCTTGTGAATAGGATTTGGGGGTGGGAGGCAAGAAACAATGTGTATCCCTCACTAAGGACAGGAGAACCAAGTTTCTTACCAGCTTTGTTTACTCTGACTTGAGCATTACATTTGTCCTTTCTATCCGAGTTTCTCTTTTGATAAATGGATGATGTAGTGCTTGTCTCACTTTACAATTTATTGGTATTTGTTGGCTGAAGACACTTGTATTATCAAATAAATAAATTATGGAGTATTTCATATCCAGAAGTTGAGTAAAATACACAAAGTAGGTGAAAGAAGTTGAATTTCCCTCTTACTCCTCGTGTGTTCTTGTCTCAGAAGAGGGTGAATTCCATCGATACAGCTTGTGTTGAGGACAAGTGCTACAGGTTGCCCTCATTGGACTGTGTTTCTTCTGAAGATGCTAGCAATAAGCATTCATGTTGCATGGTTCTGTGCAACATGGAGAGCTGAAGATGTTTTAACACCTTTATTCTATAAAGCCTTGTTTCAAGAGGGAGAATACTTCTCTATACCTTGCAGCCTAAATATTGTATGACTTGTAGAAGGAGAGCATACAAGGTGGCTAAAGGAGCTTTTGTGATACTCAAAATACAAGACCAGAGATTTGCTTTAATTTTGTAGTGATCTTCAGTTTTGACTAAACTAAGCATTGTGAATGCAGACAATATCAATATAAGGTTTCTAAGTTATTGGAAGTGGGACTGCCAGAGTGTAGTATAATGCCACTGAGAAATCTCTTGATGACTTTTATTAAGCCTACTGTAGACAAATAAAATATTCCGATAGTTCTGACGTGCAGTGTCTGAACTTTCTAAATATTGGGGTAATTTTTAATACAACAAAGAACTGAATGTACAAAGACAGTATTTCCTTGCATTGTAGCAAATTGGAATAGTTTGATAGGAATCTGAGAAGAACATAAAATGAGTTTAAAAACATTACATTCCATATTCTGAGCTGAATCCACAAAGACTCAAATACAAGAGAGGTGTGATTTGAAAAGAAAGACGATTCTGACAACATCCAAGGCAAAGAGAGGGTATGACACAACTATGGCTTTATCTTCTCCATTATCTCACGTGAAGGATGCTTTCTGGCTTTTAGTATGGAGGGAGTCTAGAAGTTGTTTGCATTATGTACATACCATAGCTGGTTTGGTTTTTCTAATTAAAAAAAGGAAGAAGAAATAAAGATTGGGTTTTAGTCGACACCTCATTACTGTATAGAAACATGGAGACAACCGGGAACTGCGTGCCAGATTTCAGTTTGGTGTAATGAACAGAGAAAAGACGAAATTTGATTTGGTTCTTTCATTTGCTCAGGAGAAGTAAACCATTAAAAACAATCTGACTGAGACAGTAAATATGTAGGAAAGATGTATAGGCTGTGCATCTACTGGAAGATTCTGCTAATTTTGTACTTGTCTGATCCTTAGCACCCAGTCACAGAAGTGCTAGTCTGCTTTTTAATGTGATTTTTGGCCGGTCTTTTTTCCTTGTCAGGCACAGCTGAAAGCTGCTAAATAGAAATAGGTTAGTCTTGCAATTTGTTTGAAGCATTAAAGTCTTGCTGAGTCTTTTTGGTTGCCATGCCTATAAATCCTCACTTAACACTGGGCACCTTGTAATTATTAGAATCTGGAAATACCCAGTGTCCAGGGTATATATTGGAGGGAAAGGAAGTAGATCTTAGTTGTGATTGAGGCTTTGGCTCAGTAAACAGCTCTTTTTCTTCTTTTTTAATTTTTTCAGCCTAGTAGATGCAAATGAAGTTGCCTTTAACAATTATGTAACTGCTCTAAAGCATTTGTATTTTGCTTTTCATTGTGGCAAATGGTAATTTCTTTCTTCATCTACACAAGTTTATCCTTCAGGTAAAGCATATGATAACTGTTCTCATTCTCCTCAGGAATTATTTTTACCTCTTACCATAACAGGTTTGAGAATATTTGGCAGCTGCTGCACAACCACAGACTTTTTGCATGAATGTGTTTTTTCTGCTATTGCCTCATAAATTCTCTTCAGACAAAGTTCTTATTTCTGCAACAGTAATCTTGTTTACACATACGTTAGTCTCCATCAGTCAGGGAGTAAGCATCTCCAGTGTTGTGTCCAGAATGTGTGGTCGTGTCCTGCTGCAGATTCAGAAAGCTTGTGGCAGCACAGAGATCTCTTCTGTGTCAGCTGTGCTGAGTGGGGATTCACTCCATCACGACTTACCCATTATCACTATGAAAACAGCAATGATGGCTGGTAGGTACAGGCAAGGGACCCAAATATGTTTTCAGGTACCTGCATGTCTTGTTTTTAAAATTAAAACATTCGGCAATGGCTTTTTTCCTGTGGCTCGGGCCATACGTCTTCATAAAGGAAATGTAACTTGTCTGTAGTTCAAGCTGACATGGCCTAGTTGAAGAATATAGTCGGAGTGTGTTTTTCTGGGTATAGAAGCCAGATTTGGCACGGTGGACAGGAGCATCTTGGTAGTTCAAATAAAGAAGGCTTTGTCATTTTAGCCAAGCATCTTATTCAAAAACCAAAATGAGCAGATATGTGCTATGTGTGTTCTTTTTTCTTTCCTCTCTTCCCCAATAATATTTCGTGTTGCACAGTTGCAAGCAAGTTTAATAGAGGGCTAGGAGTATCAAAGGAGATGAAGTTTTGTGATAGTAAGACTGAAAGAATGAGGGGGGGAAAAAAAGACAGTGAATGATGTGATAAATTTATAGAAAAATAGACTTTTTTTTCCAGTGTTTTCTGAACTCTTTGTTTTGGAAGTTTTCTTAATTTGTATTTGTACCTATTTTTAGAGAAGCTTGCAGTATCTTTGACTTTTAGCATTGGCATCAGTTTTAAGTCGTGTGATGACTACTGAACTATCATAAGCCTTTTCTGTGTTGGATATCTGTGGTTTTTAATGCTAATGAATTCTTTTTAATAGGAATTTTTTTAAAAGCTTGTTTAACTTCAGAATTTGTTACAGAAGAATGTGTGACTGGTTTGGATGTCTGGGGAATTTTCTGTTTGTGCTTTAATTCTTAGGAAAAACATTTTTTCCATAAAGTGAATGAACGACTCTCCAAGCCAAACATCTTCATCTTGAATAATAGATGGGATGCCTCCGCATCAGAACCAGAGTATATGGAAGATGTGAGTGACTTGATGGCTCTTATTTGGGTTGATTTAAAAAAAATAAATATACATATCTAAAGAAAAGTCCTCTACATGCATAACAGCATGCTAAATTGCCAAGGTAATACAGTTATTAATATGAAAACACCAGCTTTGTCTATTAATAAAACGATAAGTTATTTGGTCAGAAAATGGAAATAACTTACTCCTTGTTCAGAGCAAAAAGCAACCTGCAATTCAAACTACAATGTATGCAGGCAGGTGATACAATGGGAAGCTTCTTTAGAACTTTTCTCTTCCGCAGCTAAGCTTGTTTTAAATCGTCTTTGTATTACCTTTTATTCCTGTAATGGTAGTGCAGCCTGAGGCTACAGATTATAGGTATATACGTGCATAGAGTAGCTGGCAGAGTACGGTGTTAGATGGTGACAGTTCAGTGTGCTCTTCAGGTCTTTCCAACGGCAACTAGCTCGCAGTGACTTACTTCTCTGTATGTGGGGAATGAAGTGATTACCACAGTAACGGACTGAGATATCTGACTTACATAAATACAGACAGTTGTAGAAGAAAGTACTGTTTCTTCCAGGGTTGTTTAAATGGTTAAAGCAGCTGCTGCACGCATCAGTAGGATTAGAAGGCATCTGCTATCTAAGGGGTTGTTCAGCATCTGTTTCTGACTCTTGACGTTCTGATTTGATGATGGCTCACTTTTTGCTTTTTTTCTCATGAGCTTTTTACCTTTTCCTTAGGTGCGCAGGCAGCACATGGAGCGCTGTCTGACTTTTCTAGTTGATGAGCTCAAAGTTATTGATCCTGTAGAAGCCAGGAATCGCATCTTTTTTGTTTCAGCAAAAGAAGTTCTGAGTGCCAGGAGACAGAAGGCCCAAGGAATGCCAGAGGGTGGTGTGTAGGAACTC
The DNA here is from genome assembly GCA_017639485.1 of Pluvialis apricaria. Lineage (NCBI taxonomy): Eukaryota > Metazoa > Chordata > Aves > Charadriiformes > Charadriidae > Pluvialis > Pluvialis apricaria. The sequence continues at coordinate 9,478,921 of CM030014.1, forward strand.
TTGCTTTTCCTCAAACAGAAAAATATCATAAAACCTGATAAATGAAAATATTTAAGATACAATCACTGCTGGGAGGTATTGCTCTCTCCCTTATTGTCTGTTATGTTTCACAGGTGGAGCACTTGCTGAAGGATTTCAAACAAGATTCCAGGAATTTCAGCATTTTGAGCAGATATTTGAGGTATTTATGATGGGCTTTTTAGACTGCCTGGTTTTTAATGCAAAGGTAGCTTTTGCTTATGCTTAGCTTAATTTTACTGAACATAACCCGTGTTAACAAGTGGAGGAGTGTAAGGTAATCAAACCATCTGACAGCTTTGCTTTATCTGTGGGCTCTGCTCATCTGTTCTCACCTTGAATAGCAGGTAGTTGTAAGTATTGTTCAGTGAGGAAAGGGACCAAAACTGGGCTCTTAGCTCATGTTTTGAGATCTCAGTACCAATACAGTCTATGTAAAAAGAGACAATGCTCTTAGAAAGAAGTGTATCATAACCATGAGCTGGTGAAATATTTGCTGTATAGTAAGCCTTATTTTGCTCTGAAGTTGTAGCTTTGTAATTAAGCATTGTAATTCAGGACACAAATAGTAAGAAATTCTGTTCCACTGATGTAAATCTAAATATTTACTTGCATTTTTAAACCCAGAGTTTTGAAATTATCACCATTATCTACCTCTTAGTTCTGATACTCTGAACATTAACACGATTTTTGCATCCTTGTTGCTGTATAGAATCCATCCTTCACCCTCAGTTTGCCTGTATTCATAGTCAGAGTTTACAGTTTCTTCAGAAGTAAGAGTGGCTCGGCTGTTGAGTAATTTCTTTGCGATAGGATGCAATGAAAGCTGTTCTTGGGTATCTTAAGGTGTCATTTTGGATATGCCTTGATGGTTTTGTGTGGTATGTATTGGCATATCTCATGCAACGTGAGTCTGAACGGTGTGACTGTAGTTTGTATACACCAAATGCTCAAGACGGCTCTTGCTTGCCTGAACCAGTAAGTAATTCCTTGTTTGGTATATTTAAAAAACAAAAAAAACAAAACAAACAAACAAAAAAAAAAACCAAAACACCCAAACCAAAAAAAACCTGCCTCCAAAAAGTATTTCTGCTCTCATTACAAACAAGCCCATCTGACCTTAGCAAAACCGAGTTATGTAATGATGTGTGTATACCAAAAAGGTGTTAAAATAACAGCTTGATTCTGTCTTGCATAAGCAAGAAAATGTTATGCTAAAGTTTAAATTCAATCCTTATCCATGCTCTTACAATAGATGACTGAATTGTTGAAATGATTGGTTCAGAATACCAGCAGGGCCTGAGTCCATGAGGCATGAAATTCCTTGCTCATCACTATTTGTAGCCAAACATGAGTTTTTGTTTATAATTTGTCCTTAGAATTATAGTGGGAAACTTTCAACCAGTAGGAAAATAGTGGAAATTAAGCTTCTAAATCAATTCTTGTTCTTTAACATATTTTGCCATGTTCTGTACCTAAAGCTTTTTTGACAAAATCTCTTATAATTATGGTTAAGCACTCAACACTTAGGATATTTCAAGGTTTAGGTAGACGTATGATTTATTAAATGATGTGGTGCTATGAGCGCTCAGCACATCTGTAAATTGGATGTCACAGTCTTGAGTTGGCCACCAAAATGAGAAGTGTCCATCACAAGCTCACAACCATGACAAGTTTCTTTGCCAGAAACAGGGACAACAAACAATTCTGTGACAGCACTGGATGGCCTTAAAACAACTTTTTTCATCTTTCACATTACATGTTTTGTTTGCTGCACACCTTCTGACTCCTGACAGTGAGAGTGGATCCTGTAATGTTTTTCCCTGCTCAGACATGTTTCATCCTGAAATCATAATGAATGGGTTTGAATAGAGTGTGATCACATCACTTAAAGAGCATGACAACATCTGCTAAATTAAGATTGCCAAAGCAATTTAAATGTTGAGTGTCTGATGTTGCAGCACATTCAGGTTTTGTGGGCAATTTCCTAAGTTATAATGGCATTTTACTTGCTTTTAAAGCAAGGCTGATACTTAAATGGATCACCAGGTCTGAAATCTTCAGACCTAATACTCAGATTACTGTCACTTGAGCTGATAAAGTAACTGATGACAATAGTATGCTGGTGTCAATTATGTTTACCAGCACAGGGCTATACCAGCTCATATATTAATGAAGAATATCGTACATCAGGTAGTATTTTCTGTGTTCAGTCTGGGAACAAAATCCTGCTTGATAGTGTGCTTTATGCACTGCTAGACCAAATTCAGATGCTGTTTAGCCGTGAGTACAGCCTAAGCACTTCTGGCTAAAGCGCTTTGCGTTTACTCTGTTCTCTGACAGAGGAGCTGCAAGTCCCAAGACTCTTGAATTACACTCCAGTCTGTGAAAGGGGAGGGACCAGAGCACAGATGCTTCTGTCTGTCCTCATCAAACACTGAGCGCTTCTCTGCTGCTTCAGTCTCTCTGTCTTGCCTTTATCTCCTTGTCCCTCTTCAGGTGCTCTGCATTTCTTGCACTCTTTCATCCAGTTCACATCTCTAAGCTATCTCATCACCTCATTTACAAACCCATCCACGTGTTCCGTGTTCCCACTGGCTATATCTGCTGGTTTTGCTCCTCCTGGATTCTCTCACCCTGTTTTTGTCTTCACTAAAATTGGATGGCTTCTCCCTCTTTTCCACAAGGACTGAGAGGAGGAATTGTTACTTCTTCAGTACTTTGGCATTGCTGATTTTAGTATCAGTTCCCTGATGGCGAAGCCTGTTCATCCCAGGACTGATATGGGCTCAGTGTAGCTAGAATCTTAAAAAAAAAAAAAAAAAAAAAAAAAAAATCTAGAAACCACCTATCAGTGCTAGTTTGTTGTAATATGGGAAAAATTTGGACCATTTTTGAAAGGTTTGTAACTATATTTATGTAGACTTCTGTGTGAGAGCAAAAGGCATTCCAGAAATAGATGTAATGTGTTCTTCTGCAAAGCACAAGGTGGTTAAGGTTACTAACAGAAAAATTGGTCCAGGCATTACTAGAAACACTTACAAGGAGTGGTTTTAAACTGCTTATTAGCAGTTAAATTAATGTTTTAGAGATTCACGTGGTAACTTTAAAAAGTGATGTTGTTATCTATGTCATCTGTGTTACAACAAGGAAAAAAAGATAGTCTTAAAGGAAAGGGTTGGATTAGTGAATCAATTCTGAATTTTTATGTTGTGGAATAGCAAAAAGCAGTCTATGTATCTTTATTCTGAAATTTTACAATGAGATACATAGAAATGCCGTATCAAAACAGCAAAGAAGTGCATGCACAGTACACTGTGTACTGTGCAGTAGTCTTTAGTGGATATTCTACGTAAAACCAAACCCCACTATGCCTCAGTTTGTAGTGTTTCCCAAGTTTCTTCAGAAAACTAGTAACAGAAATGGTGTGAGGAGGTATGGAGGAGAGAGGCAGGGCAGGACAGGACAGTAATTCGGAGTAAACTGGAGTGAATAATGCAGCCTGAATTAGTATGCTACTGCAGAGTCCTTCACTAATTGCACGGGAATGTAATAAACTGTGTGCTTAAAGACTATCTTGCTATACTGGAAGTGGGCTGGAAGATAACTGATTTTGCTTGCGGTGTTGAGACATACCTTTTCTCTTTGTTTTGATACTTATTTTTACAGACTAACAGCAAAACTGCTGCTGTTCCCCTCTTATCTTTCTCAGTCGTTTAACTAACCTTTGTGTTTTTCCTAGTGCTCTAACTTGGATTTTCTGATTGTGTTGTGAGTGACTGTCATCCTTTTATCTACCACATACTAACGTTGGGAAGACTTTTTCCTCTGTGTCTAGTCTAGCTCTTACAATGTGCTGATATTTATGAAACTCTGGCCTTTCATTGCTGATTTCTAGATCTGCTTCATCGAGGAACAGGGAATATGGTTTACCCATTTTATTTATTTTGTTTTCATCTATTATTTTCAGACAGTTGAAATGTGTTATTACAGCATACGCTAAGGTCATAGACAAGTCTCTTAAAAGTAACCTAAACCTGTTTGTCCTATGAAAGGTGCATCAATAGATTGAGAACAACTTAAAACCGCCATAGATCTGGTATAAAGGAACTAGCTGCTTGCTTTCTTCCCCTCAAACACAGAAGATGTTGCTACTTTGGTGACTTAGTGCAGGTTGAATTCCGACAGCATTTGATTGGCTGTATGACTTCTGATGTGCAGTTGCTTGAAAAAAGTCAGTCTTAATTTATGGCTTATCACAATTGATTAGCTTTTGCCCAAATTGAACATTTATGTGTCTTTGCAATCAGTGTCCTGTAATTTCTGAATCGCTGTACAATATTCAGGTTACAGATTGATTAGAAATTATATCTTTAGAGCATTCTCTACTCATTCATATAACACTTCAATAATCTGCAAATAAGCTTATATTTTAAGGGCTACTTAACAAATTTTTTATCCTATGAGAGAATCCTTGTTTCTTATTCCTAATTATATATTTTGTTCCTGAATGATCAGTATTGACGTGAGCATGTCAAATTTTACTGACAGAACTGCTTCATGAAACTAAGAATATTTATTGCAAGAAAGAAAACTCAGGCTAGGCAATATTGCCAGCATTCACACTAGACATCTATAATTCCAAAGAGATAGTTGGAAAATTTTCTGAAGAGCTAAATTTATGTTACATATTCATCTGAGTTTTCTTTTTGTTTACACTATTAATTTATTTTAAAAGAATAAAAACCTATGCACATTACTGTGAGTGAACATGAAGGTACAGATTTGCTGCTATAGCCTCATTTGAGATTTCAGTTCTGTTGTCTTTTAATTTCTGTATACTTTTTCCCTTTTTATTTCCCGTTGGTTTAAGTTCATGGTAAAATTAGCAGCATGTGCTTTCTGATAGTGAAATTCCTGAATGTGTTGGCATGGAATTGCAGTAATGTGTTGTGGCTTGGGCCCCTCGCAGGAGTGTATCTCGCAGTCAGCCGTGAAAACCAAGTTTGAACAGCACACTATCAGAGCTAAACAGATAATAGATACTGTGAAAAACATTATGGACGCCATAAACGTAGCAGCAGCAGAGAAAAGGTAGGTTGGTTGGAGGGCTGGTTGGTCTTGGTTTATCCAGATCCTCTGAGGAGCCATTTCTATGCTGGTGGTTTTCTTGGGCCGTTATGGACTTTAAAATACACTTTTCTTGCTTGGTAAGAAATAGAGAATTTCTCTGGTGTGTCAGTCTCACTACTTTTCACTTGCACTGCTCAGTCTTGTCCCTGGTCTGTGACCTCTGCATAGAGATCTTGGTTTACTTTGTTATTCTGTGTTACTGACTTACAGTTACAAAGGCAGTTGTGGGTTTTCAAATCTTTTTTTTCAAAAATATTTGAAGTTTTAAGTTTTTCTAGCTGTATCCAGCATTCCAGAAGTGACGTTTGGGCCTGCTTTACCGAAGTTTTTTGTTACCAGTAACACTGGGAAAATAAATGAGAGGACGTAGACACTTTAATTTGCAAGTGGTTAGAATACTGTAAGGAAAGAGAAAAGCCCAAGCTAACAGAGGCTTGGTCTTTGGCCCTTTCCAGATTGTGTCCTTGGATATATTTATTCTCTCTTTACTCATGTAATCCTTTTAGTCCTGATGATAGCAGCTCATCTACTCTGTCTGATAGTTTCACATATTCTTTGAGGTTTGCATATGTATGGTTTTTGCTGCAGTTTTGTTGCTACCTCTTGTCTTTCTCATACACAGTGAACTTGCTGTCATGTTTAATCCTTTCCATCCATCTCCTTTCTGTGTCTGTTAATAGTGTGTCTTTATGTTTCAACAGACTCCATTGTGCCTGTCAAACACTCATCTTCCTGAATATGTCAGCTTTTATAAACTGCGTGTTTACATATTAACTTGTCTCACATTGTCAGATGCTATGAAAACATGCTGTGAAATGTTTGAAAATACTCTGATATTCTACTTCTTTCTGTCAATTGACCTGCCAAATGCTGTGTGTGACCCCTCTTAATCTGAACTGCTGTTTGGTGTTTCTGCTCACCCTTCAAGATATAGCTGCTATAGATTTTAAGCAATTTTTACTTAAATGATAGGTCGATGACTTCAGAAGAGAGTTGATTGTGACAAGGTTAGTTTCTGCTGCCTCCCCTTTGCTTTGCAGGGTCATCAGACCCACGTTACTGCTAAGGAATAGTTGAGTGGTGCTGGTGAGCAGCAGTAGGACAGTTTGATCAGATTTATCCTTTTTTTAATTATTTTTAAATGGGGATAGACTAAGCATTAAAGGCCCCTGGTTCCCCCCACCTTTCTTAGTTGTAATTATGTACAATGGTAACAATTCCAACTCCAAATGCTATTTTTGTAAATATACCAAAACCCAGTAATTTATGTTCAATCAGTGCAGCCTTTAAATGCGCCTGTAAATTTAGTATCTATATTGCAGTTATTCTGAAGCAGTGCCTATGCTTCATTCAGCCAGTGTCACTTTGGATTCTTTTTGGCTGCTCAGTAAACCATCAGCTAGGTGGTCCCTGCCTGGTTACGGGGTTCGTTTCCTTACTGGGAGAATACCTGCTGGTGATGGTGACTTCCTTTCTGCTATGTTAGAGTCCGTTCAATGGAAGAGCGAGAAGATCAGAAGGATAGATTGGACTTTGTTCGAAATCAGCTGAACATTTTGACCGAAGATACTAAGGAAAAAATCAAACGTGTTACTGAGGAAGTAGAAAATAAAGTAAGTAATGGCAGTGTCAAAAATCTCCCAGATTCAAGCGTTCTCTCATCTGTAAGGCAGTTCCTTTAGGTGCCCACCCATCTTCTGAAGTACATTTGAAATGTCTAGTATGTTCCTTTTCCAATATAAAAAAAAAAAAACCACCAACCTAAAATGGCGATCTTTCCTGACTATCAGGTAATTGAATCATTTATTGTAACAGTTAATGCAGTGGTCTGTTTTCACTCTGGTTGGAAAAGGTAGGAGAAACATTTTATGTGTTTACCACATTCTTCCAGGTCTCCTCTGCCATGACCGATGAGATTTGCCGACTTTCAGTTTTAGTTGATGAATTTTATTCAGATTTTCACCCTTCTCCTCAAGTATTGAAGCTCTATAAGACAGTAAGTTTTCTTGCGTGATTTGAAGTCATGCTCCTTGTCTTTCCTTTAATTACTATTTCTGTGTTTTTGTAATTTGCATAGCATTTTATGTGACACTTTCTTAAGCATTGCAGGATTTTGGTTTCTGACATATGCGTATCTCTGTTTACCAAAAAGTGGAAAAGGTTGAAAATATTTTCTGCTTTGTTTTTGGAAGGATTATTTTAATTAATTTTTGTTTCGACTGTCTTTTTACTAGAGTAGTTACTGAAACTTTAATTCACTGACATCCTGATTTGTAGTCTTCACTCCTAGTGAATAAAGACTACTCGTAAAATGAAATAGATCCAAAAATAAAATGGGCTTGCAAGTACCCAACACTTTATGGTTTTTGTTTGTTTGTTTTGTTAAGAAAAAAGAAAAAACGCAGTTTTCATTAAAATTTTATAAATTCTTCCTCAACTTAGTAATTTAAAGGAGCATACACCTGTAAGCATTTGCCTCTTACGCTCAGACTTTGCTGCTAATGACTGACTGCCATAACTCCCCGCTGTTTCAGCCTCATTGATGAGCTGGGAGCGCTGCGTTTTCAGGACAGTCTGTGCTGTCCTGGCGCTGCAAAATGTCCGGAGCGGATTTCCATGAGAGTTGATGGGATCAGTTTATTTTTGTGCAGAGCAGTGAAATTGGCCCCCATCAAATGACGCCAGTAAGGGCTTTGCAGGGCAGCATGGTAGTGGTATGCTTTTCAGCATTACGGTTTATTGAAAATACAGGCTTCTCCGTATGCCTCTTAATGATTACAGTCCGTGAGAAATCTTACCTGTGTGACTTTAATTAGGTTTTTAGTCACAGTGTGCAATTTAAAAGCATGATATTTCCATGGTAACATGCTTTTTTCCCCACTGTAAATAAGTGCCTGGTGTTTAACATATATCTGTGTGGTATAAAGTAGTTGATTGGCTAAATATAAATTGATGAGCATGTATTCTTCTATAAAACTTCAGGAACTGAACAAACATATAGAAGATGGTCTGGGAAAGAACCTGGCTGATCGTTGCTCCAACGAAGTCAATCAGTCAATGCATCAGTCGCAGCAGGAGATGATTGGTAAGATGAGGAAGGAGGAATGTTAAGACTTCTTGTTTAGAGGAAGACAGTTTAAGAAAACCTGCTTTTAAAGAATTTTCTTTCTGATGGTGATTTAACATTAACGCTATAAAATGATAAGGAAAAGCCATCCTAGCTCAAGACTAAGTGTCTGTCCAGCTCAGTAGCATGATAGTCTCTGATATTAACCCGTAACTGATGCCTGGGGAGAAGGTTAATGAACGAAGGTAAATGGTAGGGATCCATTCCCAATTTAGGGACTTCTGAGCCAAGATGCTGTTTCTGGATTAATGGCTTAAGTAAGTAGTAATGGACCTGTCCTCTGGGAACTTGGCTAATCCTTTTATAAACCCATTTAAACTTTCGGCTTCCACAACAGGTATGTGAAGTATGCTAATTGTTAGATAATGTTTGTGCAGTATAATTTTCTACCTAGGTCCCTCCAGATTCTGAGTGTGAAACAGGATAGTTTCACAAAGTATTTGTGCGCTCCCTTTTTCTCCTTTTTTTAATAAGTGGTAACTTTATTACATATCTCTCTCTCTCTTCTGATCTGTTTCTGGTAATAAAAGATTCAGAGCAAAATCATGGAATTGCATGAAGCCTTCTGTCATCTTATGCAATAATGTTGCTGTTTCTGCACAGGGCACTGTAGAACTGCTGGATAAACCAACTTTTCCTTAGTCCACCCTTATCTTTTGGCCATCGATAGGGATCTTTCAGTTAATTTGGCCATTTTTTTCCAGCAGTGCTTTCTCTGTGAGTTGATTTTGTGTGGTTGTTTTCTTTTATTAGTGCAATAAATTGCCTACTCTGTTAGGATCAGTACTGCTAAAATGCCCACTGATTTTACAAATAAATAAATTGTTCAGTTTAGATTTTCTTAGTTCACCAAGCTGGTCAGCAGTGCAAGGTGCTACTTGTGAATATGCTGTAAAGCATTTGGTGTCAACTCATCTTTACTGTTCTGTTTTCTTTCTAGAAAATCTGAAACCATTGTTGCCTTCTGGTGCTCAGAATCAGCTGCACTTGCTAATTCCATGCAGGAGGTTTGACCTTAGCTACGATCTAAACTGTCATAGTCTGTGTGCAGATTTTCAAGAGGATATCATGTTCCACTTTTCCTTGGGATGGACTTCACTTGTAAACCGTTTCTTGGGTCCTAAACAAGCTCAGAGGGTACTATTGGGACTAGCAGATCCAAACTTACAAGTGAGTGCTGGATGAGCCTGACATTTGAAGTGCCTTATTTTACCTTGATGAGAATATGTTGATTTTTACTGTATTTTCCTGTACTATTTACATGCTTGTTGCTACTTCCCCCTAGTCCCTTTGTGTGAAATATTTTTGGTGAGGGTTTTTTTTTATTGGATTATATTCAGGGTGAGAATGGAACAAAAAAGCTTTCCGAAGCTTTCTGCAGCTGTTACCTGGGTGTTGTTTTCCTTTGGATTGAACCCGTGGGTAACTTTTCATTTGTAACTTTTGGATCCTTACGGCCGAGACAGTCCTACACAGAACCCTTGTTCTAACCCAGTCCCCCATTGGGCATGGCACCATCAAAACCTCCGCTGCTTATCAGGAGTGTTGTTCAGGCTTCTGTGCTGAAAAGTTTCCTTTAAGTAAATCAAACCCTGAATATATGGAAATAAAACAAAACCTGTCTGCTTTGTAGTTCCTTAATGCTTTTTACTCAGGCTGCCATATTCCACTCTTTTAGATCCCTCGTCCTTTAGCTACCACCCCATCTGCTGCCAGCCTTCCTGCCATAACTCCAGAGAACTCACCGCACGATGATTTTATGGTTCCTTTGGTAATGAGTTTAGCCTCACTGACATCACGGACCTCTATGAGCATCATCATTGTTGGCGGAGTGGCAAGTAGTATTAGAAACATTCACTATATTAGAACTGATGGCAAAGATCAAGCTGGTCTTTCTTGTTTTGGGGTGCAACGTGAAGCATGTAACGGACTGTTTAACACTGGGCTGGATGAGCGCGTGTGGTACACTGGATACCCGTGGTCAGTGTGTAGGGAGAAAATCAGCCTGGTTACTCTGAGCACAGTTGGGCATATTCTCTATGCCATGTGTCTGTGTCTGGTTTCTGAATTAAAGGATGATTTGATGGTACCTCATGCAGTTCGGATTTAGTGAGAGCCTTGCTTTCTCCCTCCTCCTTCATTAAAAAGCAGCCAGGCTTCTCGTATTCTCCATGCCACTGGGGTACCCGCTCATTCGAATGGAGCTGTATTACAGTAACAATATAGAAATAATATATTTTCTTAAACTGATCGTGTGAAAGGGCCACGAAGATGATTAAAAAAAAATGGGTGGAATTAGATTTTATTCTGTAGGGCACTTTACTTAAGCTAATGAAGAATCCTCTTTTTCAGATTTGGAGAACAGTAGGCTGGAAACTCATCTCTATTTCCTTAAGTATGTATGGGCTGTTATATCTTTATGAGAGACTAACCTGGACCACTAAAGCAAAAGAGAGAGCCTTTAAACAGCAGTTTGTGAACTACGCTACTGAAAAGCTGCAGATGATCGTCAGTCTAACAAGTGCTAATTGCAGCCATCAGGTGCAACAGTAAGTACCACGCTGGTGTTTCCCCGCACTGGGATAGGATAGGAAATCCGTGTCAGTGCGGTGCTGTGGTGTCCTGGGAGCGGGGGGCCCGGCTGTGCGTGGTGTGGGAAGGCAGCTTTAGTGTCCCTTGGTGTTTATCATGAGGGAGTTCTAAAGAGTTTGAAGTTACCACCTAAAAAGGTCACTACAGTCCTCTCTGCGCGAGAGTTAGTCTTAAGATGTAGACTTTCTTGTCCAGCACCTTGCCATGAAGATGTGGGAGTTGGCTCGGTTCCGGCAGAGGCTGAATTGGTCTGCTTTTGGGTTGGCATTGAGCCAGCCCCGAGTCAGTGTCATGGGGAGCATTTGTTCTGCCTCGAGGGTTGATTCGGGTGAGTTCTGAGCAGTCAGTCCTGGCTCTTCTGCGCTGCAGAAGAGGAACTTAAGAGCCTTTATGAACGGTTTTGGGTTTGTATGTGTCTCTTTCCCAAATATTTTTCCACCTGTCTCTGCAAAGTAATGTCTGGGTGACTGTCTCCCTCAGCCTCTCCTGTTGAAACAGTTTGTTTTGATTAAATTATTATTTCAGAAAATTAGGCCTGCTAAATGAGACCTCTAACCACCAGGGTGCAGAACACCTCTCCTGTGTAGCCCAGGGAATACTTTACTAATACAAAGTTCAGCTTCAGCAGAGGAAAGAGAATCATCCCCGTGTCCAGCAGCCGTGTGTCTCTGTGAGGACATGGAAGAGCTGGACTCAAACCAATGCTCCAGTGAGGTGAAGTAGAGGGGAGAGGAGATGTCTCCTCTCCTGTGGGAGAGCCTGGTTGCTGGCCCGGGGTGGTAACTGGGTTTTTTTTCCTTTGTGTAAGGAGGAGTCTTGGAACTCAGGTTGGGAGCCTGTGACTTGAGGAGGGAAGTAGGATCGGGTGCCGAGCAAGTGTGGGGCACTCCTCACCCTGCCAAGGGCTCACGTTGCCGTGAGCAGGTGCTTAGCACGGCATGGGGTGCTGCACGAGGGGCATGTGTTACTGCTGGAGTCCCCACCTCAGGCTTGTACCTGTTGATGCTCAATGAAAAATTGCCAGACATGATGTAGGCGTAGACTGAGGTGCATTTTGTATGTTTAAAGTTTCTTTTTTAAATTAAAAAAAATAGTAATTCTCCTGCTTTCTGCTATTCTGTAATCCCTTAACAGCTGGAGACTTTGATTGCTGTGTTCTACTGCACACTGCAATGCCATGGGATTCTTTTTTTTTTTTTTTTTCTTAATTTTTTTTCTTAAATTTTTTTTTTTGGTAATCTTTTTTACAGAATTCTGTGAACTGTGATTACAAACTTGTTTTCCCTTTAGGGAAATGGCCACTACCTTTGCTCGGCTTTGTCAGCAGGTGGATATTACTGAGAAGAACCTGGAAATAGAAATTGCTAGGCTTTCCAAAGAAATAGATCAGCTGGAGAACGTACAGAGCAACTCCAAGCAGCTAAGGTAAGGGTGGGTGTGACTGGCCACCCGCACATTCAGTGAGATTGGCGCTTGCTGTTACTTTCCAGTTGAAACGAGGTAGGCGCAGGTGCAGAGGGTATGCAGCAATACCTATTTTCTTTACTTGTAACAGAACAGCTCTGGTTAAGTTAAATGAATGTATGCTTCTTACCTAGGTGAATGAGCAAAGCTCCAAAAATGTTCTTTCTTAGATTGCCTTTACTTTTGTCTCTGTTGTATGGGGGAGATGGCTTTCTCAAGAGTATTAATCTCCTGTAGGTAAATTAGGGTGGCACCTTCCCAAAGAACCCTCCCCATCAGAGAACATGAGAGCAGTGTACTGCGAGTTGTTACCGCAGTATTGTTTTTTCTCTAGGAACCAGTAGTAGGTGTTTACAGAAGACAAACTTCCAGCAATTCGTGGGTTTGGGACTTAAGAGCAGCCTCGACGTTAGTTTGATGTTCTTCTCCCCCTGCTGTAAGCCTCCCTGGCTGTGGGCCGCCTCCTGGCCTCAGCATTCAGGAGCGCAGTCGGATGAGGGCCCGGCCCCACGGTGTGCAGCCCATGGCGTGGTACGCTGCACCAAGGGCCGGTGTGGGGCGCCCCGCTGAGCACCTGACTCGCGCCTGCAGAACCTCTCCCACGTTAATCACTGAAAGGAAAGGCCGGGACCAGGGAAGTCCCAGATGGAGCTGGAGACGGGGGGCAGATGGCTGGTGGCCTGTCACTGCCTGGTGAGGTCCCGCACTCGTGACATCCAAGGCTCTGACGAGAGCATGCGTTTTAGGTTTTCTTAGTGGGTTTCAGGAATAGAGGAATCAAAGCACTGATGTTGATTCTGCCTTCTTTGTGATGTGACTGCACTGAAGTAAATCCATTGCTTTTGTTTGTTTTACAGAAATAAAGCCATTCACCTTGAGAATGAACTAGATCGCTTTACAAAGCATTTTCTTCAAAAGAGTAAATAAAACATCGTTGCTAACTTTCCTGGTGATCCTTTGTAGGACAAAGTAGAAATTTTACAGATTACTCTTCTCCTCTGTGGAGTCACATGAAATGATTTATATTTTAAATGGTACTTTGATTACACTTGTTAATTATTGTAAAACTTGGTTTGGACTTGGATGGTGAATCAAACTGAAGAGGTGCGGTACTCTGAGTGTTATGTTTGTGTTGCAGATTTTGAGTTAAAAATTATCTTTAAACACTAAAATTCTTTGGGCACTTGACAATAAAAACCCAAATCCTTATTGGTTTTCATTAGTATTTAGCAGTGGCAAGTCTCGCTTCCTGGCATCCAGGAGCTTATGCAGGGAGAGAGAGCTTATAACAGTTACCACTGTCTCCTCTTCTCAGTTGCTTAGGAATTAGTCAGGGATGGAGGATGCTGCTTTTTGTGTGCGTGTTTTTGTTTAAAGAAGGGAAGTATAAACTCTAGCGTGGGGAAAGGGCTCTTGACTGTGTTGAAAGCAAGTGAAATTGGGTTGGGCAGCAGTTCCTCTTCCTCAAAGGGAAGTGAAAGATGATAGGCAACTGCAGAGCAATTCACTAATGAAATGCCGTGGGCTCTAGTTTCCCCTCTGGCTACCTACCACATGTAGACAAGGTGGCACTGATTAAAAAAATAAAAAATAAATTTATTTCAACGAGCTTGTCAGATTTCTCACAGTTGGTGAAGTGGTGCAATGGTCGTTTGCCCATGAGCTGCTGGAACCCGGGTTCAGGGGAGCTGCAGGTGTGCGCAGAAGGTGCGGCGTAGGTGGGCAGGGCTCGGTTCGCGCTGCTGCGGCGGTAGCAGCCGGTGGCGCGGCTGCAGAACATGTCTCCTGTAGGAGAGCCTTCGGGGGGTGTTGGAGCAGCTCACCTTTGTGCGCCTCCAGCAAGGCAAAGCCTCTTTTTTTAAAAAAAAAAAAAGAAAAAAAGTTTTTGCTGTTGCCATCTGCAGTTGTTTAACACCTACTTTTTTTCTAATTAAACTTTTTAAAAATAACTTATTTTAAAAGAGAAAACCTTTTCAGAATATTTATATATTTTTATGCAAGTGTTAACATGGCTAGATGAAATATTTGACTTTAAAACTAAGATGTAGGGGTTTGCTATTTTCCAGTAAATAAGGGCTATCTTAAAAGGAAATAGATTTACAATCAAATGCTGGAGGCAGTTAATTATTTGAAGATAGAGAAAACTGTTTTCACCACAGTGTATGTTGGCGTTTGTTTCCAGCTGTGCTAGCACCACTCTCTTGGAACGTTCAGTAGCAGTACGTGTGAGGAGTTGTGAGGTTTTTGAGGGAAACTGAAATACAGAACTGCGTAAGAGCCCGGCCTGCGTGTACGTGAGGTCACAGATGTGTATTAATGCTCTTTTTCTGGAGCACTTTTATGGACATTGTATTAAGATGAAACTTTACATGCATGTGTTCTGCAGTTATTTATTAAACAACAATACTACCCCTTTGCTCTAGTAAGTTCTTTGGCAACTGTATCGAAGGTGGAACCCTACACCGTAACGCTGCTGGATGCAGGGTACACCCGGTATAGGACAGAACCACCGAGGCTGAATTCAAAAAGCTGCTTCCTGCAGCAAACAAGCAGGCGGTGCACGCTGTACAGCGGTTAGTGATCAGTTAAATGGGGAGAAAATAATGCTACAGACTTGAAAAAGAAAGGATGCGAAAGTGTCTGCCCCTCAAGGTGACAGGAATTCCGGTACCAAGAATGAGTGAGTGTTATATATCTGTATTTTCCAGGCTGGAAGGGGTAGGTAACTTCCAGCTCCCGTCACTGTAGTATTGACACACCTCCCATCCTCCTCAGGCAGAAGCCACGTGAAGACATACTGCTTTGGGGGGGGAAAAATCACCTGAATTGGGGAGTTTACGTGTAACATTTTGCTGTTTAACATGCACAGACAAGAGTGCAGTGCACTGTGCCGAGGTTCCCAGAAGCAAGAATTAACACAGGTGGGGCTGGTCTGTCCACATTGTGTCTCGGGAGAATCCTGGTCTCCAGGAGAGGGGAGGATGTTATTACAGCTCTAATAAAGCACTGACACATGACACAGGCTGGTTAAAAGCACTTGTTTATTGGTTACAATATCAACTCATGGCAACATCTTTCACTGAGCCACTGTACAAATACAAAGAAAAAGATCCATCGTGGAAAAAAAAAAAGCTATAAACAGAGTTCATAGCAAGTGATTTTTTTTTTCACAGGGAAGTCTTTTTACAACAGCACTGTTAAAGAACAAATGGCACAAGTCCCTGGTTTTTTTAATAGCTTAAATAAAAGCTTTAAGACTGTTTCTGAATACATACACAATCCAAAGGCAGTGCAGAATCACTTCATAATTGGTAACATTACCAAAGTTTTTCCAAAGTAGTCAGCAACAAGTGAGAAAAAAAAAAAAAAACCAAACAAAAACCTTAGCTGATGAGAAAGGCTGGAAACTAAAGGCAAATTAAAATCAAGCATGTTTCAAAGCATTTTGTTTTGGACTCCTTTGGATGTAATATGTACTACAAGTGTTCAGATGCTTTTATTTAAAAAAAAAAAAGGAGAAAAACACAAATAGAGCACCATTGTGTAAGTAAAACAAAGGCTTGAAATATCTAAGACTATTCCACCGAAGTCCATATTAGTTAAAACCTAAACATACTGTGTGGTATAAGAATGTCAGGCACATGTAATCTGTTATCAGTTATATCAATTAGTAACACTGTTCACACATTTACCATAACAACACTGCATTAACATTCTGCATGTATTTTACATAACCAGCAATTGGATAAAAAGGCTTGTGGTGCCTCTGAAGTGTAGGAAGTAGTTTACCAGCATGCATGCCAGGTTACTGTATACAAAGTGCACCATCAACCCATGCTTAATTACTTTTACAGGAAATGCTATCTCAAAAATCAGTCATTCTGCTACACAACCATTTATACCAACTAGTTGAATTAGCCAATACTCTCACCAACATCTTAAAGCACAGCACTAAACCTAGTGGAGGTGACAGTGTCCTCAAAGAGGAAAGACTAAGCACTCTTGGAATGTTTTCACAATGGTTTCATTCCACCTTAAAGTAATGTGAACTTCATCGTGGGACAAGCGGTTACACTAACTGAATTAAAGAGTTCACTATTTCCAACCCATGCATTACAGTAAGCACACGAGGCCCAGCTGTCACAGCAATTCAGCTTTGCCAAGTCGAGGTCAGGCCCTCTCCTTAGGCAGGGGGAAAAGCCGATTTAATCCAGGTTCCGTTTCAAATGGTCTATATTGTTGTCGTACATTGAACTATCAGGTCTGCCAGATACCGCGACGTATCTGCAATTCAGCAAAGGCAGAGGATAGCGATGGTTGGAAGAAAAAAGGTCTGGAGACAGATTGAAACAGGCCCGCGGTACTGGAGTAAGCGAGTGTACATCAGCACCACACCACGGAGAAGCTTTTAGTGGCTTCCAGAATCTCAACCAATATCTCTACCAATAAACGGATGTCCGCATCTAGATGGGAACAAGCCCAAGCTGGGCGCTTGCCTGATTAGTATTCTCTATTGCAAAGGTAAATCAACATTAGAAAACGCTGACAAAAAAAAACTGTACCGGAACAAAATAAATCTTGTTACACAAAGCACATCGGTCCACTTTCCAAGCCAGAACCGACTGACCGTTCAGAAGAGAGGCCAGGAAAGAGTTACCTTGCCACTGTTTTGGCACAATGGGTTAGGCCATTTCTGTAATTACCCGAGTAATCTGCAATTCAGATAATGATGGAGTTTGGCAACAAGCTCTTAAAGACAGGTTAAGATGTACCCACTAGTGCTGCAAAATCTGCTGTATAATTGAGTTTGCCGTCGTGGGGCGCAGTTGGGAATGGCACCAGCTGCACGCTTGAGCCTACATTAAACTATAGCCACACCATTGCCTTTGAGATTCAAAGCTGAGAATAAAACCTTTTAAGTAAAACCTACGAAGGGTCATTTTATTACCTTCCTCATATTAGGAGGAGTTTGAGCTTTTACCGTTATACTGCATCCATTTTAGTAAGGACACCAATCTTGAAGGTCACTGCTAGCCGTTTAAAAAAGAAAAACTGCAGCCTGTGCAAGTTCATTATTTGGCCTTATATAATAACAATGTGTTACATTAAATCTGTAGGCTTTAAAAAACAAAAAATAAACTATATCCAGAACAGTAATCAAACAGCAAAGCCACCTTGGCAGGTTCTATCGCAAGCTTTCTACAAGTTCCCAAAGAAGCATCAGCTCCCGCGTCCCCCGTTGCGCTCAGGCTGCCGCCAGCTCCCCTTGCGCACCCACACACAAAAGGAGCCGCCTCGGGACCCGCGGCACCATGCACACACCGGTTGACCAAGCAGTAAAAGCTGGCAGACACCTGTGTGATGCTTTTGGAAACCTCATTAAGCAAGCAGTTGGCATTCATTATTTATTTTAGAAGCAGGTGAATCCAACAGACAACTGCCCATTGAACGACAGTGAAATTCCTGGCAGTAGCAGCTGTACGAGAGCCATTACTACCTTTACAGTCTACCTGAACTTTTAAGAAAAGTTATATATATTTGTAAAATTGTTTTTGGAGTTTCACAAGAAGAAACTAGTTTAATACCAGAATGTAAAAATGGCACCTGTCTTCCCAAAGGTGTCGACTAGGAAATTGGTTCAAAACACACTTCTATGGAAAAAAAATTGGTTAGAAAAAGAATATTTCCTTAAAATTCCTTAGTAACAAATTTCCAGAATGATTCACTCAAGGCAGCTGTGAGTTAAAAAAAAAAAAAAAAAAAATCAAGTGCATCACTAAAAAATGAACCAAGTCTGCAAGATCCAAAGAGCTGCTCACTTAAGAGAGTAACAAGAATTCTGTAATAGTCCTGTTAACGCAGACAGATCATAAAGCAAAATGCTGAGGAATTATTGACATACAATATAGTGTGATTTTGGTCCTACACCACAGGCTGCTGTTAGCAAATGAATACTTCTCCAGCACGAGATGCGCCTTTTTATTTTTTTAAAAGTGAATTTACTGTGATTGACTGGTACATTTCTTGGCACCTTCACCATTACAGACATGGCAAGTTTACAGGCACAGTCTGGAAGTACTGAAATTTAGGATTACAAGTGTCAGAAACGACAAATAGTTGTCTCAGCCACAAATCTGTTTTGGTGTATTACAAGATACTTATATATAACGGGCACTTATATTTACTACCTGACCCAGAGATACCCCAGACTCCCCATAACTTCAGATGAGGGCAGATGAACATTATCTTCCAACCTGATGATTTAAAATTCACGTTATCTTTAAAACAAGTTGCTTAAGAGAAGCCAACAGACTTTAATTCCCCCTTCCAAAACTGCCACAGACGTTCTGATTCCCAAGAGAACATCCATTGCAAGCGCAGGCATGCTGCCAGGCACCAAAAAGTTAAGCAATCTTCCCGGGTAGTTTCAGATGGGCATCAGTCACTTGATTTTCCTACATCTATGCTCAACTGTACTCGATCAGAACCTATCGCTTACAAGCAACTGACATCAAAATCAGAATAAAAATCAGGAACAGGAGAGGAAATGGCTATTTACAGTGTCAGAGCTGCAGAACAATTAGCATCTAAATAAGCCGCCGTGGTACAGACCTCTGTGACCACAGGAGAACAAGCGAGTCACTAAGTTTATAGTATGACCTTTTAAAGGGTGACACAGGTAAGTAAGGTTATTTGGTTCATCATAAGTTACACAATTCCTTTGATAATTCACACCGCACATAACTGACAACAAGCGCTTTTGGTTGTGGTATGCTTTGGCAACCCCCTAATTTGGAGGGGGATCACAGGCGATTAACTGCACATTTAAATCTTCTTTAAGAATTTCAGCAAAGTCCTCCTGAAGTTCTCAGCTGATTGTGGTAATCGAGCAAGCTTTGCAAACACACTGCTTTCTGCGCACTGAGCATCACGCCAAATCGTTTTGTGAGCGCAAATCAGCTGGAGTTTGTGATGGGCCAAAACTACCTCGTTTAGTTAGAGCTGAATTGTCAAAAGGAAAAGCACTCAGCCGCTTAACGACAGCAATGCAGGTCACTTGGCTTCCATACCCAAGGACTGCGTGGAGTAACTGATGCGAAAAGCTGCAGTAAGGAAGCTAATACTTCTGGAACATGATTTTTTTTTAAATTTTATTTTATTTTTTAATTATTTTTGCTGTTGTTGCAAGTCTGCCTGGCATTAACTCCTTGGTGTTTGGAGGCCATGACTGCCAATGGGTGAACCAGGAACCACTGGCTTGAAGGAAGAACCCCCATGATTAAAAATAGGCAAGCAGGTCAAGAAGTGAGTGAATAAGGCGGTAGGTATTAACTGGGAGTCTCCAGGGCCTTTAAAAAAAATTCAAATGCTTTCCATTATAAAAACACATACATACCATTGGCTTCACTTTATCTACAGTAAATTCACAAAAACATTTAAAACAGCAATCTAGTTCATCCACTACAAAACTCAGAAGTGACATCTCGGGTTAAAAGCAAAGCTATAAATGTAGTTTCCTTAAAAAATGCAAACATATTTCTTTACATACAGACAAATGTTACATGATTGGCTGCTATAATGTGTATATTCTGTTATGTACAAAAAAAAGTACAGGATTAGCAGACTGAGCACAAGCAAAAACCCTTCAAGGACAATCTAACCAAACCACCAAAAACAAAAAGACTGGCTCTTAGTTTGTCGGTCACCATGATTATGTGTGCTGGCCCCTTTTAAAAAGTCAGTGATTTCTTCCCCCCTCCCCTATTTCTTCACTTGATTTTTTTTCTAGTTTACAGAAAGCCTTTTTGTGTAATAATCAGTGAATAGAAAAACTTCACCTGCAAATACAAGGTAGAAATGTTATTTCACAGCTATAGGCTGCAGCATTGATCTCTCCAGATCTCAAATGGAGAATGTACATGTTTGGCTCCCAGTTAATTCCAGATTCTGAGAAAACTGTCCCAAGACCCTGTAGCTACAGCCATGCCGTCATCAGTAACACCTAAACAGCTGACACGGTTGTCATGGCCAGCAAGGACACCTGGAAAAGAAGAAGCAACGAAAGTTAATATTGGCAGGACGTCGAGGACTTCAGCTGTCACTCTGCTCTCCCAGGTAAATCTTCAAATTTGCTTAAAAATATGTAATGCAAGATCTAATCATCCTTTCTGTCTTCACCCTGAAGAACTACACACATTGCAACAGCTGTATCAAGAAACTCAATGAAGTTTTTAAAAATTACGTACACACAATATTGCCTCCATTTTTCTCTGTGCCCTTAAGACCTCCTCAGCCCTGATCAGGCTCTCTACTGTTTTGGGTTTTTCCCCTCCCTGTTTTCAGCAATGCTGTCCACAATTTCACCCATCAAGTACTTCCAAAAATCACACGTGATGTCTTCTGACAGTGCCCTGGACACAGGAACTACCCTGAGCTTCTTATGTTTTGCAAACCCTAAGGATTAAAAATCCTGTGTCAGGCTACCGTAAGAGCAGCATTGTACGCTCCCTCTCCCCGCTTTGTTTTTGCTGTCCTTCCACTCATTCTCACACTTGTCTGCTCTCCCAAGGTCTGTTAAAACTCAGCCCATCCGTGTCCCTGGGGGAAAAGCATACATTCGCACTCTGAACGGCAGAATAAAGGTTCAGAACTGAACCAGGCCCGTCATTTAAATTACGGTATCAAGTGAGAAAGATGTAGCTATGCGATAAACATGCACCTATCCTGACAGAAGTGACTAATCCAAGGACTAAAAGTGTCCACTTCCCCTCTCTCCCAACAGCAGGAAATTACGGTTCCCAAAGCAAAAGGACTACTGTAACTTACTACTAGCCGAATTACTTCCTCTGATGGGTGCAAAAGTCAACACAAAAGTGTAATTTTGTATTACTTAATTTCATAAACTTCAGTGAAATAAATTTCCCATAGACGTAACATAATTTTGGAGGCTGTTCCATAGCCTCAACAGCTGGTATCTTCCAGCACACAGACAAATGGCCAATGGCCAAGAATAAGAGTATTTCACTGACTGGAGCACTTATTCCACACATCCTATTGATGAAACTGTAACGCAATGTAACTAGAAGATATAGCCAAATGCAATAAAGTAAGAGGGTGCCATTCCAAAAGAAAACAGTGTTAAAATGATGCAAGCAGATTCTGCAACATCAGCAACAGCATCGGCAACGAACTGGCTCTGCGTTTTGCACACATTTTGAATATCCATATTCTGCTAGGGAAATGCAAAACTTCAGCTCATTGCAGTTATGTGTACTCACCTGCTCTCTCCCCTTTCAGAGTATCCCACACATTGCAGTTGAAGTCATCATAACCTGCTAGCAAGAGGCGACCGCTTTTTGAGAAGGCTACAGAAGTGATCCCGCAGATGATATTGTCGTGTGAATACATCATTAATTCCTGATCTGCACGCAGGTCAAAGAGTCGGCAAGTGGCATCATCAGATCCAGTGGCAAACGCGTGTCCATTAGGGAAGAACTGAAAGTTTGAATTAAGAGACAGGAGTTTGACACCAGCAAAATATTCATGCATTATTTCAAAAACACCACAGGATTATTTTGCTAGGGTGACCAGATAAAGGCAGAATGATTTATTAAAAAAAAAACCAAACCCAACACGTTAAAAAAAAAATAATGCATATACACAGCTATGCAATGAAAAACTTTGAGAATAGCATTGGTAACACCTGAATGACTGGAATTTTACCCACCCGGTTCCTTTCATGCGGTATAACGAGAGTCAAAGGGGCTGCAGCTAACTCGTCCAAAACGCAGCAAAACGCAGTGTTGCGCAGCCGGGCCGTGGGCCAGGCAGAGCCGGGTGCCGTGGTACCCGATGTTCCACCCCGAGCTGGTCAGCCAGGCTGGCTCAGCCAAGAGGGAAGATTGCAAGCAAGCAATTCAATTCCCAAAAAGTCTACTCCAAATCAGAGTCATTCTTACAACAGCCATATTGATTGAAACGGGAATGAAAAGAGCTCAACGCATCTCAGGATCCAGGTCTAAGTATAGGAACTGCATTTTTCTGCTGGTCATGCTTCTGGTATTTTCTCAGCCTTAATAATTTTTCATGTTTATCAAAAACAGATGCAGCTTAGACTTAGATTTCATTCCCTATTTATCAGAGCTTGTATCTTGCAGATCAGAACATAGTGTTACTATGACAGAGAGGAAATATAATCCAGTTTATAAATATTACAAAATGATTCCAGGGATGAATATTCAACATAAGTACTGATTTTAACTTTGCCTTCTAGAATGTTTCGCTGAGAGCTCTTTTCAATAGAAAATATCAAATACGCTTTCGTTCAGCAAAACTCTTTAAAGTGAGGATGCTTGGCTATTTTGCTCCCTTTCAGTGTACCGCATTTATCTACAATTTTCAGTTTTTAACGCATTGCCACACTGCAAGAAGTTTCCCTCCTCCATTCTTTCCTTCTTAAAAAAAATGTAAGGTTTCAGTTACTGAACCAAAACATAACTGAAACTATTCCAAAAACATTTCAATGCATCACAGATAATGGTAATAATAATTTAGTTATAAACTAGATTGCAAGTTATTAGACAACCTTCTTTGTTACATACAATTTACCAGTCTCTACCCTAACAAAGTCACTGATTTTAAATGTAGGTAACCCAGTGGACTGTAAGCCGAATTCATGCAACTACAGCTTTTATCCTCCCCCTTTCTTCCCATGTAAAAATACAAATGATCACTTACACAAACTGCATTAATATCTGACACATGCCCTGTGAACGACTGCCTGCACATTCCATCTCGGATATCCCAAAGCTTCGAGGAGGCATCACAGGCACCCGAAACAAAAGTCCTCATATCTGGACTTAGAGAGAGACTCATCACATCGCCAGTATGCCCAGTGAATGTGGTGGTCTGTTGACCAGTTTCAATATCCCACAAAGCGCTGCAGATAAAGTGACAAAATTAACACAATGTATGTGGTTATTTGAGACTAAGTTTTAAATACAAACTAAGGCATTGGAGAGGGGGAAAAAAAAAAGGCTACTAGACCTCAAAAACTCACCAAGTGGTGTCTCCTGAGCTAGTGACAATTTGGTTGTCATCTAGAAAGCGACAACAGGACAAGTATCCTAAAACCAAAACAGTTATGTTAGTTTCAGACCCAGGAGTAATAACTGAAGTTTAAAGTCCAAGAGCAGTGATTAAAATTTTCCCACAGCTAGTCTGTAACCAACAAAACCATTTCACAGTTCACAATACACTTCAACGTGAGATTGTTTCATTTGGTGCAATAAAAAAAACCCCAAAGCTGAAGCAAGAATGTGGCTGACCTGTATGCCCTGGCAACTCTCGGCTCACTCTCACGTTGCCCTCTCTGGTTTTTAAGTTGTATATGGAACAGATGTT
Source organism: Pluvialis apricaria (assembly GCA_017639485.1). Classification (NCBI taxonomy): domain Eukaryota; kingdom Metazoa; phylum Chordata; class Aves; order Charadriiformes; family Charadriidae; genus Pluvialis; species Pluvialis apricaria. The sequence goes on from CM030014.1 coordinate 9,502,658, forward strand.
GTCCAATCCGCCACAGGCAACGTAGTTTCCAGACGGTGCGTATGCGCAAGTCATCACCCAGGAGGATCTCAAAGGAATGGCGTGCATCTTCAGAAAGACAGAGCCCATGAATGCTATGTGACACATCAGCTTTCATTTTTCACTGAGGTCATTTGTATTACTTAATGAATTGCAGCAGATTAAATACACCAAGTAGATTGTGTATCATAAGTTTCAGTATTTTGATTTTCCAACATATTAAGACCCATTTCATATTTATACATACAAGGATGAAAAATACCAGTAGTCTCCAGGGTAGATACACAGAACTTCAGTACAACATTATTTAATAGCAAAGCTATTCTAAACTTAAACATTTACAACATTTGTTTATTCTACTTAGATTTCTTTGTCCAATTCGTCTACATTTCTGAACTATAGGTTATGAAATGGGATGGCTGTACCCATGGAAACCAGACAGTTTATAGAAGCAGAACACCACTCCACACTCTACCTAAGCTTTTCTCAACCAACAGTTGGTTTGTTTGTGGGTTTTTTTTTGCGCCCCCCCCTTTGTTTGCCCTCAAAAGCAAAGCACTCTTGTAAATTCTGAGGTTGTGTATTTCTAAAATTTAAAACCAAGTTAGTTTCAGAAGAAACACCACAGAAGCAGAGAGCAATAGCTACAAGCTACTGCACTAGCAAATTAAAGTAAAAGCATTACATATTACCTAGAACTATCGTTTCTGAGATACAACCTACAACATATCACTAGTAATCACCCAGCCACGAAAGAAGAAGAAAAAAAAAGATTACATCTGAATTAGAAAAAGACTGCTTCTTTCCATTTTTGCCTTGCAGCCGTAGCAAAAATAGACATAAGCCCCCTCAAACACACAAATTATTGATATGGATTATAAATAACTGTACCTTATTTGTTGTATAACTATCCCAAATAATTAATTTTCCATCTTGAGAAGCACTGACTAGTAGCCTAAATATAAACACAAAATAAAATGTTAACATACAACAAACTAAAAAAGAAAAATCTCAAAACTGACATACATCATGCACGATTTCCAAGTGATTCAGAAATTTCGTAATTTCTTCATTAACCTGTGCTTCTCCCCCCCCCTCCCGGGGGGCATTTGTTGGAAAAAATCTGCAAAAATATTACCTGACCAAAAGAATCACGTGTCCACAGGGAGTCATGATTAACAATGTAAAAAGCAAACAACTTACTGAAAACACATTAAACACATTTTATGAACTCTCTCCACAGCTGCTTTTATTTTTCATATACTAATATTTTAAGTATACAGCTACACAAGAATTTCAGGGGAAAATAAATCTTATTTTGAGAGTAGATTCTAGATGTATTTCTTTCTGGACTACATGACAGTGCCACGAGGCATTGTTAACATCTGACCATCAGTTGCTCTAAAGGCAGCACAACAAACTCCTTCCTAGAAGCCAAGAGCTAAGTAACATTTCCCACTATGTACAAAAGGATCTTTTTTCCAATTAAACAAAATTTGTCCATTAAGTTCTTAAGTCTCTGTTATCACAGGAGTTACATTATTATTCAACATCTTGGAAAATAAAATATCCATCACTCCAAAAGTATGGCTCACCACATACCCTCCTCTGCTTAAATAGACTCAAAAGAATTTAGTTAACGCTAGAAGAAGGAAAAAGCAAAATGTCTGTGGTAAGAACAAGCAAAGCACCTCTCCTTTCAATCAAGGCTTTTCTATTACCACTGTGCAATCCTCACTAGTTCTAAAAAGGTAAACTATAACTAAAGACAAAAAACGCACCACAGTCATGATCTGTGATCCCCCTGCAAGGGCACCAACACCATACCCTATGGCTCCCAAAACCTCCTATTAATTCTGAAGTCGACAATCTGCTTTCTAACCCTTAAAGGTTTAAGGATCATTCATACACACCTTGAGTCAGATCCCCAGTGCATAGCATAGATTTTGGCTAAGTGACCTCTAAGCGTACGCCTTGTTCGCATTTGAATTCGACCCACTGAGTCCAGACTTGTTGTGATCTAAAAATAAATAAAACAAACCTCCGAGATACTGAGAACTATTTTTAATACACAAGATAACTAAATACATTTGAACTTTGATAGAAAATAATCTATCTTGGCATGCAACATTGAAGAAAGCATACTAGTGTGCAACCCATGCAAAACTGAGGAGAACAGATTTTACAGAAGATACACTAGCACACTTCACAATGGCTATACCTAAAACTTCGGAACGTTTTATTAAATTAATAAGTAATACTGAGGCTATTTCAGATAATCAAATCTGAAAGTTTTCAATCAAAGCTAACAGAAGAAAATCCTCCAATATCTACTGCACTGTTACTTTTTAAAGCATGGCAGAACTTTAAATGCAAAATACTTTTGTCTCCAAAATACAGCTAAAAGACATTTAAGTCTTTCTAAATATACTAAACACAATAAATGCAGTCTATTTAAAAGGTAAACTGGAAGCAGGACATTAAGATGGGGGGGTTGACTGGTTAGGGATTTTTTTGCTGTTTTGTTTATTTGTTTGGGGTTTTTTTGGTGGGGTTTTGTTTTAAATAACTGTATAAATACACAATACATTTACAAAGGCTTCTTTCGCTTTATTCTTTCAGCTACTAAACAGGAACACGTCACAGTCATGAAGAGTAGGGATTTTTATTTTTTTATGCATCAAGTAACAGCCTGCACACAGAATCAAGAACATACCTGAGCAAGAGTTGTGTCACTACATGCTTTCCTTGCATCCTGAAACAAAAGAATGGAACAAGTTGAATCTAAAAGGCAACACTGAGCATCAACTGAGAGAAAGCGTCTAAAGGAAGAATAACACTTAAGCTAGACTTCACCACACTCAAAAAGCCACAAGCCAACAACACCTCACAATGCCAGTATGCCTTTTGTCACCCTAATATGTTTTATTGTCCAAGGAATCTAAAACACTGGCACACAAGCTGGGGGTAGAGGAGGAAGAGGGACTTAAGAAGGGCAGAATCACAGAATATGTGATTCAAAGGCATTTGGAGCCATCGCCGCCCTGAAGTCCCAGCGCCTACCCTCTGCCCTGTATTCCTTCCCTGCTGGGGATGTGCTTGCTCAGGGTGTGCTGAGCACCAAAGGAAGAACCGATCCACCTGAAAAAGCAACCACATATTACGCACGATTAGCAAGCTCTGCGCTACGTGAGGCTCTTGCATTAACCCCCTTGCCATCGCCATGTGACAGTGCTAGTCGCGAGAGGCAGAATGAAAATTAACAGGCAGGATCTGGAGAGCAGGAGTGACAGTAGGCTTACCGAAGCTTACGCTACTGATGCACTTCATCCAAAATGAAGGAAAAAAAAAAAAACAAACATCTACTAACACTCTCATTCATTTCATGGAATGGATGGTGCTCAGGTCTCCATACAGATAGTCTTTTTTTCATTATTTCAGACTCTATGTGCATATGACTGACTTTCTGCATATTATTCAACCCCACCTAGAAAACAGACTTTACTTTCGTTTGTATAATCAGAGTAACAGCTTGGACACCTGACACAGGCGAGCACCACTGAGCCTAGTTTGCAACACTCCGATTTTGCAAAACCTGGTTTCAGTTATGATTGCACTGCACTCCTGCAACTCGGGCTCCTGTCTTCGAAAAACAAAAATAGGCATGCAGTCAGCAACCACTTTCTGAGAAGCATGGTTTAAAATAATTGGCTTAAAATTAGACAGGAACTCTACAGCACAAGTTAAAGATAAAGCTATCAACAGCAGTACTGAAGGATCAGCCACAAGACCCTCTCCAACTCCCTGCAATTCCCCCAAATGCCTTCTACCTTCTGCAACCAATGAAGCAGGCAGCCCGCAAATGACGGACGGCCTTCTTCACCACTAATTTGTGTGTCTCCCCGCCCCAAGAAAGCGTTCAATCTGTACACTAATGGCAATGTCCTCTTTGAGAGGAGGAGCGGAAACATTTGCTCACACATTTTGGAACTGAATCAACACATTCAGACCAGCATCTTAAAATTTTTCAAGCTCTTGCTTGAGAGTTACTTGACATTACAACTTTAACAAGTTCTCAGTGCATGTTTATTTTGACCACCCTTTATAGCCTTCCTCCCAGAAAGCAAGCCTGAGAGTGGATTAAGTCATCTCAACTTATTTTTAAAATGTCTGAACTGTAGAAATATTTATGAAATGTTGACGTCTGGAATCAGGAGGGGTTTAAAATACCAGAGCAGCAAATCCCCTAGCACTCAGGACTTATTTCATCCACAGGAAGAAACACACTGGATTTTAAACAACTTTAATTGTTTAGTTTAGCTGAAATACTTGAAGATGTTCAACATAAAATGAATTCTGAATGGAGTCTGAACAAAACAAAGCAATTTTTCTTAAAGAAAGAGCTATTAGCAACACCTATACTTGAGGCTGTCTAATACTTGCCATACGATTGGCAAAGTTGCAGGAAAACCAAAGTTTCAACAGGCTATTTTAATTCTCATATTTTAACTGTCATTTCTACATATGCATCATTGTAACAGAATAATTAGTGTCATAACGTAAAAAAGCTCCTCTATGTAACTGTAGATTTTTCTCAGTTCATGCAGTAGACAATGCAGAATTTGTAAGGAAAAAAAAAAAAAAAAACTATCTGCCCAATCAACCTGCAGCCCCCATAATATTCTAGCACACACACTTAAAATCTCTTTTTTTTCCAAACTATATGTATTTTTTAAAATATAGTGTCTTGTTTGTTCAAAATGGCACAGTTTCATTTGAAAATGAATGACAAGTATGCAACACTTCCAAAAATCATATCCTAAATTTCAATTCTCAAAGTGAAGACATGCATCACATGGGAACTTTACAGAATTAGGAATCAACTTTAACCACAAAGCCATCTTGTTATTGTTCATCATTCACTGATGTTTCAAACTTCCTGCACTGAAAATGCATGCAGTCTCATTTTATCCCTCCAGCATAGTCTATCTGTGCACAGAACAGAGCTACAGCTGTAGTAATTTCATGGGGAGGCAAAGGTACTCATCACATCATCTAGATATTGAAAAAAAATAAGTCATTAAACATTTTTAAAGCACTGCAGACTACAAGAAGTCTACTGGGAAACTGACAGCTATGCACCGCTGTTTATTTTACTTTAGGAAGCTGCTAGGTATAATCTTATCTGGAACTCACTCATAAGCACAAAGCTGATTTTTCATGATTATACTGTTAGAGAAAATATCAGGCAAAACACAGAGTTGTAAACAACTAAGATAGCAAACTCCTAGCTATATATAAAATATCAAATGCTGTTAGTGACCTCATCTCTTTTTAGGAGTGCATAAAAAATAATTCCTGAAAATTACCAGCCCACTAGATATTCTAGACACTTGAAAAAACCCTCATTTTTTTTTTTAAGATGCTGTATCTCTCCTCTTACCCATCCCAAACAAAACACCCATTTAGAAAGAAAACTGTGCAATGATTTAATAACCAAGCTAGTGACCTATACAAATATGAAAATTATTTGGTCAGAGAGTTTCTTGAATACTAAGTCATCAGGAACATTTTTAATTGCATATATATCTGAAGTTAAAATTAGGCATAAGGTATCCAACCCTGCACTCAGATCCAAAGAGGCAAACGCTAATTGCCAATGCTGAGCCAAACGACTCCAGTGGCAATAGCCATGGTTACCCAGCTACATCTGTATAGATCCAGTTACAAGCGTGGGTGATACAGTTACAAGGGAAATGCTGAATCTACCCAAAGCCACAAAATGGAGTCCTTACACAAAGAGCCAATAAGATTTTTATGCTCCAAAATTAAAAAAAGCAAACATTCCCACAACACAGCCTAGTTCTTTTACTTGCCTGGTATCTCTTTCTTCAAACACAGTTTTGCATAAAACCAGACCGATTGATTACTAAGACTGAATTAAGACTAACTGGCTCATCCCAACATAGTGTAATGAAAAAGCCTTTACCCATCAGGTAGAGGATGAAATGGAAAATTATGTATACCTTTTATTTGTGCAATGCTGTAATAAAGCTTAAATTTAAGAAAAAGTATTTATAACTAAAATTTATTTGTTTTCCCCTACAGAGCTGCTAGAAGGGGCACCCAGTGCCACAACACTGACTGACCCCCACCTTGTGTTTCACTAGTGTATGAAGTGAAAACAACAGGACACAGAGCTCTCCTTGGGTGATACTGGATGAGCAGCCATGAAAGCAACATTTGCCCCCAACACAGTACTAACACATGGAGTGCGTTTACTGCATGGCTGATAGTAATAAGCAGCCTAACATCCACCGTGCTAAGCAGCGGACCACTGCAAAACAACTGCTGCCAGCAGATGCCACACTAAAAAAGTCAGTGTGCACGCAACATATTCTAAGAAACCCATAGTCTTAGCTGATATGAATGTTTACAAATAAGGCATTGCCATATAAATCAGACTTATGAATGCTTCATGTTCAGGAAAAGGAAATTTTGATGAAGAATCAACAGACTCTGAAGATCCTTATTATATTTTGTACTTTTCTCTCTACTGAAAACAGCACCACTGAAATAGACAGGCGTGTTGCAACAGACTCTTGGTAACTGACTTTGGGCATGACAGCTCATACTTGGTTCATCTTCAGTGAGTAATTTCAAGAAAAAAAAAAATTAGCATGTATGAGCAGATCCACATTTTAAAAAAAAAAAATTCAACAGGAAGCAAAGAAATAGGGCTGTAGAAATGACATCCAGCCCTGGAAGGTTTTCCCTCCCACTCCATCCTTTGACCTGCATGCTTATCAAGAAGGGCAGTGCAGTGGCGACTTTTAGCCCAGAAACAAGATTTGCGAATACCTGTAACCCCAACTTGTCATACCTATGTTCAAGAATTTTGCTGCTCCCTTTTTTTTTTTAAATCCAAAATAAGAAATTTGGAGAGACACATAAACCCCTAGTAACAAAACATAGCAAATTTCAATAGGAAATAAAATGCTTTGTTCAAGAAATACTATGAATGCATTTCATTATACCAATGGCTTAGTTTTCTGATTTTTAAACAAATATTCTGAAAATATTTTAAGTTCTGCACAACTTAAACAGGAGCAAGTAACAGATGCAATCTTTAGACTTGATTCCTTTAAAGGAGGAACTTCATCATGAAAAATAAGCCATTAGCAATTCTTACTCTGATTTGATTTCGCAGCTGCTCTGCCTCCTGCCGTAACTGTTCCAGCTCACTCATCTTCTTCAGTCTCTATTTCTCACACTCCACTGGTGAAGAAAACCTGCCAATAAGAGGGAAGAAAAATAAGTTTCAGTATCACTTTCTCCTCTTTAAAAAACAAAACAAAACTCCTCGAACCTATATATATTCTGCCATTAGAAAGGCTTCCGAATAGATATTCCCTTTAGTACCCTGTCTAATAAATTTGGCAAGACCTAAGTGATTTCAATTCCTGAATTACCATGAAAAGCAGAATTAAATGAAATATACTTGGAATATAGAAACAACTGTCAACAGAACCACCCACTGTACTTTTAAATACTGTTACTGAATGCATTTTAGTGCCACTCTTCTCACCCACCCAGAAACCTCTGACAGTCTTCACCCCAAGATGGCAACAGAGAGCAAAGACTGCAGCCGTTGCCTTAAACGTTTACCTTGCAGCTCAACATCAATCAGTACCAATCAATATCACACCAGCATCTTTGCAATACAATATAATACATACAATCAATATCACAGAAGCACCTTTGCACATGACATCCAAGACGGGTTTTGTTTTAATCAAAGATGAAAATTTTGAATCCTAGACTACAGCTAAGAAAAGCAGGTTTTCTAAAACTTTTGTAGATTTTTTTTTTATGTTTTCATTCCAAAAGCACCCACACAGAGATAAAGTATAGTAAAAAATGAACCACCCCTAAAAGCATTCTCAAGCCCCACCACAGCCTAAAGCAGTTCTCATCTGAACAAGGACTCAAAGCAACCTTAATAAAAAAGACCAATAAACAGTATGACCACATGCAAGCACCCTTTCAGGTTAGTCCTTTTTTTTCAATCTGATTTTGAACCTGATTTTTTCAGTGTGTTGAACAGTTTCCTCAGATCAGTTTTCCTCTTTGTCCCCAGTACAGCAGTGCAGCCACACAGCACTACAGAGAGCTCTTAAGTCTATTCACATACATGTACACTTCAATATCCTTGCAGTGAGAGTAAAATAAGCTAGTAGCTTGCTCACGAACAAGCCAGGCACTTGTTTTTACTTTTTCATGACAGAAAAAGCACACCAGGAAGGTGGTGGTGGTCCCCCTACATCATCTAAAAAGCCCAAAAGACTTCTAGCTTATAGAAGAAGAAATACGAAATTTGGGCTACTACTCACAAAATGAAAATTGAGGAGGAAAAGAAGTGGGGAGAAGAACCTATTCAAAACATTATTCTAAGTTTGGTGGGGTTTTTTTTAAAGCATGAGAGACAACACAGTAGTGTCCCCCCAATTTAGTCCACTGAAAAATGGAAAAAAAACAGGGGAGGGTCACAGTGTGTATGGTAAGTTGTAGACCTCTATGGAAACCCTTTTATTTGGTCCAGCTACTGGTTCTTTGTAGGTCAGTAGTGACGTGCTCTAAAAGACAGACTGTGGAAGGCTTTTTTCTAATCTGTAAAACACGACACTTCACAGATGTAAAGAGTGAAAGGTTTTGATTCAAAGTAATTTACTATTAAGATAATCCCCTTGGAATAGCATCTTACACAAACGTTTGAGAGCTATGAAACGTCTCGCCACTCAAGAAAAGTGTATCTTCATTAATTATCCATCTACTCTTTCTTTCTTTCAATCTGAACCTCCATGCTTTCTGCAGATATCACTGCAAGGTCCATTTCAGAATAAACCCACAAACATACACAAATTGTATCATCTCCAAATCAAAACACATCCTAGTCAGTAAGAGTACAGTGGTGACTTAGAAGGTCTAATACTTTCAGCTATGCTAAGTGAATTCTGAAGGTCACACACCTTTCCATTCCTTAAATGTACACTCAGTCCAAATACAAAGACACTATAATCCATGTGAATATTCTAAGAGACTACTTTATTTACCATCATCTTCCTATTTCAAAACCGCAGACTATTTAATATTGCTTAATGCACAGCAGGCATAAAATAGAAGTCATCAACACTAATGTCCAATTTCAAAAACCAAGCATTAAAAACTATAATCACTTTAGCATGCATGCTAATCACGTGCCTTTATAGTCTTTGAAGTTTAATTTTAATATATTTGATTGAAATACTATACCTCTATGAAATATAACCCCACTTTCAGTTCTAGCAGTGTCAAATTATCCTTTTCCAAGTGTTTTCCCTTTTTTTGTTCTTGAACCTACATAAAGGTAACACAGACAAAACAGTATACTCAAATGTCTAAAGCAAGCCAGCCATGGTATCTGCCAGTGTTTCAGCAGTCTTGCATGCTATTTTTAACAGAAGATAAAGATTCCTAACAGAGAAGTTGATGTATCTCTAATTTTCTGAGAAGGGAAGTCAACTTCTGCCCTGTGATGTGCCACACACTTCAGCGCTCTGTAAACAGTAACTTCAACACAGCAAATAATTGATCATAGAGAAAGTGACATTACTATTCAACTGGAAGCATGCATGGCTGGTCACGAGTAACTAAAGTCAGGGCATTTTTTTTATTGATAGGTAAAACTAGGAGCATATTAGAAAATCAGCTGCAGCACTGCACCAGCACTCAAAGCCCATCAATGACCATGCTGCACTTCAACCCTAAAGTCAGTGTTAATGACTTTAATGTCCTTCACATCAGCACTGTTCATCATTAATGCCATTTCTCTATCAACCTGCACCAGCAGCTTAACAGCTGTCAAACTTAGCAGCTTTAAATCGTGTTATACCTGTACAAGTTCCTACACAGACATAATTCAGCTCCAGAAGCCTTCTCACCTACCCATCTTTAGCTCAAAAATCAATTCCTAAGCAAATTAAAGGGTATTTCATACTTTTATGAGAGAAATAATTTTTTTTGTTGAAAAGCCCTAGCAACACCAGTATGTTCTTAATTTGCAAGGTCATTAGCATTACTGCTTAGCAGAAATGTATCAATGGTTCAAGGTCAAGCTATACCTCAACAAACAGAATGGCCTCCAAGCCACTACGCACTTCTACAAAATCGAGATTCACTTTAGAACTGGATTATTCTAGCTTTAAGTATTACAGATCCTTTCCAGAATGCAGCAGCTGAATAGCAAACTCCGAGATATTCTTAAGCTATATATAAACACCAGGATACTAGAGTAAACAACCTAAGTGTGCAGTTTAACCATTAAACTGAAGTATATCCAACGCTCGCTGTTGTACTGGCTGGCTGCAGCTCCCTCTGCCACCGCTCGTGTGTTCAGATGATCATCCACCATAAAGCATTTTGCAGAACCGTGAGCAAGTTGCTTCCACTTGGGATTTTTACTTTTTTTAAGCCCCGTTTTAAGGTGCCCACAGGAAATTCCATAAACTGAGTGGGGAGAGAGGAAGCTCTTATGGATGCTTTTCCAGATTCGCACTAACTCTTTGAGCAGCATCTCTGAACTCCCAAACTACCATGTGAACACCTTACTGATGTCACACTCAAGATAGCAACGCAGGAAGACAAGCACATGGTTCGAATTTACGCATGCAGACGCATCTGTGTCTGTTGTAATGCTTCTGATGCTATAGTGATATGGTGAAAAGAGAGGAAAAGAGAGGAAGCCATAGTCAAGACGTAGTTATGTGCGTAGACCATTATTCAGACTAGATTTTCTTGCTATAATATTGTTTTTAAGTGTATCAGCGAGGTGACCAGTGAAGCACAGCAGGCACACAGAACTGAGATGGCTGGCAGCAATTGCAAGGCAGAAGCTGCTTCCTATAAACCTGTCCTCAGTGCAGAGAAGCAGGTCATCACCACAACCTTGAAGTGCGCCACTTCCCAACGCTACCAGTCATCAGATAAAAGCAACTTGTTTTTTATCAGATTAAATGCTGGGACTGCTTTCACAGGGTTTACAGGGATCGCAAAGAACAGAGGCGATCTCTATTGCAAATTTTTCCTCATATAACAAATTACTGAAAACCTCAGCGGATTTAACTCCAACCAGTACTGGGTTACAAAGGACACATGCCTGTTCATCCTCCCCTCCAGGAAGATCAAGATATCACAGCCAGGAGGGAGCACTGCTCCACAGCCTGGAAAATTCTTTATTCCAAACACAAAGTTCCCCAGGAGCCCAGCTGTATCGTACTCGGCCGTGCACGCAGCGAAGCCATCAGCTCCTGCACCTCTATGGGCAGAAAGAGAGTCAGGATTGCTCCTGCCACCTCAGGAGGCTGGAGGTAATGTAATGTCTACCTGCCTGGCTTACTATTTTTAGTAAATATTTAATCAGAGAAAAAATATTGTGAGTTGCCTTAGATGCAGAATACTAGTGGTATCTGCTTTTCAACATTCACAGGTAGAAACCCTGATGAAGAAGCCATCTTCATCATGCTTCTCTTCAAATGCCATCCATGCTGTACTATGAATAATATCATCTGCTACGGCAAAGAGGCCTGGAGGGGACGAGCAACAGGAAGGGGAAGAACTTTTTAATGCCATTGGTAGCCAGGGGGTGTACCACTGCAGGACACCCAAGCGATTAGGAAACGGGGTCAAGGACAGGAGATGCTTCCCAGAGGCAGCGACACCGGGAGCTCGTTGTGAGCAGTAACTATTGTGTAACCGAGGCGGCACATCGTTGCCCTCATAAAAGCAATGTCATTTGTAGGCTGAACTGTACCTCAGCACAATTTTTCCTCAGCGGACTTGTACAAGTGAATTTACTGATACCAAAATAAAGTGCCTCCTGAGGCAAAATAATTAACTAAGTCAAATCCCACAGCATCTCTAATGTCAAGACAGACACTAGCAGGTTTGGGTGCTCCACAGATAAACTACCCCTTACACTATTCCTGATTCAGTAGCAGCATCATTTGCTAAGAGTTAATTCTTTGTTATACCAGCAGGCAGTGACAAATTACCACAGGTTCTCGTCTCAGAAGTACTTTCTCTGCAACCTGTGGCTGGAAAAACACCCTTTTCTCTGCAAAAACTCACTCCAAATACACTTGAGGACACACTATAAGAAGATTCATGGAGCCCAGGACCTCTGCGACACTCCGGACAATGGCAGGGCAGGACACAGCGCCTACACAAGCCGGGATGCAGGGAGGTCATCCGAGCGGGACCTTCCGAGCCCAAGGCACCGAGCAGAAGGCTGGCACAGGGGCTGAGAGCCGACGCAGCTCTGGGAAGCCAGGCACCGGGCTCATATTTGGCAGAGTACTCGAAGCAGAATAGTCAGGCATGTAGTGATAGGAACCTTTAGTTCTTCAAAGCAGAGCTATTTCTGTCTCAGAGAAGATTGCAGTTTACAAACCAAGATGCTAAGTAATTTAGTTTCTTTTAAAAAAAAAAAAAAAATTAAAAAAGGCATTTTCACTGGCCTCAGCAAGCTTCGCTTATTCCCATGTAAAATCACCATATAGACAGGAAGGAAAAAAAAAAAAAAGACTAGAGAAGTGTAAATACGCTCCTCCCCACAACAATGCATTGTTATTTTTGTGCCAAATATACAGAGATTAAAGAGACTGCAGAAAGAGCAGTCTGACTAGATTCTTAAGAGCTATTGGTTAAAGGATTATTTAGGCAAGAATTTTATTTTGTATCAAAAAAATCAGTCCTTTAGAATGGAAATAAGTGCTTACCTATACATATCAACCTGTTTTTCAACTCATATGCAGTAAGATCTCACAAGTGATCAACACATAGCAGCAGAGAGGAAGAGAGGAGGTTTCACATCGCTTTCATGTGCTCATCCCTACTAGTGATCACACAGGTGGCTAAACATAAGGAATGCTAACTATAGCGCTTTACTAATTATAGGGAAAAGACACCAAGAAATACTCCAGATCTCTCTCAAGGGAGCTATATTGGTAACTCACACACATTCAGGCTTCAGCCCACAAAACCTTTACATGCTGAAGTCGCTTGTGTAAAGTTACCTGCTCGTCTTCTGTAAGTGCTGACAGCGTACGCAGGCTTTGTCGTCGCAACAGCAGTGGACTGGGCTTCTGGCTCTGCAGCTAAGCCCCGGCAAATGAATACTTTATATATTCAGGATGTGCCAAAGAAGATTTTGATAAAACATTTCTTCATTTAGTGACACTAGTCAAGACTTCGGTAGCTTTGCCCACTCATATATCTCCCCAAAGTCATGAATAGCAAAGAAAAACATAAAGGTTTTATTTCTTATAGCCTGAAGGGAATGGATTTGACATATTTAAGAACAGTCCAAAATCTATACTTTGGCATAGTGGACAAGGCCTCACATACAGTGAAAACACCTGCACAACAGCCATTTAAAATAAACGCATTAATGCTACACTGTAGTTACATACCTTCATATACAAAAAGTACTTTAGTTGGAATTTTACATAATGTATTTACTACAGTAGAGCTGTTTGAGGACCACATACACTCTCAGCTCTCCACTGAGGAAAATTAAACATTTAATGCCTTTTTCTTACTGTACCTTGGCCCTGTGTTGTCTCTCCTCTGTTTCTCAGAGACTTTAGCAGCTATTTATTTTCCCAAGAATTCTTTGTTCTGATTTGTAGCTGTACTGTATCAATAAACAAAGACAACAAACCAGGGAGCTTTTATATTGGTCAACCAATACTTCAAGCAGAGAGATGCATAAGTTGAAATAACAGTATATAAGGGCTGCAATTGTGCCATTGTGTACCTTGCTCTTTCTTTCTCTCTCCCTCTCCTCTCAAAACCTCTTCAGTGTATCTCCTTCCCTTCTGTACCTTTAACATACACTTCGGAAGGGTGCATTAGCTGCAGAACATCTTCAGACATTTCAGTAAAGAGAGAATAATGGTTAATTTTAAAAAAAAATAAAAAATAAGTGGTTACCATTTAGAAAATAAGCTTGGAAATCCTAACTGAATCTTTTCCTGATGATTTTTAAATTTTCATTTTGTAGGACAGGATCAATTGTCCCTCTGACTTCCGAGTCCCCAGGCAGATGTACAGGCGAGTTCTCCCATACTCGGGGCCTCCGGTCTCCCCCCTTCGGTCTCCCCTCGGTCCCCCCACCCCGGTCTCCCCAAGAAGAAAACAGGAAGCAGCCTGGGTGTGACCTCGCTCGCTGAGGTCAGCGCTATTGTTGCGCTTCTGCACACTTTGGAAGTGTTTTAAAGCGATACGTCTCCATTATAGCTTTGGTACAAAAACAGGAAATAATCAACCAACGCCTCTCGAGAGGAAGGGTATGAGCAGAACTTATTTAAACACCCATTTCTCCAACAGATGCCATCCCCGATTTTAAGGAACCGATGAACGGTATGCGCTCAAAATTGCATGTGGGGCTGGAAAGGAGAGGTCGCAAAAGAGACCCACGAGCAGACGAGAAACGCGTGGGGACAGGAAAGCAGCCTTGCCTCTTCATGTGCCAACAAGCCCCACGCAGTCACATCCCGAGAGCAACCCCACCCACCAACTGCGGGGCAGAAGCACGTTCAAGCCAACAATATCGCTCCTTCCTTCCACCGCCAAAACACCTCGTAACCCTCCGTGTCAGAAAGAACAGAAATACGTGCCACTTTATACACGCGTAGTTGTGATCGTAGTGTAACTTTGACACGCAGCCTGCCACATCAAAATGGTTGTATTTACCGCAATGACTACTTTGGAGGTATTAACAGAAATAACATGAGGCAGACAAATATGTGTCCACTGTCGCACTTCAGTACTGTACCCATCAACCGTTAGTGTTTTTCACTGACAGCAGAGAGGAGGGGAAGCAGCGGTGTGAGTGCGTCTTGCAGTCGTGCTGCTGGGTGGAGAAGTCAATGGCACTCTACAAGCGCCGCCACCGCCTCTGCGCAGGCCCAGACTGCAAACGAGAGCGCAAACCCGGCCGGTGATCAGGCTTAACACATCAGCACACGTCTCTGCGTTTGATCCCTGGTTTGATTACGGTTGCCATGGAAGACAAATAGACCAACAAATACTGACCTTGTTAACAGCAGTCACAAAAGAGACAAAGGAAATCACAGTTTAGAAATTAGAGTGAAGTAAGTCTTATGAAGTTTACTAGTAAAAAATGATCAGTGGCTTTAGACTTTTACCCTTCTTTATACAGTAAGCAGACAGTTCACTAGACCAGTGTCTTCAGCTCAGAGATAAGAGTTTATTTCTAAAACGCAACTTAAAGTCTACGCCAAGTACATTCACAAAACATGTACAGAAAGCCCCTACTCTTCTTTGCCCACACATGCTAGATTCTAGAAAATAAAAAACCCAAGAAATTCAGTGTTAAGCACAAGGCTGAAAAAAGCACAGGAAGGAAGGAATTTTTGAAAGTCATGAATATTTCACAGTCCAAAAGAGTGATTTTTTTCCAAAAGTAACATTCTTGCATCGTATATTCATTATGCTCGTTTCCAGGTCAAAATGTTTTGGTACGTAAGCACAGATTTATTTTTATCACACTCCCTGCAAACAGAACTTCATGTGAAATTCAAGTTATGTTGTCTTCTGTGAGTACAATAATGATTCTCCACTGAAAATTTGGTTCACTGACCACAGGACACTCCATCATTGAACAAATTATTATTGGTTTTGCAATTCAAAACATGTAAGAAGTGGCAAGAAAGACCTTTAATGAAGCAAAAAGATGCAACCCTAAGTAACAAGACAGACAGGGATGGTTCCAGTCTAATTTCTTCCTTGGGGACAGACAGGTGGACACACACATAGCGTGAGCTGGTGTCCTACATTATTTGCCTCTTCAAATACCCAGCTATACCCAGAAGCTATTCTACCAAGTTTTGCTATGCTGTGTAGAGTGACAATTCAAAATCATTTTGAAAGACCACTTATATTTAAATCCACCTCTAAACAAGTTTTATTTTTTGATTATTTTTCTTTTTTAAGGTGCTGGTATATCGGTATTTACTGAAGTGGCACAGTACCCTTGCATCTTGTAGGGCCAAACAGCGTTATGCTTATAAAATCTGGTCTGGCATCTACATGCACAAAAGATTACTTAAGCAACCTCCTGTTTTCTGAGAGCATGCAGACTGTGCGGTCTGCAAAAAGGCCACTATGTACACAGAAAAATTTAGGTTTAAAGCCAGTGGAGAAAATACACATTAGGAGAAACTAATACTGTCTACAGGAAGAGTGCCTCAATTCAACTCGGATTACTATTCACTTGAATGAAATAATTTCTAGCTGACAGTTTTTGAAAGCAGAGCATTCTTACACACTTCAGGTTCAGAAAGCCCAGCAGTACCAGTTACACATACACATTGCATCCTTTCAAATGTATCACCAGCTTGGGGAAAAAAAAAATGCATTTGATCTATACATAGTCTTCAGCATCTTTCCCTCCTCCTCACCATTCAGCACCACACACATACTCCCTTGGTACCAAAGTTACAGCGTGGCATTATGCAGTTCACATAATTATGCAGCTGTAACATTTAGCATACAGCTGTACTCTTTCATAAGAAAACAAGGGAATATAAACATTTGCTTTTTTTATACTGATTATCCAAAGATCAGATAAAACTACTGCCCTCAGGTCTAGTTTTAATTTTGCTTCTGGTTTACAATACATTTTGGTCAATTATTTGCAATTCTAAGCCACAAAAATTAAGTCCTCTTCCAGACTACAGTTCAGACTACTTTAGTAGGTCTTGCTCATTTTTTTTTTTCTTTTGAGATGCATATTATCATAGGCCGTGAAAACAAAATCTATCAAAACTCACTTTACAGAGATCCACTGAATGATTAGAAATCCCATACTGGAAAGCGAAACCCCTAAGTACTGTTTTTCACCCCTACTAATGCAAGTGCGGGATTAAGAGTACATAGGCCATGTAACTACTTCAGGTACCCCTTGTGATGAGACTGATATAACTAATCTATACTCTTTTGAATTGCTTTTGATGTTTCTCATGCAGTATTGCCTGTTTTCAGACGGTCACTTATTAAAAAAGAAACTACACCCGAGTCTGTAAGGAAGATGTTATGTTAAAGCAGTATGTATCACTGTGCTTCTATCTTCACACTTGCAGGGTTCTCAAAATGAAGGCTGTCTTTATAGTAGGAGTATTTTTAACGTACCGATTATATCTAGCAAAAAAACTTTTAGGCAAGATAAAAACCTTTCTTATAAAAGAACCTATATAGATAAAGCTGACGTTATTTAAAAGGAAGTTGTAAATTAAACTTGTGATTCTTTATTTTTCATGCCTTTACAATGCATTAAAATCCAAGCGGATTTGTAGAGTTCATAGCCAAAAAAAAATAAAAAATATTCAGGTCACAAACACATGGATTACAGATTATAGTGGTGAAAAGTCAGAAATTACCTACCTGGCTACCAGAAGGAAACTTCATCTAGGGTCATTTTCCAACCAAAGAGGACGGAAATAAAACAAAATGCTGAAGGCAGGAAGTAAAATATTCCCACTAGAAGCTGTCTTCCCCAAGTGTCACTTTCTTTTTTAAAATACAAGAACTTTTCTATGAAAATGTGACACTCGCTAGGTTATAAATAGCAGAACTCCCCCGGGGGAGACAAAGCCTAAGGTTCTAGACAGGAATGTATTTGCCAGGGAGCGTGGCCACAAGAGAGCCCACGGCTCCACAACCTGCTTTGCTGGAGGTTCTCTTTCCCACCCACCGAAACTTCTGTTCCCGCAAATACCTCCTACACATCCCAGGCAAAGTGAGCTGGGCCAACAGCAGCCTCGCTAACTCCAGCATCTCTGCCTCCAGCCTTCATCAAAGGGCAGACACTGTTCTTGTAAGTCTTCTGGTTTTAATGTTTGGGATATGCATACTACCGGTTTGGAGTTCTTCTCAGCAATTGTTACTGAAAGATTAGCAAAAATGGCTAAATATCCTGAAACTCCTGCTTCCAGAAGCTAAGCGCAAAGCACAACAGTGTGTGACTCAATGAAAAGGCAAACACTAGCCACACCAGTGAAACTCCCAAGCAATTTAACTGTTTGCCTAGGATGTTGGCCTTTCAGCTGTCATCTTGTCAAAGTTACTACAGAGGTCTACCATGCGGGGCCACCAGGTTTCTGTAGAGATTGAGAACAGAAAATTGCTCAAGCTTCTGAAGCAACACCACAAGCAAAAGTCAATTCTCTTTTCTTCATTTCGTTATTTTTCAAAGTGTGTGTTTGGCTTTTGATGCCCATCTATTTGCATTTGTAACAAACTATAATAGATGAGGAGGGAAAAAAAGGCCTTAATGACTTCCTGTCGCCAGCTACCTGACCTTCCCAATTAGCTGCTTCTTCCTGAAGTCTGGGGAAAAGCAACCAAGCGCTGACATCCTTACATACTCATTCATAGCACTTCTACTACATTTTCATACTGCTGTACAATAAATAAATAAATAAATAACCCAACTCCCTCTTTTGAGCTGTTTCTAAGACAAAAGAGGAGTTTCCCGGTTTCTGCTGCAGATCTTAGAGATTAGGGTTGTGTTTGTAGCACCCAAAACACTATAGTTTTACTTCCTGGCCACCTCATTCTCCGTACTTTGGATTGTTTTTTATTTAGACACCTTGTATCCAAACTACTAGAAAGAGCAACCACAATGGAGAAGTTTCTTGCCCCACAAGTATTAGTCAGTCAAGATTAAAAAGAGGCATTTAATATCCTATAAAATGCTTAACACTGTTAAGGAGCACCCAACATCCCTGCTGTGTCCTTCCTATCAATCCCATGGAAGGAAGATAATATCATTATTTATTTCTTGAAACTCTAGGGCATCTGGACTTAATGAATTCTTGGAAACTTTGCTGTGCCATTTTTTGAACTCTGCCTGTTGTACCTAATTGTTGAGATTGCTACAAACCTTGATTAGTTCGTCTACTTCCTTTCCTTCCCACCACCAACGTGCACATGTAAAGGAAAGGACTCCAGTTTGTATTCTCACACAGCAACACAGAATAAATACATTTGCTTAAACCTAATTTATGATTTTTTGGGGGGGGGGAAGCTTTTATAGAATAAGCCTACCGAAAACCTAATATAATGGATTTATTAATTTTTTAGTACTCTGAAATTACATTGCACTGTCAAAATCTAAGTCAAATCACCAAAATTGATCAAAGTTACTAGAGACACAGAGGCTCTAAATTTACAGTGTGTTAAATCAGATTTTGACAAGCATAGCATCTATATATGCAATCTGATTATTTCTTTCAGCTCAATAACAACTAAACTCAATTTAAATCAAGAATCTGAAGGAAAACGTCTTCCTTTTCCAAACTAGGCATAAAATTGGCTACATGAACAATCACTTAAAACAATCTGTCATGACAGAAAGGGTCACCAGAAAATACTTAGTTCAAAGATTTCTTCTAACGAGATCAATTTTAAATACCACGCGTTTCAATAATAGATCATGAATAAGCATCTTTAATTTTAATGCAAGATTTTAAATGTGTACAAATACCACGTAAATTGCATTTCAGTATATAAATAGGAAACAACACAACTGCAATTTATGTTAGAAATAATTACTATAGTAAAATAAAAATATTTAGGGCAGCAAAAATTAACCCAAAATTAACCCAACAAAAACTAAATCATCAAGTTATCCTGGAACTGTTTGGGTACTCTGTGCTAGACTAGATGCTGCTCACCTGAATTGATAACTGCACCATGAAAACAAACCAAACAGGTCCAAGAGTTGCCACCGCTGATTGTGAGGTTATTTGTTCTTGTCAAAGATACCAAGCCAGCCATCAAGAGCAGTTCCAAGAT
Organism: Pluvialis apricaria; assembly: GCA_017639485.1. NCBI lineage: Eukaryota > Metazoa > Chordata > Aves > Charadriiformes > Charadriidae > Pluvialis > Pluvialis apricaria. Next base: position 9,522,596 of record CM030014.1, read on the forward strand.
CTTCAATCTCATTTAAGAAACACATTCAATCCTGGGACTGATTTGATGATTTTATTTTGTTCCCCTCCCCCACCATTTGTAAATTAAAATCTTACAAATAATTTTAATCTTACCATTACTCAGCTCCTTTAATGTTTCAAAACAGTAGGATTCACAATGACTCAAACATTTGGCTTACGTTGAAAATCCATATGATTAATATCTGCCTGAGACCTAACATAAGAAGGAGGGGAAAGCTACAGTTTCTGCAAACTGGCAAACCTATTTTCCCTCTGATCAACTAATTTTATGTAATAGGTGGAAACTGAAAGTGCCTTTTGCTCTGCATTACAGTCAGGCACTTCTATCTTTCCCCTCCTTTCCAGTTTAAGTCCTTTCAGAAGGCAACAGGCTGCAAGAGTTATAGCAACTGAATCAGAGTTTCTTCTACTGTATGTCAGCATTTTGCATGCTCTTGGAAGCCGAGACATCTTAAAGGAAATGAAACTGCCCTGACTGAATAGCGTAACTATTTGCTAATCGATGTCCATCTATATTTGTTTTAATTCTGTTTTCTATAAACCTTCAGCTTAGTTCTCATTCACCTTCTCATCATGGTATTTCCCCACACCATCTAGAGCAATTCATAATAATCAGAATATTGATTATCATTGATGGCATCCAAGTCAACACCCATTCAAAACGTTAAGGAGTTCACCTCTTGGTCTTTTGTTTCAAGTTCTCTGCAAAGACGGACTGTTTCCTGGTTCACACACTGCTGAACACATTAACGCAATCCTAACAGTACAGATTTTTTTAAATTAAAGCTGCAGCTTTGTATAGCACTGCCTCATGCTATCTAGAAAGCTCTATGACGCTCTCTGCCCCAGTATCAGATATCAAACCACAACCTTAAGAGAAGAGCATACGTTCATGTTTTTCATGATCATTTGCTTTAGTTCTGTTTAGCATCTTTCACATAAATTCTATTACAAAACACTCAGTTGCAAAACACCGAGGTTTCATACAAGAACAAAACAATAACAACTAAATTTAATTACACACTTCAGAAGATTAAGTAAGTGACAAGTCTGCATCCAATTAAAGGAGAGAAAAATTCTGGTGGAACTTAAAAAATATTTTCTTGATTAGCAATACTATGTATACTTTCTAAATAGCAAGTTCCAGGCACTTGGGAATTGCATTAATCTGAGCATCACTACTCTCAGGCAGTATTAAGTACAAAACACAACCACTGCATTATCATTGTCCCTAAGTATTTACATTCCATAAGCAAGCATTGCACATCAAGCTCAGAGATCCTGAATTTCTCACTAGTTTGATAAGACCTTTTAAAGTGACTCCTGAGATAAAAAAAAAAACAATAAATCAAATGACCCTGTCTTCTGTGACACGACAGCGTTAATTTATTACTCTGGCAGAGAAGACAGTAACAGAGGAAGATTTACAATGCACTACATATTATGGGGTTTTTATTTTTTTAGTTCTTATTTCACCTTCAAAATTTTATATTCTTGAATTTTGTGCCATTTTTATAAGTTGCATAATGTTCTAGGAGAGAACTATCCACAGTTCTGCATTCAAAAATATTTTTGCAAGGTTTCCTAGTGAGGTTTTTGAGTCCCAGGTTTTTCTTTAGAAACTGCTTGGAATACTAAAATACTTGGACAAATTAACACCAGATATATTAGTACTCAACTAAGCAACATGAAAATATAGTTGAAACTTTCATTATCCAACACAAATAAAAGAGATGACATTCGTAGCCAACAATTTTCTGCTTAAGCTTTAAATGACCTGAGCAGTCTGGCAAGACCAACTTTTCAAGCACTCGGGAAAGGGCGGAACAAGAGAGAGCGCAACAGCTATTTGCCACACCACTTTAACCATACAGAAAAAGGCGTCCCTGTAACCTGAAACTCAAATTTTTTGTGCTTAACAAATGAAAATTATATTATTACAGCCTTGGTTCTCAACATATTAAATCTGTATAACTCATCTACATTATCCACTGTAAAAACTGCCAATTGTCACGAAATAATACATAATTCAATATTGCCTGTATTTTGCCATATTAGACACACAGCAAGACATATCCATGTATTTATGATCTCTCCGTGTTCCTCAGCCCCCTCTTTCCAAGATAAAATCAGTCTGTTCCTTGGAAGCACAAATTAACTTCACCACAGCTATCGTGCTTAAGAATCACAAACATTGCAAAAACCCACTGAAGATTCCCATCCCATTAAAAGACTTTCAGGATTGTAAGGGTTTGTCATGTGGTTTGTCTCATTTTAATTTGTTGATATAGTTGTTACTCTTGTGAACATTACTTCAGACTTTCCTCAACTATAACCAGGAATTGCATCTACTACATCTATCACTTAATTGTCAGATTCGTGACCATCTTTTACATCACTTCCAATATTTCCAGTAGAAGTCAGAGAGCAGCGTTAGGTTTTTCCTCTGCACACTGGAATGCCTTTGCAGGCTCATGTCCCCTGATACTCACACTACTCCCCACAAAAACTACCAAAAATCTCTGGGTCCTCTATTTATACTTAGGGAAGTACATGAAATTCTGGAAAGCACATCAAATGCTCTTGTGGTTAACTCTGTAGGCGAAGGATGGCAGCCCCTACAAACCAGAACGAGCTTGCGCTGACAACCAGCAAGAGAGGCAAAGCACCCAGCTACCACCGGGGAAGCGCTTCTCACCGAGCACTCCCTCGCATCTCGCGGCTCAGATTTGCAGCAGAAAAGGAACAAAACATTTTTCAAAGCAGAGACCAACGTAGAACACAGCATTCTGCTGAACACACAAAATCCACCAGACTCAAAAAAACTACAGTCTTCATCTCCCCCAGTGCTTTTATAGTGGGCTTTAGAGGCTGGCTACCTGTCTCTCCTCTATAGACCATTTTGCCATTCTTTTCCCTTCCTTTCCTAACATTCTCTACTTAGCAGAGAACAGCTCCTATTCTGTTGCTTCAGAAATCGATTCTATATAAGCAAATTAAACTCTAAGCAATTTTTTCCTCAACTTATACTTCACTTTGAGACTTCCCATGCTCTTCTTTCAGAAATGAAAACCGGCCTGGAAAACCATGTATTTTCAAAGCTGCAATAATCAGTCTAACAAAAGACAACACGTCTATGCCCAAACTGTGTAATTAACAGGAGGGAACAGATCAGAGGCTTATTTTGCATCAGCTCAGATAATATTACAGAATAAACTAAACTCGTTGTCTACCAGATATAAGCAATTTGGATGCTTTTCGCATTTCTAACTGAGACCAAACTAAAGCAGCCGATAACATTAGCAATAAATGCAAATAAATAATAATAAAAAAAAAAGGCAAGCAGATTTTGCAGAAGAAATCTGGATGTGGAAACCAGGAATGCCTACAAAGTGTGACACGAAAAGCATCTAATGACTTTGCACTTTTCCGAAAGACGGGGAGTACCTTCCGATCTACCCTTGTCACAACACTCACGCAACGCACGTAACCCCTTTGCCACAAGACGAATTTATGGAAGGCAGAAACCCAAACAAATTCTAGATAGGTATAGAAAAAAAAAAAAAAAAAGGAGAGAGAAGAGTTTCCCTGCATATTCCATAAACCTGGAGACCGCCTGTTGCTGCCAGCCGTACAGACTTTGAAGCCCAAACTGCTGGGCTAGCGGACACCGCTGGGCTGGCAGCAGCGTTCCCAACACCCCCGGGCCACCCCCACTGTTTCCAGCGCCAGGTCCGTCCCTGGAGACCCCCGCCGAGGAGGGGCACCCGGGCCGCCACACCACCTCTCCGCCACCTGCGGCCGCTCTCACCGCCGGCCGCCGCGGGGCTGCGGGTCCCGGGGGCTCCCTTCGGCGGAGCCGCGCCGGACCTGGCGGCACAAGGGGGGGCTCGGTGCCGCCGCCCGCCCCGCTTCCCGCCCTCCCACCCCCACCTCCAGCCTGGGGAACCGCCGGGGGGACGCGCCTCTCCCTCCCTTCCACACACACCCCCCTCTCCGGCACCACCTCCGGGAGCCCTCCCGAGGCTAGCCCTGCCCCGGCACCACCCTTCCCGCCGGAGGCTGGGCGCGGCGCGGCTCCGGGCCGGCCTGGACGGGACGGGAAACCGGCGATGCCGCCCACCCTCCGCCGCTCCCGGCGGACACCGGTTCCCGCAAACCCGAGGCGGGACCGCGCCCCTCACCCGCCCGTCGCCTCAGGGCGGCGCCCCGGCGAGGGTCCCCCCCCGCCTCTCCGCCCGCAGCCGGCGCCCCCGCAGCGGGGCTTTACCTGCTGGCGGGGTCGCAGCGGCGCTACCGGCCGGGCTGGGGCCGCTGCTGGCGGCGACGCCCGCGGCCGCCTCAGCGCTCTCTCCCCCGCTGCGGCTGGGCTCTCCCCGCCGAGCGCCGCCCCCTCCCCCCCGGCGCTGCGGCGCGGTGGTGCCGCCCATCTCCCCCCGCCACCCCCCCCCCCCCTCCGCCCGCGGGATGGGGCCGCCCGCGAGGGGCGGGGCGGGGGCCGGCGGGCGCGGGGCGGGCGCGGCCCTCCCGGGCGGCTCCGCCGGGCTCTGCGGGGGCGCGGCGGCGGGCGCAGGCGGAGGGGGGACGCCGGGGAGCTCCGCGCCCGCCCGCCCGGCGCCGAGGGGCGGCGGGGCCGAGCCTGCCTTCAGGCTCCAACGCCCGAGCGGCGCCGCCTCGGGCGGGAAGCGCGCTGGAACCTTCCGAGCGGCCGCCGCCCGCCCGCAGCCTCTCTCCTCCGCCCCGCCTGCGGTCGAGCGCGGCGCGGGGGCGGCCGGCGCTGCCGCCGGACCAGGAAGTGAGGCCCGCGCCGCCTCCCCCTCCCCCCCCCTCCGTAGCCCGGCCGTGCCACTGCGCATCGCACGGCTGAGCCCCCCCGGTGCCGGGGCGGGGGGCGCCGCCGGCCGCCCCGCGGGATCAGCCGCCGCCCTCGGGCGGCCCCGCCGAGCCCCGCGGGACGGGCAGAACCGGCCGGGCTTCGCCTTCCTCCCTTCCTTCCTCCCTCCCCCCGCCGGCGGGGGCCCGGCTCCGCGGGCATCCTCCGCCCCGCCGCGGCCCGGGCGGGAAATACCTGCCGGCTGGCCGCCGCCGGGTAACGGTCCGCGCGGGTGTCACCGAGCCGCCGCCTCCATGGCGCTCGGTCGCGGCGGGAGGAGCTCCTCCCCCTCCCGCATGGACCCAGCCAACGTGACGGGCCGTTGCCATGGCTGCGCAGCGCTGACGTCAGAGCGCTTAAAGAGACAGCGCCCCGGAGGTGCCGGCGCCGAGGCCCGTCGAGCCCCGGGGCGGGGCCGGGTCCCCTCGGCCCGCTGTGCGGTGCGGGGGAGCCTCGTGTGCGGGCCCAGGGCACGGCGGCACCCGGGGGGCGGCAGCAGCGCGGCTTGCGGGCCGGCGAGTCCCGTTCCCCGCCGCCGGTACGGCTGCCGCCGGCTGGCAGGGCGGCCGCGGGGCACAGGGCATCCCCTGGGGCGGGGGGGGCCGGCGCACGGGTGCCGGCGGACGCGGCTGCGGGCAGAGCCGCTCCTTTACGCGGGGCCGAGGGGAGCAGGCGCCTTCCCCTGCCGAGCGGCCGAACGGCGGGGCTGCTCCTCGGCCGCCCCCCCGGTACTCCACGGCCACGTTGCTGGAGCGCCCGGGGAGGAGGGCGAGGGCCTGGCCGGGGCGCCGGGCTCCAGCCCCAAACGCCGCGTTTTCAGACCAGCTCCGCGTGGGCAGCGCTGGCCTCTGGGGGTCTGACCGATAAAAGTCGTATCTGGCCCTCGGCGGGCTGTGGTGATTGCCCGTGATGAGCAGCACCTCCCCTGAACTCCGCAGCTCAGTAACAAGGTGGAAGCGATGAGTGTGAATGGATAGTCAACTCTCCTGTGTGCCTCACAAAGCTGCGATCCCGCATCCCGTAATGGTGCACCCATCCTTATCGAGACACGCAGAAAGCAGAAAGACCATCAGAGACTGACTGCCAAGGGTGGATCGGTCTCCACGCGAAGCTCTCTGCCCTTCCACATCCCGTGCTCAAATTACGGTCACATTGCCAAACCACAATCGCAGCCGATGTGAGACCTGAGAATATACGGAATAGCTAATTTGTGGGATGCTCCGGCCACACCTTCTCCAAACCTTGCCTGCTCCACTGACTTTAGTGCTGCAGGGACACCTCTGTAAAAGTCATTGCCTCAGCACAGCCAACGTCGGGCAGCCCAGGTCAGGACTCCAACACTAAAGATGGGACGGTGGCATCATCCATCTTCTCAGCATGGATCTGCCGCGCCATCAGCAACACCAAGTCTCAAGGTTTTTTTAAAATATTTTACATGAGTATCATAACTACTGTGGGTAAAGCAATCTTGGAGCTATTAGTGTATTACTGATAAATGGCTCGGTGTTAATGGTAGTCCATACTGGAACATACCGTACGTACTGTAATGAAACAGCTCATTGCTTACCTTAAATCAGTTCTACAAAACATTCATGCATTTCCCTTAACTGACTCAAACCTATTATTTTAATAGCTTTGTCCTGGTTGCAAAGTCTACGTTGTACTTTCCTGCACTGCAATCCATCTGTCCTCTGTTTATCCAAAGGACAGATGTCATTCAGCAATACGTTTACTTTGCATTTACTGAGTGAACGCATAGCAAAAATCAACAGGGTATGGGGTCTGATTTTATTGGACCATACTCAAGGAGGAAAAAAGCTTTTCTCAGAGTCACTGTGTCACTGTATAAGTTGCTTAACTTTTTATAAAAGGGAGAAATTGGCACAAGGATAGTTGTCCCTTAAACTGTGCTTGCTCCCTTACATTTTTCGTAACTTCCGTCTTCAAATCTTTGAGTAGCGATTACTGACAAGACACGGTCCCAGAATGAGCGCATCATTTCTCATCTTCTGTTTTGAAACAGCTCTGGAAAATCACAGGCAGTAGGCAAAGCCCCAGAAAAGTTCAGATGGTATTTAGGTAGTCACATATTATGAAATTATCGGTCTTTGTCCTTCCAGTGGAGCAAATTAAGATATTTTATAAAAATTACATAATTTATCCTCATGACTCATATGGGAGACAGGGAGGTTTCTTCAGTTGCAGACTGGGAAAATTAAGCATGCAGGACACGGTTTTCAGCAGGGGAACTCATCTCGCAGGAGTGGCGTTGCTGCAGCTGTGGTGGTCCAAGGCTAAGGGCAAAGCAGAGTTTGCAAGGAAGAGTATCTCTTCTTAAACCAACCAGTACAATTAAAGAAATTTCCTCTCCTTATAAAACTCATCTTACCTATTGTGTAGTCTGTTTAGTCATTTATTATACAAAGAATTCCCAATGAAACAGAAATCCCTAGTCTTGCTACTGGCAATATTTTACAACCAGTTCTGCTTCTGATCACTGGTTTCATATGCCAAACCCCAGTCTGCAAAATCAGAGCTACCCCAGCGGAGCTATTCTTATGCCAGTTCAGCAATATGCTTCGTATTATCTTAGAATTTATATAAGGAATCAATTTGTTCTGCAATGAAAGAGAAATGTTGAGATACCGTGCCAGATGAGTTTTAAAACCAATATCTAGATCAGTTTCTCTAACATGTTCTCTTTGAATTACGAGTTACTACAGCCAGCACAGCAACTTCGGTTTCTGATAGATTAAATGCTACCGGAGGCCCCCGGTGCTTGAATTCCTGCCCGATGAGTCTGAAACATCTCCAAAGGGAGAGATCTCCAGAGAAGGGAACCTGTTTGGAGATTGTGCTGATTCAGCTGTAACTGAAAACCTCAGCCAAGATCGCTCCAGCAGCACCCTAAACACCCTTTTGATGGAAATTTTGTGAAACACTGCGTGTTAGGACAGTGAACGGGTACTAGGAAGCAATGAGACATTTTCTAAAAAACTCTCCCGGTCTTGGCAGGGCCTGAGACCAAAAGGCATAAAGATGGACTGGCACACGTATAATCTAAACGGCTAAAAATACCACTAAAGTCTGCATGTCTTTTCTGGGTTCCAGAGAAATGCAGAGTTCATTGTCAGCCTGGTACTTTCCGTGTTCCAGAAAGCCCCCACATTTCATCAGCCCATTATCTAATTCCTTCCCAAAACACTTCAGGATATACATGAAGTAATCACGTTTGTTCAGGAGCCAAGTTAAAGCAAAAAAAAAAAAAACAAAAAAAAAACCCCAAAAACCCAAACCCAGATAACTAAGAAACAAAGATCCAGAGGGAATCCCCTCCACTGGTGTGACTGAATCACACCACCCCTTTGGCTGACTTTAGGAAAACAAAAGAAAAAATAAATTGCTCATTCAGACTTCAGAATTAATTTATCGATGTGGCAATCCACTTTCGTGACACCTCTGTAATGGCAACGCTGGTTTCCTTTCTTGTCTTTTTCATTGGTTAAATCAGGCCGCTCCGGCAGTACATACACTCTCCTTTTGCTTTGTCCTCATTCTTTGTTTATGTCTGACAGCCCTTCTGCTGCTGCACTCCATGCAGCTATTCAGGTGAGATATGCTAATCTACATGTTTTTCCTCTTACATTTCCATCTTTCTCTTCAGATCTAGGAATTAAAATGGTGATTAACCCCTTACTAATAAGTGAGCAATCTCATGTCATTCTTTATTCAAGCCTTACAAAGACCCAGAGACGTAAAAGTTCACTTAATTTACGGATATAGTTTAATTACTCTGTTAAGCAGCATTACACATCTTATCTTCATGTTCTATATACATGACAGGAAAACATGCCCACCTTCAGATATCCCTTCCTCAATTTATTGCTAAATATGAAAGCAAATGTCTTACTGCTTTACCTTCAAGCCCTTGGTTTTACTCCTAATGAAGTCTAACATTCATTCATTTCAAGAACCCTCCACTTGCTCAGGCGCATAACTGAAGCATGACAGATCATCTTTTGTCATTCCGTCGGGGGTTCTGCTTACATACGGGTGCCCTTTCACAGCACCAAGGAGCGCTGATCTCTGCACGCCAGCTGATGATCTACATGAAATGCACCTGAGGTGGCAGTTTAGTTCGCATGGTGTACGTGTCTCTCTAGAAGTCCAAGAAAGGATGCATATGGCGACTGCTCTAGCTGCTCACCACCAGCTCTGGTCTTCAGATCGCTGTTTAATTGAGCGGGTGGAGGGGAGTATCCTTGCTATGTTTTACTAGTGTCCTTGTGCGACCAAGAAACAGTGAACTTCAGTTTCTAGGGCTGCCAATCCACCATAATTCAGTTCCTTTTATATCCACGTGCTTACTCTCTAATATTTAATTCAAATAAAAAATCAAGGAAAGAGAACGTAAGGAGAAACAGGAATAATATTTTTCTTGTTATTTAGGAGACTGAAGAAACAGCGGATGTCTCAGGGCGCAGTTACTTTTTGAGGTCCAGTAAAACAACTGATCAAGCTACACAGCGGGATCCTTGTGCAGCTACAGTTTTGAGTCTAGATTCCTGACTCCAGAGTGAGCCAGGTGACTCATCCTTTAAAGAGAAATGAACAATCATTGAACGCTATTTAAATAGAAGACAGGGGAGTGGATATATATGCATAGATGCTTTATGTATGGCCTATATGTATGTATGTATTTACAAATAATGCATATTCATATTTCTTTCAGACAAAATGATGACGGATACTCACAGAACCACTGAAAGTGCTCATCATGAAAGAACAGCAACAAAAATCAAACAGGCTGAAAAAGCCATTTGATCTATATTGTTCCCTTCTAAGACCAGATGCAACACTGAGAGATCAGTAGCGGGTTTCACATGCCTACTGTAATTTGCGAGGTATTTCATCAATGTTTAACATCACTAACTGAGGAAAAAGACAATGCTCATATTAATCACCATGCTTCTGCACGTTCTCTGATGCTGCAGGCCAACGCACTTGTAATAACGGCATGCGAGGGCTGAGAAAACTCTACAGTGTGTTTTGGAAATTCTTTTGATTTCTTCTGGAGAGAGAGAGGAGTAGGCAAGCAGAGGAAGGGGAATCTGTATTTAAAACCTACATAGAAAAATTTAAGAGTCTGCCTACAAATCCCAGGCTCAGGGGATGAAGCCTCACATCAGCTGTAACTCTCTGGCAGCAACTTTGCTTGAAATGGCCAGGGAGAAGGCTCCTTTCTACCAAGGGTGTGGGTGTGGAATTGTAATAGACACTTCCATAAACTGCTGTCTGCTCAAATGTCATGATGTTGGCTTTCTGCCCCATTTTCAGCTGCAGAGAACAGCAGATGGGAGGGGCAGAAACAATGAAGATCCCTTTTTAACTCTCAGTTTGAAAAATCTCCCAACCCTTTTCAGCCAAATAGCTCTTCCCCTAACTATTATGAATGGTATTTTCCAGATCCTGCTTTGGAAATTACAATTACTTTACTGTATACCTAACCTGATCCTAAACCCCAAGAACTTTACAGTGTGTGCAACAGTGAGCAAACAAGGACAAACAAGCACATAGAACAGCAACTGATCACTTTTTGTGACTTTTCAGTTACTTCTTCAACAAATGAAGAGCGTAATGTACATTAAAGTTGTGTTCCAGGTATATAGTGGGATGAGCGGAGACAAAAGAGAATACGTGAATAGTCATGAAAGGAGCTTAACAAAGCATTCAGTAACTGACATGGGTAGTGAAAGTGTGTGGAATTAGGAAGAAAGAAGTATTAAAGGTGTGTTATTTTGTTCAGTCTGTTCAGAGATTGTTTGGCCCTTTTATGGAACAAGACGGAGCCAACTGAAGAAGCATGATCACGTCCATTATTAGCTTTAGAAATCCTTACAAATATAAGCTAGTTTCCAATCACAACAAAATCAAAATACTCTTCACATTTCTAAAGGAAGATTCTTGCATCCCACTGCTACCCCATATCTTAGAAAACAATAAGTATATGTATTTGCATAGTGCCACCAACAAATGAAGGCATTTACACAGCCAAACCCCACTGCATATGGATACAATACTGTGCCACTGAACACAGTGCAGCATTGCTAACTGCAGACTGCAGAATGCCACGCTATCAGGTGTCACACTGGCAAACGCTTTGGTGAAAATCAGTACATGAACTAAGCCTTTAACTCAGTGAGTTGCAGTTGCATTATGGTAAAGATGGCAAAGGCTATTTACTCTTCAGTTTTGGAATCAAAGCTAACCTCCAGGAAAGAAATTTTTTTTTGCACCAAGAACTTTTCACTATATTCAAAGTGTTGCATATTAGACAAACTGCAGATATATTTCACGTCTGAGCTGACACTGACCTGTCAGGAGTATTACTCAAGCTTGCAATTTTTAAGTTTTGCCATTTAACTTACAGAATTTTTGGTACCTGAAGAGCTTTATGGTCATGAATGAGGAAATCTGATACAAGAGGCTGGGTTTCCAGGTCTACAGAGAGACAGAGACTGTTTTCAGTAAGCTTTTCAGCAAGCTTTTCAGCATACTGCTGTCACTGGCTCTTAACCTGCATCTGCATCAACATAGTTGCTATGACCCCAGCCATTCCTGAGGGAAAAGGGTTTCAGTTACAGTGAATTAATGATACTGGAAATGGGGCACCGTGGCCTAGGCAGAGAAACAACACTATTTCTATTCTTATCTGCAACAGTTTTAAAAGACTGTATGTAATATAAAATTATACAGCAACTGTGCACTTATACTACTGTGCCCTGTTGGTGCACACGTTACCCAAATTAAATTGGGGTGAAGGGAATACAGAGAACATTGAAGTTTAGGGAGACAGCAGCACATACTCTCTGCAGCGCCAGTTCAGATCTGCACTGTAACTGTGTTTCACTAGTTACTAGGATTTGCTGCTTGCATATCACATCTGTTAAATGGGCTGAAGAATCTAGAATGTTTTGGATTTTTTACAATTTAGAGGCTAAGATGTCTGCAGTGGTTTCGATGTGTACATTGATGATGACTCAACATCTAGACCTAAATCAGGAAAGGAAAATGAAGAACAGAGGCTCACTGGGCTTAATGAACTCATATGCACTTTTGAGGAGCACAGGGAGTAAAATGCTTGGTTTCATTTGTGTTTTCCTTCAGTGAATAGCAGTAGTAGATGCACAGTTCTTTTTTGATTTTAAACTGTTCTTCAACTATGAGTCTCTTTCTGTGGGAAAGTAAGGCACAGAGTGGTGTAAACAGCTTGCCAAGCAACCAGGGGCAGAGCCAAAACCAGAATTCAGATTCCCTGCCCACCTGCCTCCCTTCTACCCTTGCTGCAGAGCAAGTTACCCAACATGAAAGCTTTTCAGATAGAAGAACAAACAGGCAAACAAAGGAGTGAAATTAAATATAAGCAAAGTGAAAATGACCAGTACGAGGGTCCAAAGAAGCAAAATGCAAAAAAGAAACAGTAAAAACATTCTAAAATAAAGTTAGAGATTACAATAAAGAAGTAATTTCCATTTTAACGCATGACTGCTAATGGTGTGTTAATGATTTTCCTCATACACACAGGGCTTTTGGTCCACAACTCTGAATGAAACCATTCATGCTCTTCCACGTATCTTTTACCAGAAGGTATCAGTGCTCCTTAGCCAAGGTGCTCCTTATTTTTGTTCATTTTGCTTGCCTGTTTTCACTGTGTGTCATTGCAACGCTGGGGAAAGCATCAGCTTGACAGCTTCGCAGGCTAATGTTCTCTCTTTGCAGAGACGGGAAGGATGTGCGGCAGCGGAGGAAGCTTGCTACAACAGCGCTCAGCTGCATGCCTCAGCTCAGCCCTGCCCCGAATGAACCCGCTGGCACAGCTCCGTCCCCCTTTGCTTGCGAGAGAGTCAGTTAGGGACAACGGCAATACTGGTTTCTGTGATGCTTTTTCTGCTAGAAACTGGACTCAGGCACAGTTCACATCATCCATCAGACTGTGTTAACATGGTAACAGTTTCTAGTCACTAATGACCTGGGCTGGATTTGACTGGGCAACAGGCCATAAACAAGAAAGCCTCCCTAAACCATTACCAGCGTCTCCGAACCATTCAAACCTCTGTAATGCTGGCAAAAAAAATAGGCACTTTTTAAAATAAAGCTTCTCACAACTGACAGAGAAGCAGTCGCCCCCGCACACACCTTATTCAGTCACTGTACTGAACTGGCATTCCTTCAAGAGCTGGGAAGGGCCCAGAGCTGCTGATTCAAAGACATTTGGAATAAGAACTCAAAAATTGAAGGGTTTTGTTCCTTTCTGGCTTCTTGCTTCTTCCCTTGGCCTGCTCTGCCTGCCCGTGCTGAATGTCAATCAGCAGAGCAGTAGCACCTTTGCAAAGAAGTCCTGAGTATCTTGGCAAATACATTAACAAGTGTGTGAAAAAACCCCAAGGTTTGCACAGCTCCGAAGAATAAAAGGCTGGTTTGGAGTGGTGGAGGCTGAGCGACAGACAGGGACAAAGGGTCAGGAATCAATAAAGTTATACAATCTTGTCTAAACTATAACAGACACAGCATGTTTTGTTCACAAAAGACTTCTAAATGATCCTCATAGTGCATCCACAGCTTATTTTCAGAGACATTTGCTGACATCACATACCCCTGGAAAAATTCCCATAAGGAAATTGCCAGAATCAGTTGCTCTCTGCGCTTGCAAAGAATTGCATCTTATGTCAAAGTGATTGTAATCAACCCAAAGCATTTCTCAAAAAAGGCAGTTGCCTTTTTATTCAAGTCTCTGCCACCTTATAATTGACAGCTGTTTGATGTTCAGTGCCATCTTGGAATGAGTAACTGCTCAAAAGTTTATTACGGATTTCTTATGAACCTGTGGCTAGGACCAGCCTAAGTCAGCAAACAGAAAAAAAAAAAGATTTTAATTCAACAAATTCAAGTCTCCCTCTTCGATGGTCTGATTAAACTGGATCATCTTGATCTTTTATAACTACTGAATAGGTGGGAATCTGTTTCTTTTGCAACCTGTCAGTTTGACAGCTACATTTTAAAAAGGAGCTGTTTTCCTGATGATTACCATATGAAGCTCTAAGTGACTAAGCATCTCATCTTTCCATTTTCGCAAAGAAATGTTGCATTTACTATGTTTAATAACATTATCAAGGTCAATATAACAGGATATTCTCTACAATTGTTTAAGATATCAATATAACATTTCGAATCTTAAAAATAAATAAAATGGTTTTAAGATGGCTGATCAAATTCTGCTGCTATATTGATTAAAATCGCAAACAATTCCATTCACTTCATGAAATTCATTGCAGTTTCAACCACCTGTAACAGGGAAGAGAATTTACCTTTTTTTTTTTTGCATTGCTAAAACAGAAAGAGAAAACAAAAGCACCCAGTAGTGCTAATATGAACCCTAACATTGTCTCCATTGGGATGAGGCATACTGTAATAAAAAGGTATTTAATCTTTTAATGCTAAATCACGTTCAACTTTCCCTGTTACACAGGCAGGGTAAGCCTCTCAGAGCGAACATGAGAAGAGATTTGGCTGTTGTTTGGATTTCTTCAAGCTTCCTGCTGGATCCCACCGCAACATGAAACTGGGGAGTTGAGCAATAGACCTGGCACAGTAACCTCATTGATCTCTCAATTATTTCTGCTAAAAGAAAGAAAAATAAAGATAGCAAAAGGAATTGGAGAAGTCAGGATATGCTGGCTTATGTGTGCATTGTAGAAATTATTAGCTAAGGCAGAGGTAAAGAACATCAAATGGGATAACGTCCCTGCATGATTATCTTCAGACTACTCTAATTAGTGACAAATAGTAGAGAGCTGGAGATCTATATAAATGTCATTAGACCAAGGGTTGTAATGTGATTTAGTGATGTGGCTACAGTGATAGCTGGTTCCCCTGACACAGCAAAACAAACGGTGCATTGTTGGTTCACTACTGTGCTAAAAAGCAAGCATCCAATATAAATGTTTGTCTGTATGAGTAGAGAAGCAAAAGGCTGATGCTTATTTGCATCACTGTGTATTAAACTTGATGACTTAAATTGGCATAAGGTGAGCCAGGTCCTAAGACAAAATGTACTTCAAAACACTGCAACAGTGCAATGCAGTTTGATCTTTCCAGCACACAAAACAAAGATTAATTCCTTTTCCCGCTGTTCCCCTTCCTGTTTTTCTTTCATTCCCATTCACCTTGCTTCATCTTCCGCTCTCGCAGGCCAGGCTATCACTGGCTTCTCTAGGTGGCACGTGCTGGGGGACGCTTTCTGCAGCGGCAGTGGGCAGCAGCCTCTGCTGCACAGTTTTGTTTCAGGGGATCACCAGTCACAGTCGTGCTGGCCGGGCTCCAGCTGGCCATGCTAGTTCTCAGATTGCTTTTTCTGGCTGTCTGTTGGGCAGTCCTCATCCCATAATACGGCAATTTTTAACTCTTCTCTCAAGGCAAGCATTGAGAAATAAACTTTCTTTGGGATAATGAGAGATTGCTGCTTGCAACCCCATAAAACTTTTGGCTTGTTTTTTGTAATCTTAATTATATCCTGGTTAATTTAACCCTGTAGTCTCTGTGATATAGGAGCATCTCACCTACTTCAGGGCATCATACCAGGACAGCAGGAAAAAAAAGCCTGTAGGAAATTGCCCTGGTCCCTTTCTACTCTTCAGCCAATTAAGAATGACAGAGACCCTCTTCAATGACTGGAGGATAGGAGTCTGGGTATGTTCAGTGGAGCAACCTAAATGCATTCATAAGCAAACGGATTTTTGTTATTAAATGATAGTTTTAAGAATAAATGAACCTTAATATCATTATTTCCAACCAACTTCCATCCAGCAACAAAATCAACACAAAAAGACGTTCCTAGTGAGTACATAGGACAGAATGAAGTTAACTATTTGAAATCTTGCTTGTCGAATTCACATTAGTGATTAGGTTCTTTACAGACTAATTGCAGCTGATCGCTTTTTTAGTATTTTATGGTACGTCTGTGATCATCAATCTACAAGGCATATGAATACAATTTTCTGGTTTACAACCTTGATTTAATTTCATTTGTAAACACAAGGAAACAAATTTAGCAGCGTTGTGCAACTGATGAGCAAGGCACTGAAACACAGCACACAAAAACATATTCCCTCTATCTTCTATCCATCTTCTGCAGGACATAATGCAGTTACTGTTCACTTTCTTTCATGGTCATATTGTTCATACCAGTGGGAGAACGTTCCCGCATGACACATGACTGGCAAAACATCAGTGTGCATTGAAAACAGATACTCTGCAACAGTCCTCAGACACTCTGCATCTAAGCAGAGATGAACGGAATGAAAATATTCTCAGCCTAAGATAGGAAAGGAGGGAGACAGGCTTCAGCACTTCCTTGAAGGCCTTCACGACATAAATAGTAAATTATGTACCTGATACGCTTGAACTCATTGACAAAGCAAGGAACCAAGTCCTCAGCACTAGTCTTGAAAGATCATTTAACAAAACATTATTTCTGTGATTGTTTTGTTTTTCTACAATATTTGTAAATTCACAAGGGAAGGAAAGCGCTTGTGCACGGAAGACAGTACTGTGCTTTCTGTTTATTCTGGACACAAAATAATACCCAGAGCTTCCTCTAAAAGCCTGCTGAGAACATAGACTAAAAGAAAGCCTCCAAGAGGAAGTACTGAAAAGTAAATAGGCAGTGCAGGCAACACTGCTGAGACACTACAGAAACTCTGTCAGTGTGTCAGAGTTTTGGTTAGTACCCTGAACATAAGCCTGGGAGACAGAAATTGCCATATAATTCTTTCTGCAACATATAATTACATTCTTAACCTCTTTGTCTCTTTTCCTTTTTGATAAAAAGGAAATAATTCATTTCCAGGAATATAAGTGGCTTTAATTCACTTGGATCAAGCCTCTTTTTTTTTTTTTCCCTTTTTTTTTTTTTTCTGATTCAGTGCCTGACTCAGAACCATCATTCTTATTGCTTCTTTCAGACTATTCCACATTTCCCAGTGGTTTTCACTACTGCAGTTTGGAAGCACTCTTTGTTCTTAATAGTCCCAGTGCCTACTAAGGCTTTTCTTTTCATGTTCTTTGACGTTTATTCCCTAGGAGCCGGATCCTTGTGTCCTTACATGTGAGCCAAATCTCCCAATGAATTTGCAAACGTGCAGGATCAGCAACTTGAAAAGTTTATTTATTCTTCAGGGTTCTCTATGTTCACAGGAAAAAGGAGGCCTATAGGCAAACACTGCATCACAGGTTTCATCTTCACAAAAAGGAAGCTTAGAGAGGAAGGAAGGCACAAGAGTGCAAAGTTAACGATTAAAAAACAAAAAACAGCCTTCTCAAGTTTTTTTGCTGAGAGGTTGGTGGTTACGGATGCCGTTACAGGACACTGAACTTACATATTTCTTGAAATACATCAAAAGACTCCTTCACTGGGTTGGCACACTGTCAGAAGTAATAGCTGATTCCAGAGCGCTGTCAGAATAATATATATCTTTGGATATATTTTCAAGACATCTTTCAACTTGGATATCTATACTACATTTACATTTAGGCACCTGAAATTTCTAATGGCCTGACACCTCAGGCTGGAAAACACTGCCTGCTCCCATTTACTTCAGCTTTGGTATCTGCGTCAGAGAATGCTGGCCTGGTGTGTTAGAAAATGTAATGTATTCAATTTATGTCCTACATAAAAGTTGAGATCAGCATCAATGACTAGATCCAATCTGCAGCTTTAATTCAAACAAACAGCACTGCTGACAACACTATTTCTGTGGATAAGGACTCCGTCTCACAAACTTACATATTAGACAGCCTTCAGATTTCACTTTAATGTAGATGTCCCTCTTCTGATGTCAGAAATTTTATGGCAAGTAGTCTTGGTGATAAGCCAACATTTGACACGATCTAACTATCTAATTTTGTGAAAACTGTTAGTGAGACAGTGCCATTAATATCTTCTTATGCAGCAGAACGAAAACCTTGTCTTGTTCTCTGTCTGCTGTGCACATGCAGGACAGAGCTATTGCGATACTCATGTATTTTCCAGCCAGCAAGATTATTCTAATCTTTTAGTCTGACATTTTACAGCAACAGAGTCAACAGTATTCCCTAAGTAGTTCCTACATCAGGTCTTTAACTTGTCGATGTTAATTCGGATTACATGTGTGTAGTCTTACATAGACAAACCCTCAATTAACTGTAGACAAACCCACAATTTACCATGCATGTGAAATATCACGTTTCTTGTCTAGATATGTTAATGTTTAATGACCCACACGAATAGACACACATGCTTCGCTTCCAGTCTGACTCTATCTGGACTCAGTTTCCTGCTATTGGATCTAAATACATTCCAGGCATATATTTTGTTGAATTGTCCATCATTTCAGTGTGATCTAGCTTGGGATATGTAAAACTGATAAATATGTACTTCCACGGGTGTTTTACAAAGACTTTTACCCTAATTTTATTGATTATTTAGGTCCACCATCCGTAGATTTTCTACAAAAATCAGGTAGATCTGTTCGCACTCATTTACACAATTCAGTTTTCTACATGGCTTCTATTTAAAGTGAGATAATTTCCATACACAGCAGGTCAATTTGCACACAAAAAGCAGAGCACAGGCTTTGAATGCTCAGTTAAAGTCATACCTAAGGCTCACATAGTTTTACCTCTTGCTGAGAGTATTTTTTACACTTCTTTGTTTAACCTTGAAAACAGAACATGCAAGATAGTGCCATCACCTATAGATGATGCAGTAAGTGTATGCCTCATCAGCACTACTTTGCCAGCATTCCAACAGGAAATTATATTTTGTAGCAGATATTTTACTCTATTGGCATTATAATCAGTGTCAAGTCCATCAGTGAAAGCGTTAAGCAGACTGCCGGTCTGCCAGAAGATCCCAGTTTGTGCTACTGCATGTGCCTTTATCCCTGACAGTATCCCACAAACCAAGAGAGAATGATCTTCTTATGAATAAATTGCTTTAAACTCGGATAAATGCATGCTAGGGCAGTGAGATTCTCTGGAATACTGAAACAGCTTGTGAATGGAAAAATCATTCACTAGTACAAAATAAAGGTGCTGCTGCATTGTCTGTGGGAGATAGCAACGTTCAGCCTTCTGGGGGGATACAGCAAGGAAAATTTAATGCAGCAGGAAACCTTTCTAAACAAGAAGTTGGCTACCTGCTAAAAATTGTATGCATTTTATGTTGTTAAAAACTTCCCTGTATTTCTATTTCTCATTATCATTCTCTTTCAGATGCTACTCCTTCAGGTAGTTTTAAGGAGTCGCCTAAAAATAGTCCTCTTCCTAAAAAAAAAAAAATCTCACAAACCCATGCAAAGAGGAAAAAGTCTTCAATAAGGTTTTTTTATTATATTGTATTTTTCCCCCTCCGGCCATCACCACTGAATATAGAATTTCCTCCATCTTTTTTTTGTGTGTGTGTGTCTGTTTTGCAGACTGAAGAAAATGACTGTAAATCAGTTTGCATTCAAAACACCACACTTGCAACTAACAAGACAGGATATTATACCATTAACAATAAGATTCAGTATAATGGTAAAAATTTTGTGACTGACAGAGGAGCACCTTTTGAGTCATAAATTCTCATTTTTAAAGGACAAAAGGGACTATCACAATCACTGCCTGAATTCCTACATAACAGAGACAATGTAATTTCACACAATAATTCCTGCGTCAATCCCTGCCTTCTGATCTGCAAGAAAAAACTCTACTTTACGTGTCACACCCCGCAAGCAAAAGACCCAGGGATTCTTCAGCTTTATCCATGACAATTATCAAACAGATTTACAAAAAACATTATCAGCAACAAGGCAGAATCAAATCTTGGCTCTAAACAGTCTTGAACATAGATGAATCAGCACAAGGAAATAATGATAGGATGGGAATATCTTTTAGAGACATCATCTTTTACAGGATGAACACAGGGTAAAATCAAACTACTTTATACTTCACAAAGTTCCTGTAATTGGATCTTGCAGAATGGATAAATACTGTAATGGATCTGTTGCTTCATTAGCACGCACTCTGATAACCTGCAGTACAGTATCCATCAAGCTCTTCGTTCCCTCTGGGGAAGGCTGCTGCAAGTGGTTGACACAGACGTGAGTCAGGCTCTGTAGGATCAGCAGACTCGTGTTTTTAGCTTGCGTACTGGCTGCAAGCAGGAGACCAGGCAGTTTGGGGCCAGGGTGCAAAAGTTAGAGAGAGAACAGGTTGTTCTCCCTGATAAGGGGACCAGTGCTAGTTACAAGTGATTTCTGATGTTTTTGAATCACTATGAAGCTGTTGCAGGTGACTTCCAAACGGGTGAGAAAAAGATTATACCTTGGCCAAGGGAGTTTCAGGCCCACGGGTTAGCATTTGTAACTTGGAATGAGAATCTCTGGTGTTTGTCTGAAAGAGTCACAGCTTCACATTTCTACCCCTGCCTGCTCTTAGACAGTAAATTAAGAAGTGCAGAAAAGACTGTTACGAGTTGCTTAGGTTAGAAAATCTTCTAACAGCACTCAAAACCCTCGTTGAACGTTTCTCTCCATGGCCTAACTAGTATAAAAAAAAACAGGATGAGATTTTCAAAGGTTGTGAGGCACCCAGTCCTATGTTAATCTTAACTTTCATGTTATATTGCTTCTGTGTTTATATGTGTTTTCTTTATTAGATCAGCTTTAATTTGGAGCAGCTTAATATCTGAAACACCTTGCTAGTACCACAGAAACATTAAACAGAAGTCTACATTACAAAACCAGAATTAAGTTAAAGCCTGAAAATGTGACCTCTGTCTTCAAGCCTGTCTTAGCTCGTAGGTATGTAATCAAGGCTGAAAGGTCGTAAGTGGTGTCAAAAGAACTTGCACCAAATAGCCCCAAAACACATGCTGAGCAGGCTACTTTCCTGAACTCAGAGACTGGAGGCACCATTTACGCCTGCATATAGTTTTTACTGTACATTATTTCTTAACCTTTGAACGCTTCATTTTACAATATGAATATTGCTTTGTGTTTTATTTTTTAATAGAACAGTGATAATACTGGCAGTAACACTGACATCATTCTCGTGCTGTGAATCCCATAGCTGCACTTACATTAAGAACTGCAAAACACAGATTACTCAGATCAGATAACCTAACCAGTAGGAAATAAAAACAAAAAGCTCACTTACCATGACAGTTTTGGAATTGCACCAGGGATGAACTTGCCTCTGTGGGCTCTCCCAGCTGATGAGTCCTAGAGCATCATCTGCAACATTTGCCAGGACTGCAGTCCAACATTGCTGCCCTTGCATTTAAATAAAAAGCCCCTCAGCTGAGCTCTATCTCTTTACCTTCCCATTCACCAGCGGTTTAAACAGACATTTGATTTTTCTATTCTGTGTTTGCCTGTAACTATTTTTAGCAGCTAATAACTGACACCCTAGGGAGCATGATGTCATCACACTTCGCACTTACGGAGCTCTCAAAAGTCAAACCCAGACAGCAGCAGCTGTCATCATGGTGAGCTGGCTCATTAGGCGAGGGTAAGGGAGTGACACCACCAGAGCTGAGTTCAAAAGACCAAACAGGAGGAAGTTCAGTAAGATCTTGAATAAAGAGTAGCTCTTTTTTTTGTAAGTAATCTGCAGCCAAGATTTGAAAAATGGTATGCATTTTGTAACGCTGTTGAATACTTTTTACAGTATTAATAAAAATAGACTCTTACTGGCAATTCTCTTGTCAGGGTCACATGCAAACGTTTTGTGGACTTTTGGAATTAACACCTGTCAACTGTCCACAAAAGAAAACTACTGAACAGGCAGCAACTGGCAGCTTTGTTAGTGATCTCAGCAGAGAGGCTGAGGACTAAGTGATCATGGACACTGAATCTATCCATTTATCCATATTTGCTCCTGGTATATTTAATGACTCGTGGCCCTAGAAACCTCCATTTGGTTGGGTATTTGAGGCATTTCTAATTTCCTTTCAGAAGATGGGGCTTCATTCCCTTGCTCATCCTGTAGCTCTTCTTTGCATCTCTCACAGTTTAAGGTCATTTGTCTGAAAACAGCTAAACACAACTGTAGAAATACTCAAAAGGAGTTAACACTCCTTGTAAGATGGTACCAATATTTCCTTCTCTCTGTTAAAAAACTCTTCCCTTCCAGGATTGCATTATCTTTTCTACCATAATTATATTCCATTGTCTAATCATATTCACCCTTCCACTGACAAGTACACTCAGATATGTTTACACCTCTGTTACTTCCAGTTCTTAAACCCCCAGGTTATAGATGAAATTATTGAACCCAAAATATATGGCTTTGAACAGTACGCGACTTACTTATATCATATTACCAGCAAGCTAGTAATAAAGTTAGTCTAATTCTTTCTGAATAACTACCCAGTCTTCCTCAGCATTGGCAGTACTTCCCAACTTTGTCTTATCTAGAAATTTCACCTCAACACAATGGTAAATATATTAAATACAACAGGTTGTAAGACTAACCCCAGAGAAACACCACTAGTAACGTTTCTCCAACCTTGACACTTTCTTTTGAGTATTATTTTTAGTCAGCACTTTAGCCAGCTCACAGTTGTGTTCATCACCGTCATTTCCAAATTCAAGAACAATTTCCTGTGGGATATCAGTTACTGGACTCAAAGTGGATTAAGCTTTTATTACTCCTAAAAAATCAATTATCATGTTGAAATATATTGAGCATTATGATCTACCCTTGATAAAACAATTCTGTAATTTATTCCAAAATAGGTCCACACTTGCCATTTTCCAGTCACAGAAAAAAAACCCAAAACAACAAACACCCAACTTCCCAAAGAACCTAAAGAAAACAAAACAAAAGACCGACTCACTACAATTACTGCCGTTTCTTCAGCATTCTGGAAATTATCTGCATCACCTAAATCTGTCTTACCAGTAAGCTTTGCTTCCATGCCAGCAGCTGTAATTTCTAGTGCATCATCATAATTCGTATGATGGAATTATCACTGCTCTCATCTACTATACTGATAACTGAGGCTAAACATTCATCTGATACACGGGTCACAGCTACCAAATTATTACTCTATATCCTACCCTTTGTATGAGGTGTCTCACTGCCTTCTTATTTTTGCACTGAATATAAATTTTATATGCAGTACAATACCCCTTGTTTTGTATGTGCACACAAGTCGTAACAATTGCTTATGCAAATGACAAGTATCAATACAGTGACCTAACCAGGAATGCCAATTACTGAAGAAATGGTGTGTGATATTTTCATTCAGGAATATCCCCTTATTAACAGTTTTCCTTTTTCTCCCTAAACACACTTTACACCTTGAACACCTGGAATCTCATGCGCATGGCTGAAATGCACGTGAAACATTTTTTTCTCCATGAACAATTAAGCACTTAGGATTTACCTTGGATTTTGTTCTTTCTTAACTATCAGACAATAATCTCCTGAGGCAAAAAATCTAAACAAAGATGTTCTAAATCTCCTTAGCATGTTGGGCGCAGTGTCTCTCAAAGCCCAAGATGAAAAGGTCCCTTTCAAGGATCAAAGATGATGTCCCCTAGAGAATCACGCCGTGCTTCTTTTGCCCATTCCTTTGAAAGGCTCTATCAGGAAACCTCCTGTTATCAGTCACATGAAAAATACCAACTAGTCCCCAAAGCTGAGCTGACGTCAAAGAGGGACATTTAAAGGGTCTGTCTAAGCGCAGCTGAAAGGCTTGTTAAAAGCCACAGCATAGGAGCACCCACATCAGACAAGTCCAGAGGAATTGCTGGCACCAGAAATGACGGATGACACAGCAGTGGGCCCAGGGATGTGGAAGCATGCTGCTCACTGAGTTTTGCCTAGAGAAGAACAGGTTTGTAACTACAATTGCTTATTCTCTCCTCACAGTCAAAAAGTACATCAAAAAAAAGACTGAAAAGAATAGTAAAGCTTAACAATGGTGCAATGAGTGGATTTATATGCGTGTGTATTTTCTTTGGCACGAGAAAAGTCTAGCCACAACACAGATAGAGGCTGCATGCATTTTAAGGGCTTGGATTAATTCATTGTTTATGAAAACATATCAGGGAAACAGACATTTTCTCTCCACAAAACACGCATCCATGAACAGTGTTAGTGTATTTTTCCATTGAATTCATGACATTTCTCAACCACAGAATGTTTTGTGTCTTTATGTATAACTTTCCAAAGTCGTTTATTATGGTAGTTATATTTAAAAGTTAAAGTCTACTTGCTAGAATTTTAAAATTATTTTCCCTTTAGCTGTCTTTGCTATCACTTTGCTCACTTTTTACAAACGTTTGAGTGGTTCCCTGAACAACTCCTTCTTTATACATTTAAACCATTTCTTTGTTTTTCCTTGTGCTATTTCCCTTGAGATTTTCCCTTAAGATGGTCCAATCTTTTTCTACACATATTTACCCCTATTTATATATGCAAGAAAATAATACTTAGATTCCTAAATAAAAAATTGGCTTCATTCTTTTGTCATCTCCAAGACTGAATTACTATACTGCATAAACATAACTCTCCTTGCTTAATTCCTAATTTTTCAGTTTCAGGGGAATACACTCACTACAACTTTGCTATTCCATGCTAAGTATGAGGGATTTCATTTCCTAATTTTCTAGCTGAGGGCATGTCTGCTCAGTGTTTCTATTTTTTATTTTAACTGAAACTATTTCTCTCTCCTCTGTATTACAGACCACTGCAGGACCACAGACGGTCTGGTTAACCAACTGACCTTATGACCAAAACTGACAATGAAAAAGGACTTGTTCACACAAGAACTAAACATCAAATCAAACAAATCAAACAAAATTACAGAAAAGAATTAACATATTCCTACTTCATTCTTCAGCTAATGTGAAATTGTTCCTTAACATATATTATGTACTATTTTCTGTCCAGGCACAGAAGTCTGTGAAGTCTTCACGAAGCCACTTTAGAGAGTCAGTCTAGCAACAGGGTTTCAGAACAGTTTGGTGGCATGCAGCACACAAAATTCCTTTCCAGATTCCCTCCCATAACTCCTAAATTGAACACTGATCATACGGTGGTAAAAACTCTAACCAATGAGTCTGTCCTCAATTCTGTCATAGGACCAACCTGAAATTCATAACATCATTTCCGAGGCAAACTGCCTTTTTTTCTCTTCTGCAGCAGTATTATATTGTCAACCTGATTTTAAATATTGCATATACTTCCTGATGACTTTATCAGCTAAATTTGATCTTCTCTGTCCAAAGGGCCACTTAATAGGAGGAGGAAGTTTCTTCTTACTACTTTATTTAGGTATGGTGAATGCTTATGCAAGAACTGGTGATGAATGTCAGCCAAAAGGAAGAAATCCTTTCTTGCACCATGAAACATATGAATGTCATTGTCCCCCTGCTTCATTAGGTTAAAAATAGTTTCCTATTAATATTACATTAAATCAGAACAGGCTTTTTTTATGGAGATATACACAGGGAAAAAAAGCCAGCGCTTATAATTTTAAGTCACAGTTGCAGCAGTAAAACAGACAGCGAGTATCAGGATCAAATCGTAGCATCTGTCTGTAAAGATTTGTTGGTATAGAGCTGTCACCCACATGGCTTCTTGTCTTGTATTAAACAAGACAAGTGTAACAGAGAAACATGAAAAGTGTTAATAGTGCTGCAAGTCAGATGCAAGGGATGGAGAATTCAACAGCTCTTCTGAAGCTAGGCCTTGGATACAAAACTTTCAGTAACGGTATTTGAAAAAAAGTGGTTTTACCCATAAATAAAAAATATTAATCCTTTTTGAGTTAAAAATTTTGCATCCATTTTAATGAAAAGCCAGATTTTACTTATATTCCTTTTAAAGTAAATACTGCTTTATTAAATCAGATATGGCACAGAAAACTATTGCTCTTCTTTTGATTATGAACTTTTCTCTATTTTTCAGAGATCTTGTTGAACTAAACAGCACTGTTTATGATTTTGCCAGGGACTTTTACAAAAGCCAATCCTGATTAGAGAATTAACCTCCCATCTCAAAGAAGGAACACAGAAGAGGAAAGTCCTTGAGTCTGTCTGACCTTAGATCTGGATACAAATGCAATGCGTAGATCTAAGGTACTCTCTTCCATTGACTTTCTTTGTCCTTTAGACAAACTATTCAGCCTCCACACATGAGATCTGAATGTCATATAAAGAACAGAAAGAGAAGTCTGAGGGGAAAATGGAAGTTTCCCAAGGTGATGGCATACAAGGAAAGAACATTATCAATATTAGTCTTGTAGTCCTGCGTACAAAGTTGCCTTTGCAGTGACCCTACAGGGACTGGGGTTTTACCGCTGCTTAAGTTTAATACCAAACTCAGGGGCTTAAAGTACGCAGTTAATTTAAGTAAGTCTCCTACATAATCAGTGAATACTGTCAGGCTCCTCTAGAGGTGCTTCAGAGCAGAAGCCATACTTGTGGATTCTGAATTACTTTCTCAAAGAACTGTCCTCTCTATCTATTCTGTCAATAGCCCAGGAAAAATTGCCTTCCTCCTTTAGGCACCTATGTTAGGCATGTAAGAATAGGCTATAGGAACTGCCTTACACATCTCTTTCCCTGTGTTTCTGCACTCCATTTCGATTACTTTCACAAATTTTGCTAAAGGTAGGAGTAGCAGATTTTATCAGTGCCCCAACTGGTTCAACCACACTCTTTCCTGCTCTTGATATTTCTGGTTGTTTGCATGTCTAAACAGCATCTCCATTTTTGATCCCCTCTAGGGAGCATGCACTTTAAAATCTATTTTTAGTACCTCCTGTATGACCATCCTCTCCAAGATGAAAGAGAAAAAAATTCTTCACCAAACAGGTTATCAAACACTGAAACAGGCTGCCCAAGGAAGTGGTCAGGTCATCATCCCTGGAGGTATTTAAAAGAAATGTATATGTAGCACTTAGGGACACGTTTTAGTGGTAGACTTGGCAGTGTTAGGTTTAGGGTTGGAGTCTATGATCGTAAAGGTCTTTTCCAACCTAAATGATTCTACGATTCCATGATCTATGTCCCTATCTATATAACATGGGAAGATGATGCCTACATAGGTTTATGAACTGCTTACATACTGATGTGTGAAAACCCCTACACAAGCATAGCATATTGTATTTTTGTAATTAATCAGATACACAGTACGACTGTTACAGTTTCCTGTACTTCACCCAAATATCAATTTATTTACGTCTTATAATTTGTCACACTTCAATAAAATCAATTTCCCATTTCTGAGGAGACAGCATACTGATTAATAAAAACTCCAGAATAGTGCATGTGCCCACTCCTGTGATTTGTTGGCATGGAAAACACTGATACATTTTCTCTGATGAGCAAAAATATTCTGTTACAAGTGACATGGAAGAGAAGGCTTAAACTTTTTGAAGCAAAATATTATAATAAAATTCTTATGGAAGTGCCAGTACATTAAGCATGTGATTCCCTGCCAATGGAAACAGTCCACACAGACTATATGGATAGACAGCAAGGAGTGTAATCACCGTTTTGGGATCAGACAGAGGCACAAGTCGGGAGGCTCCAGCAGCTTGTTTCCATCACTCTCAGAGACCCTACTGGACACATTGGGTCTGGATCCAGCCTGCAAGCTACAGTATGGACCACTACCAAGTCTTTTAAAAGTGACCCAGTCACAATAGCTGGTAGCTACCCAGAGGAGGAAAGGCATAAAAGAGACAGAAACCAGGCTCGCTTTGTTACAGAGCAGATGTCAGTATCTCTCAGGGGGTCACAGAGATGTAAATGGCTCCAGAAAATATCCCCAGCTCCACAGCGGTCACTTTACAAAGGGAAACGTGGAATTTGTCATGCTTAGGATTTATAAAAGGATTAAAGACACACAATATACAGCAGACTACCATATATTCAGGAATATCCATATCTCAATCCCTCTGGAGACAAAGTGAAGAATTTGCACAGTACTGAGCAGCTCTTAGGGGGCTGCTCATGAAACTCTGAGGGTATTCTATCCAGCCATCCTCCTACACAGGAATTTCTGTCATTCTCAGCAAGGTAGTAGCTGAATGCCTGCTTTCTCATGTTTTGAGGACACAAATCTATCTGGACAGAATTTTTTGAGGCAGGAATTTTGTAGGAAACCTCAAGGTAGGAAAATCCGAGCCTGGGTATTGTTTGTTTTGGTTTTTTGAATTTCCTTTCTGGAACACTACTAGAAATTCAAGTCCAAGCCATGATGAAGCTGGTTTCAGATGCACAGATGAAAGTATAAATACCGCTTTGGTTTGATACGTGGGGAGAACATGAGACCTGCACCTGGGTTACAAGATTTGGGTTTGTTCCTAGCTCTGTTACCAAGCTGCTCATTGATCTTAGGTACTCGCTTCCTTTTTCTGTGCTTCCATTTCTGTAAAATAAGACCATGAGATTGACCTTCATTATAAAACACTTCGAGATCTGTGGATGAAAACAACTAAGTAAGAACTAATTATTATCATTAGGTTGGATCCAGAACCAGAAGTTGTCAGTTTTCTAGGTCAGCCTTACTTGTGACTATAATGATAATCTCATCAGAAGATTTTAGCCTAAAATGGCAGAAATCTCCCAAGGATAATTCAGAGTATTTTAGTGCGGTTCTAGTAGAAACCCTAGCTTTACTTGAAACTCAAGTCTCAAAGTCCAGCCTTATCTAAGGCTCATCATCTGTGTGTCACCATAATTCTTCATAGCTGCATTTTGCTATTTAAGAGTTAGAATGCCTGAAAATAGAATTACTATTTGCTCTCAAAACAGTTGTTTCCTTTTTTACTACAAACTGAATGAAAACAAGCAGATACAAAGAGACAGTTATAATCTCAAGCTAATTAGATTTTATAAAGCCATTCAGAAAATTATTTACAGTATATCCTGTCTTTCTCTAAGACCAAAAATATTACCCTCGATTCCATAAGATTTCAGCTTTTTCTTGACAACCCCACTTCTCCTTTTGGATGGTTTTTAGTCTTTTTTTAAACCTCTTTAATAGGCAAACTGAATCCTGCCTCCTGACAGCATACCAACATACCTAAAACAAGAAAGTATATGTGCTGAATGTTTCTTTTGCTACAAGCTTCAGATCAAGCCTTTGATGAGAAAAACACATTTTCTTTCTAAAGTTGAAACACCAGCAAATATTGGTGCAATATATCTGCTTCATTATAAAGAAAATCCTCTTTAAGAAAGAGCTCTGAATTCAAATTCCCAATTCAAACTCTGCGTCACAGCCTGAATTTCCTAGTCTGATAGCACTATTAAAATGCCACCCAGAGACTACATTCAGCCTTAATTCAGGTTTGTCTGGCCAGCAGAGAATTAAGGAAACCCCACAGCAGAGACTACTGGCTCGAACAGCTTCTACGCTAACTCCTATATTCCCTCCACATAGAACGTAGCCAGGAAAAGGAGCATTCCTCAACACCAAATGTTTAAGAGGAAAATGAAAGAATGCCCATCCAAAGTGGGCAGTTCAGGAGTGGTCCAGCTCTACGTGATATTTCTTTTTAACCTCCACTGAACATTAATGATTATAACTCTAAATTTCTAACTTGTTTCATGATGTTCTTACTACATTACATCATGCTACCCTGTGTATAAAAACAATGGAATGAAAGCCTCTAATTTTAGCTGTCATAAGTTAAAGAATAAATGGCAGCAGAAGCTTTCACTTATAATTGCAGGATTTTAGGTAGCTACAGAAAAAGTTATCTTTTCTGTATGTGAACAAATGCTCACACCTTTAAGCAAAATTTCAGAAACAGAAGTTGTGTGTGTTAAAGAGTTAATGGTGAAGGTGTCACTATGCTCAGAAATAGAGCCGACTTTTCCATGTCACATTCAGCTTATTAATAACCCAATTATTTCTGTCGCAATGGCACATGTCTCTCTCTGCTTTTTGTTATTGTTATGCAACTAGAATAGCTTTCAGAATTGCTTTTGGCTGAGCTTGAACAGGTAAACTATAAAATTCAACTAGAATCGAGTTTTATGCTGAAATGCTATTGCAATTCAATAGATCAATGTTGAGTGACATAGAGTATGCAATTATGCAAGAAGACTGTTTGCAACAAGCCATCTTGGAAGTACTTCCATTTGTGAGAGGATTTTTTCAGATTCTGAATCTGAATACATTAAAAAGCCTGTAATCAGTTAATAGAGTCAAATCTGCAATTCTTAAATCTGAACATCATCTGTAACGAGATGAGCTTCTCAATTCTTATGATTAACTTACAAACAAAGCCAAATACAAGAAGCTGGTTCAGAAAAATCAATGCAGAGAATCATTGCCTGTTTTCTCATAAATATTTCTCCCTTAGAAACCGCTGAAATTTACACTGTCTTTATCACGTGTTGTATAGGGCTATACACAATTACAGCACTTCCTACATAAAATAATACAGATCTGGGTAAGATCTTGCATAAATGGATATAAAAATTATATGCAACCTCCTGGCAAATTGCCAAAGTGGCCCTTATGCTTACAAAATAGTGCATCAATCAAATCTAATCTCTGTGTGTACACATGTATGACAATACTGCTGCAGAGCTGCTTCGTTTAGATGTGTATTTTCATGACCTTGAAGCTCAGGATAATGCATTTTTTATTCTACTCAGTATCTTCACACAAGGATATCTACAATCATTATAAAAAATCTCCAGTCGGAGGAGTGGGAAAAAAAAGGGACTTCAACTGCTCAGTTTCTAAATTAAGCTACAACTGAAGTTAAAAATAGCCCTTCCACCCGAAGATGCTATGCTGCCTGAATTTAAATAGCCTGTTTCTTTCCCTGACAGATAACATTTATTGTGCTCTCTGCTGCAAAAAAAAAATGCTTTCTATAAGGAGGCTACCTTTTTTTTTTTAAGTCCAATTTCACTTCACCTAAGAGGACAAAATTAGATAGAGTCAGTGTTCTAGCCAAGATGTGTATCAATTTTCCCATCAATACATTTCCCAAATTTTACTAAACAGACCTAAAAATATGCATGTGTATATGTGTGACTTTTCCTAGCTCTTTCTGCATATTTTTCTGGGAAGATCTATAGTAAGAATGTATTGCCTGAAATGCAATCAGTTTTCTACAATACATGTCCTAAAGGTGCTTGTACCCATCCCTACCAACCTCTTTTGTTTTCATTTACTTTCTTACTTTCCTATATATAAGATATATATTTATAAATGTTATTTCTAGATGTTTCATTGCTCATTCTAGATAAAAAGAAATATTACATGCAATGACACACACTATACATGAAATTGCTTACTCACTGCCTTTTCCCCAAAGCACTGAATGGAAAAGTATAGAAACCATAACCTTTTTCTCTCTGGGCCTAACACAGAGCCAGAATAAGGATATCTATCCCATCCATATTGCTACTGTGATCAGAGGCCGAGTAGTCAGAATTAAGTTATGCAAGGCCTGCTTGTGCTACTTATGTAGAGTAACTCAGGCACCAGTTTTATATTGCATGCAGATTAGAAAGGCAAAAATTCTTTTACTCCATCCAGCCCCTTTTTGCCAAAGCAGGTTAGCTCTTTTTGTTAAAATTTCTAGTACTCCATCCAGCGTAGTTTTGAAGTTTCAAGCACTGCATTCATGCTTGCCCCTGGGAAACTGTTAATTTTCCTCACTATTCATTCTAAGTATACTGTACCTTAATTTCATCATTGTATGAGAATTAAAATTAATCAGATTCACTTCTACATTTTAGGCAAGAAAATAAGAAAGGCATACTTCTAATGTGCAAAAATGAAACT
The DNA here is from genome assembly GCA_017639485.1 of Pluvialis apricaria. Taxonomy (NCBI): domain Eukaryota; kingdom Metazoa; phylum Chordata; class Aves; order Charadriiformes; family Charadriidae; genus Pluvialis; species Pluvialis apricaria. The sequence continues at coordinate 9,554,348 of CM030014.1, forward strand.
TGAATCTTGCTACATTGAGACAACCCTACTTTCCCCTTCTTTGTTGAATTGCGTATTTCATATGAGCACTCCCAAAGGAATAGCACAGAAAGACTCAGGAATAAGTAAATGAAAGATGAGATGGATATAAGTACTTCTCTTACCCCCAAGCAAGACTTTCACATTGCAGTCAATTTGTGGACTAAAAGCCTGAAAGATCCCTGAAAGCTTTATAAGCATCAATAATATTTGCAATGATGTAAGCCAAAGGCAATGATCTAAATTCTGCAGTCCCTAATTGAATAAAACACCCATTGAAGTCAATAGAAATTGCACTCAATTAAGCTGTACAATATTTCAGGTCTATAGCATTTTACGTAACGTTACTACGTAGTACTAGGAGTAGTTTTATTTGTATAGAGCAACGTTTGCATGATGCAAGCCTCTGTGAAAGCAGACAGGACTGGAACACCCATATGTAGTTCAGTTGTGTAGTTTCAGTTGAACTGAACTGCAGTCATCAATGAACACCCCATAAAGACAGAACGCCTATTCAGTTACCTAGGTGAAGCTCTAATAGGGCTACTTCGATTTGGAGGCCTGAAACAGCAAGGTCAGTCATGTTATAGGGGGACTGACTTTGACTCAAATTTCAGATAAAAGAGAAAATAAAATTAAATCCTTGTGAAATTTGATGTGCATGTCCATAGCCCATAATACTTACAGTAATAAAATTTCTCTGAACAAGTTAACCCAAGCTATAGTCTCAGCTGTTAAACACTTACAAATAACAGGTACCCATATGGCAGAGTCCTATCGTGTTACAGACTAGTTTATGTAAAGTAAACCTGTGTCAGGACTTAAAGGCTCTGGGACTTCAGAAATTGTTACAGTCCTTAGCTGTTACACCCCTTACTTAGCTTCATTCCCAAGCACGTGAAATGAGAACCACATGTGTTGCCACTGAGGAGCAGGAGAGGAATGAGAGTCGGTCTGCAGCACTGGCACCGCAGATGGCTTGGTATCACTTCTGCTTTTGGGGAAGACAGGATCATGGCTGCCAGAAACCATTCACATTGCGCTGTGTCAAAGAGCTTCACAAAAGCATGTAATAATGCATGTAATGAGTCTCCAGAATCACGTTTGTGAGGCCTGGAGAATGTTTCTCTTTCCAAATGTGAACTACTGAGTCATCCTGTTCATGTGAGACAGACTGTATTCTCTTCCCAGAGAGCTCCTTTGAATCACTATTACCACCAGATAACAGATGTTGCTCTCCAGGAAAGTTTTTCATACAAGCTCTTATAATCATACGGATTATTTCAACTTGACCTTGTAACTACGAGAAAAACAAGATGAACCGGGGGATCTCAGAGGGCTATGTGTTGTAGTACTTTGCATATGTAAGTAACTAGGCCCTCAACAACATGACTACTCAAAACACTACACAAAGAATAACAGATAATGTCTATAAAGTAAATACTACTTATTCCAAGCTTACATATGGGAAGAAGCAAGCCCTAAAGTGTTTAATGGATCTGTCTAACGTAACAAATACGTAACAAATCAGGAATAAGCGATCCACTGTTTGAATGCATCTATGTCTCTGAAACTTAGAGCCTACAGATGTGCAATGAACCTCAAATCATTTGAAAATAGGACTAAAAGTATAAATTGGAAGTTCTTAGTAAAGTGCTTTAAAACGCCCATCTTCTGACAACTGCTTCTTTTTTAAACCACAAGACACTTCCTCTCTAATTATTTGTTCAAAGTGAACCTTACCATGCACTTTAAAAGGGATATTGAAAAGTACTGTAATACATACTAAATTTCAAACTTTCCTAACTATGCATACTTCCAGTCAAGTAACACTAACTGTCCTTCTTGCATGCCTTTATTGTGGTCCTGGATTGCCACTTTGGATGATAAAGCACATTTTCACACTTTCACATTTTCTTCAAAAATGCCAGTGAGTGTCAATTTAAAATCAGACATCTATATTGTAACTATGCCTGTGCCTTCTGGTGCCACTTTAACCAAGTTCATGCAAATAAATTATTTCTCTAATGCCCTGAATACACGCATTTCATGATTTCACATTGGAGTTTTGGCGTTGTATCACCAGATCCCAGAAATAATAGAGCTGTACTTATTCATAGCAGTGGACAGTCAGGCCCAGGTAATGCAATAACAGTTTGGATTCCAAACAACAGCAACAAAATACAGAACCTTTGGTTAGACAAAAATGAATTCGTAAATTTTTCATCAGATGGTCTCATTAATCACTACAGTCATGAATTAAAACTCACAGTATTCCTTTAAGAGAGATACTGTGCATTTAAAAAAACAAACGAACACAAAACAACAAAAAATGTAATGCCAGATCATGGATAGATGATGCCTATCAGATAAAATAATCTATCAGGTCTCGGGAGGACTAACCAATTAACCTCTACTAGTAAAGGCCACAGTTTAGGCTGAGCTGTCCAGTGCAGTGATAGTACTAATACTGTTATCAATAATTACTTGCTTTGTCATACACTATGTTTAGAAACTATTGGTTACTGGACAATTATTCACCTACATTTATTTTTTGCCTTCTGTTTCTCAAGGGATCAGGAATTTGGGCTTCTGAATGTTTTTATATATTCTTGCACTTATCCAGCATGTCTCAATCCTTCCAGGATAAGCACTGCTTCTCTTTTGTCACCCTAACTTGTCTTCCCATTCATGAGTATCTCCTCATTTTCCAGCCTGTGCCATACCTTTCCTTCCTGGTCTGAAGCCTGACTTTTCACCAGGGGATCAATTTGCACTGTTAATTCTTCCTCTTCTTTTCTATGACTTCAAATGCAGAAAATAAACAACTGGAATTCACCACTCCAAAGTTTCCAGCAATAGGCATGGCATTGAAAGGGTCAAATTGCTCAACAGTACTTATGCTGTGTCATGGGTATTTGCCCAGTATTTACTGTATCCCAGACTTCAGTGTCTGTCTCTACCAGACCTATCCTCCCTGGCTTACCACCCCAAACCCTGCATACCAGCTTCATTGAGATGCTCCAGGAATCTTCGTAGCCTGCTCCCTGGAGCTCTCTACTACTTGGTTAGTTTACTGCACTCCCAGTACGAGCACCACTAAAACCCCTTAGTTTCACCTAACCTTACAGCTTTCCTCCATTACTCCCAGTCCGTTTGCCTCCTGATTTCTCAGCCTTGTTGCTGCAGAATTGTCTATCTCCTGCATCACTCCTCAGATGCACAAATACCTTGCCGGAATTGTTGACACATACTATATTGTGAACAATGCAGACTTCATTCCCTTCTCCTCCTTTCAGCTTCCATCTCTCTGTCCCACTGTCTGAAAGTAAATGCTATTCTCTGCAGAGTACAGTCACAGAGCATTTTCAAGTTGGAGAGAGAGAGATGGAGAAGCAGATAGACAGGAAAAAGATGAACAGAAAGATAGACTGAGGCTTGCTACCCACCATCTTCTCCAGAAAGGTTTATCTCTGAATCTCTCATTTGAAAACCTACTTTACTAATTAACATGCCTTATCTAGTTGTCGTATTCTTCTGTCATAAGACACCACCTAGAATACAAAATGATTTTTTTGTGGTTTTGCTTCCAGATTACTAAAAATGGTGGAATCATATGGAATACTGACAAACTAGGAACATTAGATAATGATAAATTTTCTTTGAGCTTACTGATTATTTTTCCTCCAGTGTAAGCATTTAACTATTATTTATATCTTAAACTGCTTAAAAGTGATATCCAGAACAGATGTCAAAAAAAACAGTAACAATTTTTAGAAAGAGGAAACAGGTCTCCTTTCTGAACAAACATATTTTCTCAACAGCCTGATGAAAAGATCATTTTCACCTCAGACTAAAATTGTCACTCTCAATTCTCTTCTCTGTCATATATAAACATTCAGCCTCACTGCTGTGCCCCAGTTGTTTTGATAATGCAAAGATATCATAAACACATCTGAATACACAGTAACATCTAAAATTCAGAAACTGGAATTTACCATGCTAAATTAAATGCCCTAATGGTATATTTCCACTGGCAAAATGTGTGAGTCAAACTCATACTCCGTATGTATTTGCAATAAGCAGGAAATAAATATACATGCTTTATTCTGGTTAATATATGTCGTGCCCATCACGACACGCAAGATTGCCAGGATGCGAAGCACACGGAAGCTATGCATAGGTGCAAATATATCAAGCAGCAAATACTAATTTTGATGAGACAGTTACTATTTTGAACTTTAATAACTTAGCAATTCTACAGAACAAAATGCAGCCACCTCGTCAACTGTCCCTTTCTCCCAGGAAGCCAGCACAGGAAGAGGGGACTGTATCAACAAACATCTCTTAATTCAAAATTGTTCCAGTGTAGTCTATTTAAAACAACAACAAAAAAACCCCACCCCAAACCAGCCACTTCAGTCATACGTGTCATCACCCCGATTACAAGTAAATACTTCATAGAAACTTTGGAGGTCTTTGGGAACTTCTGAATGGATTTTTTTTTGCCTCGTTTCCTATGTATTATTTATGTGCCCTCACACACAAAGGAACAAAATTTGGGCCCATTCTACAAGGCACTCATCACCACCAGCTTCCACTGATAGCATCAGTTCCAGAAAAACATTCTGCAATCTGGAGTCTCTATTTTCTTCTTGCCCACAGGTAAGCAAAGAGTTAGCCTATGAGCCTGCAAGTGTCTATTTAATAGACAAAATTTAAAAACAACAGGAGTTCAACATCTTCAGCATCTGATACGATAGGGCTCAACTCTGGATTTTCAGTTTCCAGTTGATGTGGCCTATTATATACATACAGTACAATGAAGACTATTCAGAACTTCCCATTTGCCTTAGAGGCAACCACAGTTAAGGCTCTGTAATCTGCATTACAACACACTGTGGGTTTTTTTGTTTTTAATTAATTCTTCTGAAAATATTTTTGGGGTGAGTGGATGTATATGGCAAACGTAGTGGTGAGAAAGGCTGTGGGATTCATAATCACAACAAGAATAAAATCCTGAGCTGCTGTATATGCAGCACTCCTAAGATTTCATTGTTCAAATTAGGCAAAACCTCTCTGCTATTATCAGCTACGCATATAGCAAAAAAAATTGGTAATGATGCTCAATGTTTTGAATAAATCCAGACAGAGCTGTTAATAAAACAGAAAAGAAAAATCCTCACTTACCTCAATAGTTGTAAGCTGTTATTTCATACTCTGTAAACTTTCACTCCCTACTAACTAAACAAAAGTTCTGCAATCTTGATGCTAGAATAGCTCCCAAATACATACTGCAGAATACCAAAAAAGAGAAAGCCTATGTTGTCCTTACTAGCAGGCATCTCTCCAGGGATGATTGGTCATTACCCTGGCAACCCTCACAAATGGCAAATGACGTAAAGAGAGTGGGAAAAAAGCCACTGAGAGCAAAAAGCACTATATGCATTATAGATAGTTCTGAGAATCCACGCTCATATATGCATTAAATGGCTTCAGAGGAACACAAGGGACCTTCCATTTTGCAGAGACGCCTGCCGAGGTGAATAAGAAACTTTCTAATTTTTTTCTTAATCAAAACATTGGGAGTGTCTTTAAGTCTTTAATTGAAGCAAATTGGTTCCTGATTATTTTAATAATTCAACCACTGTTTTTATTCTCTTTTTTTTCAATTCTGTTAAAATTTCCCATTAAAATAGCTCACAGCGGTATTCAGACAAGTGGATGTGTTTTTCATTATTCCTTTTCACTTTATTTATTGTTACGTGAAGTTACTTACTATATTTATTCTAATTAGCTCATACCCTCATTTTTCCCTAACAATGCATTTGTAAAAATTGTACAAGAGTTCTTATGTTTATGTCATTAGAAATAAACACATTAGCAGTTGTATTTAGTGTTACTGATAACGATATTCTGCCTAAAGAAGACATGATTCTAGCCAAACATCAGAGAACAAATTAAAAAGCATTTTGCTATTTTTGCACAGCATGATCACAGTGAATTTGACCACACTTTGATGTGTACATCACAGAGCTAGAGAAATTTGGGTGTGGTTAATTCTTTCACAATGAGATGGAAAAAAGCACAAGTAAGATAAAAAGGAAATCTGCTTTGAGATTCTTCAGCACCTGCACCGCTCTCCTTTACACCATTAAGTAAAACTGAAGGAATTACGGGTACAAAACCCAACAGAACCATCTTCCACCCCTGTTTGCATATGTTACCAATTACAATTCAGGACCAGGCATCCTTTTACTTGCAGTTCTTCAAACCTCAGGATTTCTGGAGTCCTAAATGCATATAAGCCAACTTCCAGAGAGCATATTGCAAAGCATTAGCACTCAGATCATTTTATAACCTAAAGGAAACGGCACAATTCTCAGAGATGAAATGGGAAGAGCTAAAGAAGTAAGTGAACTGAGGTAGCTGCTCTAACCACTTAGCTATTATGGAAAACTTGCATGGGAATGGCTCTACCATGACAACTGAGTTTTGTGCTGAACTCATGAAAACATGTTAGACGTATTTGAACTCTGCCCCACTTCAAACCCGAAATGAAACAGAAGTAACCAGCAGCTACAACTAGGATATTTCTGTACCTAGCTGCCTAAATTCAATTAGTTAAAACTTTCTGGAGTAAAATTTAGCATTCATTGAAATTTAGATGCATTCAGATTTAGGTGTCCTTGAAGAAGAGGATAGACAGGCTTTAGAAGCCCAGCTTGTTCATACAAGAACAAGGGCAAGAAACTTTGCCAACACCTATAGCTAAAAAATTACATCCCAGTCCTTTAAGAGCAAACTAACTATAAACATAGGACAAATCAGCATGTTAAGCACAACGTACACAGTTCTACTACAGAAATTCTGTTAAAAATATGATTTTCTAAGTGTAAAAGAGGGAAGATTCTGAACTGACAATTGTACAGAGAAGTACATGCACTACTTCACCAAATAAAAAGCTGATGTAAAAGAAAAATCTTTATCAGAACAGTTGTCCTGGAATAGTGAGATTTCCTTATGGACATAGCAACACTTAAAGCCCTCAGTTTCAGGAGGTGGCCAAGGCACGCCATTGCTGCATCTTTGCTCTGCACCTGGAAACAGCCTACTGACACTCAGCATGAATTAGCCTTACCCTCGGGTTGCTGTTGGTCAGACTGCAGATTTGACTGAATCTTGTCCAGCTCCACAATTTGAAAGCAGAGTAACAAGAGGGAAGACAAGTACCTTTACTCATTCTTTTTCCACGTGTTTCCAGTCAGTGTTAGATCTATATAGAATCACCATCTACCTGAGAGAAAATATAACTACATCAGCAGCAGGACCCCAGATTGTCCTCATGACTGGGGCAGTGAGCTCAGATTTAAGGCAACCCAAGGTAAATTCTCAGCTATACTACTAGCTATACTACTAGTTTGTTGGATGAGTTCTCATAAAACGTTTCCTCAGCTGTACAATGTGAATAAAGATTCTAACTCCTTTAAAAAGTGCTTTCAGTGCTATCATTGAAAAGGTTTATATAAGAAAGGGCTTCATTTTTATTATTTTCAAAAACTACTATCTCCCTGCAATCAGGAAGAAGGCAGTACGCTTGTGACAATTTTCCAAAAAGGTTGAACGAGCCATTGCAAGTGACTGAATTTTAGGACAAAACAAGTAATGAACAGAAAGGATATTCAAAAGATAATGCTTCATTAGGTGTACTTTATTTATTTGCTGAAGACAACTCATTTTTAATTATTTACACTCTGGTAACATCATACGTTCTGCTGGGTTATAATTGACAGAAATATCTTTATCTGAGCGAAGTGAAACCTCAGTATAACGTTACCTCTGATATTACATTTTGCCTGACAGTAGGACAGCAAGCACTACTTTGTGTTTAGAAACCACAGAAGGCAAAGTTCACCAATATGTAGATGGCCAATGCAGGCTCTGTGCTTCCCATAAATCTTCTCTTTGATGGTCCAAATCTAAGCTTCTCATTTTTTTCCACAATTACCCTTTGCAGCCAACTACAAACTTTCCACCTACCTTCCACTCATTACCACAACTGAACAAAAATCTTATCCTCAGTGTTCCTAAACTTGCCTTTTTAAGAACAAATGCGGTCTGTCATAGACATATTTTGTATGAAACGTTGTAAGACCAAAAAGTATTTTTAAATGTACAAAAACTTTCTGTGTTTTTGCAAAAAGGTGGTCTTAATAAAACCTTCATCTTTTTGAATCGTATCCAACCCTACCAACTTGCTTTTGAGTCAGCTTGCGAGATTGACTCCTGTGAATGTTCTGGGCAGTACAATGGGGACAAATCCAGTCAATGAATGGGAAGAAGGGGAAGACACTGGTGCAGAGCTGCAGTCAGGGAACAAGGCTTCTAATGGAATCTTAAGAGACGCAATGACGCAATCTTACACTCCTTTCATGACATTGTGTGTCAGCCATGCTACTGACTCTAACATATGTAGTGCCTGATGGAAAATTGGATTGCCAATCCTAAAGAATCCATTCCATACACTGATAAAATTTTCCAATACATTAGAAAATTAAATTAAAAATTGGTTGGTACATTAAAAAAAAGACTGGAGACAGAAATAATCAGATAAGTAAGTTACTACTAATTTCATTCGAAGTGATTCATCCCAAGAAAGGATCAGCTTACTCAGTCAGTGGGAGTTAAAAGTCTTCAGCATCTTTCTGGACCAACCATTTAAATGCTTGTGAAATACACCATGTTGCAGAATCCAGCCACAGTTGCTTGTAGTCAACTGGCGTAAAAGACAATCACATAGGGCCTTCTCCATAATTTCCAAGTTCTGTCCTTCCTCTTATGTGCGTCTACTCCAATCTGTTTTTTAGCTGGAGAAAATTATCCCAGGTTTTAGCAGGGTCAACACACTATATGCCAGAGTTACAGAAAATTTAAAAAAAAAAATTAGAACATAGTATGATTTCTATAAAGGCCCTTACACTGTCATGTCGTGTATACATGAGAAAGAGGTGAATGATGATTTTTGTTTCCTAAGCTATGAATATGATTCTGAACAATACACTGTTGAGTAAGCAAGATTTTTTTTTCTTTCTCTGTCATTCTAGAGGACAGATGTGTGCCTGGTCAGATGATGCCAAACCCATTATTAGTGTCCTTGCGCTCCTCCATTAGTGATATTGCAGCTAGACTAGCTGATGTCAAGGATGTCCGTGTTGAATCATAGAATCATAGAATAAGTGAGGTTGGAAGGGACCATTAAGATCATCAAGTCCAACCGTTAACCTACCCTGATTTAAAAACACCCACTTCTAAACCATGTCCCTAAGCACCTCATCTACCCTTTTCTTAAACACCTCCAGGGATGGTGAATCCACCACCTCTCTGGGCAGCCCATTCCAATGTTTAATAACCCTTTGAGTGAAAAAATGCTTCCTAATATCCAATCTAAACCTGCCCTGACATAACTTGAACCCGTTTCCTCTTGTCCTATCACTTGCCACGTGGGAGAAGAGGTCAGCCCCCATCTCTCTAAAACCTCCCTTCAGGTAGTTGTAGAGGGTGATAAGGTCACCCCTCAGCCTCCTCTTCTCCAGGCTAAACAACCCCAGTTCCCTCAGTCGTTCCTCATAAGGCTTGTCCTCCAGACCCCTCACCAGCCTGGTAGCCCTTCTCTGGACACGCTCCAGCACCTCAATGTCCTTCTTGTAGTGAGGGGCCCAAAACTGAACACAGTACTCGAGGTGAGGCCTCACCAGTGCCGAGTACAGGGGGATGATTACTTCCCTACTCCGGCTCACTACACTATTCCTGATGCAGGCCAGGATGGTGTTGGCCCTCTTGGCTGCCTGGGCACACTGCTGGCTCATACTCAGCCGGCTGTCCACCAACACCCCCAGATCCTTCTCTGCCAGGCAGCTTTCGAGCCACTCCGCCCCCAGTCTGTAGCACTGCATGGGGTTGTTGTGACCCAAGTGCAGGACCCGACACTTGGCCTTGTTGAACCTCATACCATTGGCCTCAGCCCATCTGTCCAGCCTGTCCAGATCTCAAGAAAGATATCTCTGAAAGATAACAACATCCCCTAGTAGCAGAACCTATAGGCTTTCAGCATTCTCTGGCTTTCCTGTGATTTGGCTTTAACTGGGAACATTATTACAGTGAAACTCAGCGAGATAAACTAAGGAATACAAAGTACTAACATTCAGAAAATGCAAACATCTGAATATGAACACGCTACTGCAGTATCCTTTAGTACTCAATTACAACCAAATTCACAGACACAGTTTGCTCTTTAACACAGATGCATCCAAAACCAGCAGGTAATCACTCTCATTCCATTTTTTTTCCAGTTCTAACATTTGTCGTCTAGGACCTTTGCAACTCAGACCAGTCTCTCCTGACCCCATGAAGTTTGTGTCAAAATATTCCAGTAGGTGACAACCACCTTAGCTGGGGAAGCCTGGGGCAGGAAAACTGGAGTAGTTCTGACAAGAGAAGCAAGTGCAGCAAGCGTGGCAAACAAGGCAGTGGCAAGTCCAACCATTCCAATGTAAGACAGGGCAATGTCATATAGGTCACCAGTGATAGTGACACCTGCAGTCTCTGCTGAATTACTTCCAGAGCTGGTAGTTCAGATTAAACATAAGATACCAAGTCAACAGAACCATGCTTGATTTTAAATGCCTAGGACTGGCTATCCCTGTGCTAGCATCAGTGAGCGTGAAAGCACTACTATACACTTAGAGAAACTGTGTTTACAACTTTGTTTAAGGCAGTTCTAAACAAGCCATTGAAAATAAGCAGCTTCTGAGGAATATAGCTTAAAAGGCCTGGTTTCCTCCAGTTATGTTTCATTTTTGGATTCTTTTGTGTGTGTCTCAAAAGCAAAAATTTCTGATCAAAGCTCTTACTAGGATAAAGATATTCATGCAGCCTGTGTTCTGGATGGGTTATCTGTTGTCAACCAATATAATATAGCTTACGCTACAACCTCATCATCTGTGGAAGCAATCAAAAAGGTAGCATAAGCCCAGTTTCCTAAAAGCACTAGTTTAAAAATACCTGAGACTTGCTCACACTGGTTCACCCCTACAACAAGGACCCAACAGCGCTAAACAGGTTTATGTCTCTATTTTTCTTGATTGTTCAAAGAAAACAAGTATCATGAGTGGTAGTAAAACTCTCCCCCTACAAGCCTTCCATAGTTAAACGTTTCAAGAAACTAATAAATACAAAATACCAAGACTATCATGGAGTGGTGCTCTTATGTGCTGTTTATTTCCTGCAAGAAATAACAGCCCTGACCACACTCCTAGCCAGTATGCTCTATGCCATAGATAATTTTCATATAAAGGAGTAAATAATGAAGACTACCCACACACGTAAGCTGATGTATAAGAACTCAAGGAAAGCTCATCATCTGCAGATCTTGCCAAGTTCTGCACTATACCACATCTTTTCCCGACGACACTTGGAAACACTGACTGCTCTCAGTTTCACTTGCAAGGAAGATATCTCGGGCCTGATGCACCTGGTGGCTACAATTCTGCTGCACTGAAATAAAAGACACCGTACCAGTGTAAAAGTGGTCAGAGAGAAGAATCAGAATCCAAGACAACCACATTAAGCAGAAGAAAAAGGGATTACAAATGTGCATGTGATATAAAAATCAGTATTCTTATAATAGTTATTAAAAATGCCATGAACTTATCTGTTGCAGCAATTTCAATGATCATCAAATAATGCAAAGATCACCCCAACGACTTTTTTTAAAATGCAGCATATTAATACAGATGTGTGCTGATGCTATAATTTAGTGGCTGATACTTTTGAACAGTAGTAGAGTGACTGCCTTAGAATACAGATTTTCTGTGAATAAATATTCAGATAAAGCACTGCAATCCTAAGCTTCCTTGTATAAATCAGTGTCTCCTGAAGGAAAGCACACCCTTTTCTGCATCAGACTTCTTGCTGCAGTACAATTGCATTGCTCTACACACTCATATTGGATGATAAAGTACATACTTCTCATAGTAATAACCTGAATGAATTCAGGAGAAAAGTGACAATCTCTTTGCAAACATGCCCATCCAGAAAATACACTATTATTTTTTCCTCAATGGCCTACCATTTAATAATTAAGTTTATACCAATATTTTTTTTTTGTGATACAATAATACATTAATCTAGAAAATCAAGCTGATACCTTGTGTTTATTGAAACACAGTAGAAATAATGCTACTCTAGTTTGTATTCCAAAACCACCTACGTTGATGTTGATTGCCAGTGTCTCTGCCCCCTGCTTTGCCTACGCCCTGTCCTGGTGGTAGAACAAATGTACAGAATAGATCTGGTGACACCAAAACCTCCCCGTCACAACAAACATTTCCAGATGTCAAGTGAAAACAGCTTTCTCTAGTAAAACAGGCCAAGATTCCAAGCCTAATGGGGTTCCAAAAAGGTAACATAAAAAGCATCACAACTCCCACAAGATCAGTGATTAGCACACCCTTACAGCTCTACTCCCAAGACTGCCTTATTTCACCCAATAAAGAATGCATATGCAGAAACCGGGACTCGGGGCTCTTCTCTCTCGGAGGAGTAGGTTAATCAGCAGGCTCTCCTTTTGGATTCCTTACCTCTGGCTGCACAGAGCCATGATTCTTAGCTGCATGGTACCACAGTTCAAAACTACTAGTGAGGAAACACAGCACCCTCCTTGAAAGCTGGGAATAGGCATTTGAACCTTGTCAGGCTGAAGACAGAGCATCTGACCAAGAAACAGGAGATCTGTACTCTATGCTACCTGCTCAGCTATTATAGCCAAATTTCCATTCTAGCAGTGGGAAGCGCAGGGAATCAAAATGCCTCATATAATGGTAAGGCTCAGCTGACACAAAGATCTTCTGTTTATCAGGCTAAGCTGGCTTCCCAACTGTAAGTAGCTTTGTTTGTACAGACAAGAGGTACTGAGCCAGGTCAGGTTTGGCCCAGCTGCCAAGCTAATAAGCCCTGCAAGAATCCTAAGTGACTACAGACCAAGCACTAAGCCTGAAACAGCAAGTGCTGCCAGATCTGAGCCAAGTGAGACATATGTACACAAGAGACTCATTTGAGAAGGGCAATACAGACACACTTAAGTCCTGGCCAGGGCTGGCTTAACCCAGCAGACCTCTTAGCTCAGAACCAGTTCCAGGTGAATGTTGCTGTACCACCTTCACACTTAATCTGGCTCTGTGAATTCATACTGTGCTTGAGCGAAACAAGGAAAGTGGTCTGGAATCCTCCAATCTGGTTTCACAGGAACCACTTACGGTTCAGAACAATAAAGCAGAACTAGTATTATGCGGGTTTTTTCCCCATTCTCCAGGGTATCCTAGCTGCTATTATTCCACCCAGAGTCAGCTGGAATCTCAGCATGCATTCTCTTTTTTTTTTTCCTTCCCCTCTTCAAAAACTAGTCAGGCCACCTATTAGGGATGGAAAGTTGACTGCATATTAACAGCAAGCACCATCTTGCTTCAATCATGTTGGAAAATAAGAGTGAGTCATGGGTCTTTTACAAAAGGACAAGTTAAACACACCAGCTCCAAAAGAAGCTTCTGGGCCATACATCCCCGTGACTGCCTTGCTGGAGTCACAGACAGATTTCAGACGTATCTCCTTTCTTCACCGTTTTCAACCACTAAGCCTGAACAACCCATACAGTGGTTCCACTATTGCAAATCCAGTTTTAAGTTGTCTGTCTTTAGTACATTCTACATGAAACATAACTCAGTGCTTGGATTCCAGTCTGAGGTAAGAACCTAAAGGTCAGTTGTGGTAATGTTGAGGCCCCTTAGTGAGGTTTAGCATTTACTGTTCTAGCTCTTTCTCTGCAGAAGGAGGATGATAGCATATTTATACTCACAGCATCCCTGTAACAAAGGGAAGTATTAAAATTGACAAAGTACCCAAGTACTTTAGCAAAGAAACTGGAAAGTTGAGAGGTCATAAGAAGTTCTTGAGTGAATGAGCATTAATGATTACTTTGCTTTTTCATCTGCAGATGCTTTTTTAGTTCACATAAACATTTAAGACCTCTTCTGAAAATAAGAAAAATAAAACCTTTAACATGCATTTTGCAATCAAGAAACAAGGAGGAACACAGACATTATGAATAACCCATTGTCACAGCCAGACTGCTGCCACATCTAAAAGCTGGCACTGCAGTCTGGGACATTGACTGGCAGTTGTATGGCACTGTTCAAAAACAACAGGCCATCAGCCACCCAATGGGGAAGTAAGTGCAGCTTGTTGAGAAACAAAAAATCATTCTGTTCAGTTTTGGCTTGACATATACATCACTTTCTACATTGCTTTATATTACCAGAAACGTGAATGCACTTGCTTGAAACAATTACATCTTAATGAAGTTTTAAAGACCTCAAAGCAATAGTCAGGAAGCTTCAGATTCTCCAGACTATCACTGATGAAATTAACTTTTGCTTACTAGTAAGCATCATCATTTGACTCATGCCTCACTTTTAAAATGATGCTTCTGTTTATTCCATGGACAATTTATGTTAGTGTCTGGCTCTGGAGTTATTACATACAATGTCACATACAGTAAATCAGTATGTGATATTCCCGTGAAAAGCACATAGTTTGCATTATACCTACACCTGCAACTCCTGCCAAGATACTATAGCAATTTGTAACAATATGGGAACCTAGATAAAATACATTCATTGTTTCTATCTACTTTGATTTTATAATCCTTGCTTCTCAGGAAACTAAGCAAAATGCTTAAAAAACCACAAAAGTATTTGGGTACGTTATGGACAGTGGTGGGAAAACTCTAGATTTCACCTGCTCTTATGAACACATAGGATGATGTGCACAAATTCACTGAAATAATCCTAGATTTGTGTCTCTTTAAGCAAGGTTGGACTCTGCTGAAAAAAGATGCCTGGAGTCTATTTCTCTTGTGCTTTGAACTTTGTAGGGTTGTCCACACTGCTATAAAGCAAAGTCACTGTAAAATGTTATCAAACCGCAGTGATGATGTTCTGTACATTTTCCACTTATGTAAATGTCTATAAAAGTGCAAGGCAGAGAAAAGTAAAACCTAGACAGTTGTCAGTCTAAATTTTGTTCCCCATATCCTCCAGGCTTCTCGAGCATGACATAGATTTGGCTTTATTTCCTTATGCTTGTCAAATCCTGAGGCTTCTAGATATCAGCATGATTTCCAGTGCACATTACCTTGCAATTCCTACTGCCAGTCCTGATCAGCCACTGGAGCAGTAAAGATGAGTCAAGCACAGGCACGCCCTCCCTCCATGCCTCACACAGCCACAAGCCTCTTTACCCCGGCACACATTTTCTGATGGCATCACAGGCAATTCTTCTGTGTTGAAGAAATAAGGAAGAAAAATAAAGCTGCAGAATGCTATGTTTGTTTCTGGCTTGCAGATCAATCCTAAACAGCTCTCGTGCAGAGAGAAGGATCTGGCTTAAAGTGTTAATACAATGAAACATTACTACAACAATAATGTAAGTACAAGCAGGAACTAAATGAAGATCCACTGGCATTGGAATTCCAAATTTTCTGAACTGCTTTTCCCATCTGCAATTGATTCCTCCTCCTCAAACAACTCTACCTTGAGTATTAGTGCCACATACTGGAAATCATGATAATAGATTAACTTTAAGAGATTTCATAATACAAAATCGAGGTGCACTGACTTTATGAGGTATAGTTAGTGAAACAGCAGTATTTATATTTATCTTCCTAATGCTAGCATCTATATTTTGTAGTTGTAGTGTATTATAACTTATGTAAAACCCTCAAATTTCTTAGTTGCATGATAAAATCATGAAGTTTGCTCATTGAAGAAACAGAGAATCAAACTGTTTGTCAAATTAAATTCCTTTCCCTTGAGAGTTAGCAAGTCCAATCACCTCCTGATATTCTCATAATTGTGTTTAAAAAAACCACCCACCTGGTTGCCCCTTACTGTTGGATTTTAATATTCTTCCAAACGTTTTCATTCAGGACAAGACTTAAATGTGGGCTGCCGGTCACCAGCCTAACATTAACTGCAGCATCTTGGGAGCTGTAGTCCAAACACACATCTAGGCTGCTTTTATTCTCCACTAGCATAAAGCTTGCTGGATTTTGTGATAATCTGTTCTATTTACAACAGCTTTACAAACTTTCTGAATAAAACTACTGGGCACACCAAATGTAAATTTTATCTCTCTTCTTACCTCACTGATTAAATTCAGTGTAAATAAGGAGATATGATTGAAACTTAAGTCACAACTCAGAAAAAAACCCAAAGCTTTGTAGGAAGTTCTGAACTCCCTATCAAAATACGACAAAGCAACACTCATAGCACTATTTTTTGTCTTACAGCGAAAATATAAGAAACTTTTTAATTACTTACAGTCCAATAATTAATTGGTATTAAGAGCAATCATTATGCAATGTAACACTTTATAGGTAAAGGTAATAAATAAAACATTATTCTATTATGCTGGCTAAATCTAATCACTTGGAGATCCTTACTACAGTATTACAGAAATAAGCTATACATCTTATGTGAACTTGAAAAGGACACTCATGATTATACTAGGCCACACACAAAAGTCCCCCACCAAACCAGCCCCCCACTGCTCCAGAAAAACCCACTCTATATAGGAATTCAAAAAGGTGCACACCAGGAATGCTTGCACTTTAAGCGAATTCCCCTATTCTCCAGTCAGAATTTTAGTCTTCTCTGATGCTAACCTCTGGTTATGCCTAAGGTCTCTTTCGTTTCCTTTAATTCCTTATAGTTTCCCCTCGCTGGTGGCTCTGGCAGAATACTAAGTTTGGCTGAGAACTCTGACGCCAAAGGCGGCAATCTGAAATCCTAATTACGAGTTGAACTGCTCACCAGGCAGCTGAACTGGCAGATCAGAACTGCCCAACTATCCAGCTAGCCTCAGGGATCGAGGTCTGAGGTGCAAAGGACGGCCCCAAGCGAGTAACGACCACCACACGGTTGGGATATCAAAATATACTTTAAACACGTTTTATTCTCAGCGGAAGAGCGCAGAGGAGCAGTGACAGTAATAGAGGAAGGACTCAGCTGCAGCAACTGCCGCTCCTTTCCACAGCAGCCCCTCTCCCCGAGAGACTCTCCGCTCCTCCCTATCCCCTCACGCACCAGCAAGCCCACGCCGCGTGCCTTCAGAACTCCCAAGCTACCTTCCCCCACTCCGCCGAACCCAGCAGCCTTCCCCTCAACCCGCCCCGCCTCATCTGCCCTCCCAGGCCACACCGGCCCGCTCCTCACACCGGCCCGCCTCGCCACTCTCCTCACACCGCCGCTCCCGCACGCTGCACCTACGCTTGGTTGCTTGCTTGCCCGCCCTCCGCTTCCTGCCTCGTGATTGGCTGCCCGCGGCATAACCCCACCTCCCGCCGATAGCGATTGGTCCTTTTGCCGTTCGGCGGGGCCCTGCGCGGTGGGCGGGCGAGGGGCAGCGGCGTTCCTATTGGCGGGAAGGCGGCGGCCTGCAGGTTAGGCTGAGCGCCGGCGGGGAGAGGGGCGAAAGCGCTATTGTTGCCGGATCGTTGAGGAGAGGAGCCGGTGGACACCGGGGCCGGGCAGCGCGGCGCGGGCCCATCGGCAGCCATGAGCGGCGGCGTGTATGGGGGAGGTGAGTCCGGCGCCGCCGCCCTTGCCCGCCTTCCCCTTCCCCTCCCCCGCTCCGCGGCCGTTGAGCTCGGCGCCGTCCCGTGAGGCGGCGCGTGCGAGCCTCCCCCGGGCGCTTCCCGCCTCCCCGCCGCTCCCTCAGGCCCCGGGCACGGGGGGGCCGCGGCCCGGCCCTCCCGGAGCCCTCTGGGTCCCTCCGTTACTTAGACGCGGGGTGGCAGCATGCGTGAGGGAGAGGCGGCGGCGGGCCTTGTTTATGTCGCTCCCGGCGTCGTGTCGCTGAGGTGCTTCCCGCCCGGAGACCGGCCGAGCCGCGGCCTTGGGCTGAGTTCGCGCTGCTCGGGTGCCGGGTGGCCCGAGAAGGGCCCCCCCCGCGCTTTGGGAAGTGGGGTGTAGTTTCCTCTCGGGGCACTTCTGGGTCCAGGTGCTCTGTTTCAAACTTCAGTTTTCTTGGCGGGTGTGCAGAGCCCCTCGGCGCGGATCGGGGCCCGCCAGGGTGAGGGCGCTTCATGGTGTGGCAGCCTTCACTGGCAGAACTGGTGTTTTCAGGCCCACCTTTCTAATTCTGATCTTCTCCGGGAGGCCTGGGCTCACGTGGATTCCTGTGACTGTTACGTTAGCACTTTCTGAAAGCTTTGTCTTGTAATCTGTTTAGATCCAACTATGTTCTCTCTCTTCTGTTAAAATCCCCCTTTTACTTATGCTAAAGGAGGGTATTGCAGAGTGCCCGTTAAAGCCTATCTGCAGTCTTCTAATAGCTCTCTGGTAACTGGAGTTCTGAATAGAGTTTCTTCTTGCCTTGGAAAAGGTGCTTTGACTTTGTTTTCTTGTTTTGCAAGCAAACCAGACAGGGGGCAGGGAAAGGTCAGAATTGTTGTAGAGTGTAATTACCATTCGCTGTCTCTTTATTAACAATCTTTTCAGATGAAGTTGGGGCTCTCGTTTTTGACATTGGCTCGTATACAGTGAGAGCAGGCTATGCAGGCGAGGACTGTCCAAAGGTGAGAATTTGTGTGACTCTATGGAAATGCAACATGAATTTATGCCTTAGGTGTTGTTTGTTAGTATGAGTTTTCAGGATATGCTGGTTTTTGTTCTGACTATTATATAAGAAAAGCTCTGCAATTGTGAGGAAAAAAAATCCCACTAACAAAATTAATGTTAAAAAATATTAATAATTCTGATACACTGCTTACCTTTTGCCTTACAGGTTGATTTTCCAACAGCCATTGGTGTGGTGCTAGAAAGGGACAATGGCAGCACTCTGATGGAGATAGATGGTGACAAAGGCAAACAAGGGGGCCCGACTTACTACATAGACACCAATGCCCTGAGAGTTCCAAGGGAAAATATGGAGGCTATTTCACCTTTAAAAAATGGAATGAGTATGGTGCTCTGTCTCTTTCTACCTGTTTTTAAGATAGCATTGCTAGGCTGCAAAAAGTTCATAGCTTTCATGTAAACAGGTGCCATGTATGGCAACAGAAGCCATAAGAATGAGATCCGATTTACAAATTGCATGAAATATAGTTGGTTTACAGTGTTAGTGGACTTTCAGAATAATTCATGAAATGTTATGATCATGATGCTTACAGAGGAAGAGAACTTTTCAAAGCTATTAAGGGAGGTGTATGTCTGCTGAGGATAGCTTTTGACTAGAGCTCTATGCTAAAAAAAAAAAAAGCATTGGAAAACCATTATATATTTATGAAATGGAACAAAACTTAAAGTAACTGATCTGCTTGCTTCAATGTTGTTACAGTTGAAGACTGGGATAGTTTCCAGGCAATTTTGGATCACACTTACAAGATGCATATTAAATCTGAAGCAAGTTTGCATCCTGTCCTTATGTCCGAAGCACCAGTGAGTAAAAGCAGCTTTGCATTTTGAAAAGTCTTAACTGTATCTTCTTGCTGACTCTACAAACATTAGTCTGGGGCAAGTCTGACATTGGCTTGTAGGTTACGAGTGTTAAAACTTAATTACAGAAATAACAATTTTAAAATACTTTGCCAGGTTCTGGAAAGTAATCTGTTTAAGAAACATGTCTAAAAAAGAAAACACTTTGAAATAGTTTGCAGGAGTTGTATTAGAAGGTATTTATAATGTGCTATTGTTTTTCACTTATTAAAAAGAAGTCCAAACTAAAGAAAAAATAAATCTCACTTTACTGCCTAGAATAAAAGCAAAAAGATATTTGGATATCTCATATATTCTTAATAAAATGCCATTGAAAATCTGTTGCTTCTCTCAGCCTTACAACTGATATTACATGACAAAGAATGATATTTATAATGGAAAAGTTTTAATTTTTCTGTCTACATTTCTGTAAATGGCCCTGTAAGGTAAGTGAAGTGGGTGAATACAAATTTCTGGGAAAACATGTGGACAAGATCTCTGTCATTTAATAATGCTTGGCATTTGAAGGACAGATCTTAAAGTCAGAATACAAAAGGCTAGACATGCCATACAAAAGTTATGCCTATCTTTAATAAAATCTTATGAAAAGTATTTCCTTTTTCATTATTCCCGTATGTTGAATTGTAGCTTGTGGAGCATGGATGCATTTGCAATGGTTATTTCATGTTTGATGACTCAGTGGGTATCTGAATAGAGGTTCCCCTTAGCATTCTCCTTACAGAACTAATCTTACTTTAATGTATTGGCTTGGAAAAAACTTGACGTTTTCAGTAATGTGTTGAATATTTGATATATTTCCTGGCTTAATCGCAAGTACAGGAGAACTGTAGGAAGATACCTTGGAAACAGGAAAATCTGGATTTATTTTTCTTTCAGCTGGGCAAGTTATTTCATGTATCTTTCCCCCTGTAAAATGGGCATGTTTCTTGTTTTAGAGAGTTCTCGGAGAGACTGATACTGGAGGAGCTGTAGAAGTGTAAAGAAATCTCTGTTGTAACAGTGAAAGTGTATATCACTTTTGCCCTTGATTTTTTTCAAAAGTCTTTCTGTATTAAGTTGGTACTTCTTTAATTCTGTGTGATAGATAAGCATTAGTGTATTGTAATAGAATTGGAATAAAAAAAGGTTCTAATCAAGTAAATAACTAGAAATCTGTCTCTGTAGAATTTTGATATGATTTGAAACAGTGGCTATAATAATTCTAATTACATCCTTATTATGTTAGCGTTCTTCTAGTGTGCTCTAATGATCCTCAAGATAAACGTATCTTGGTTTTAGTCACTTATTTGTGATTTGGCTTATTTTTTTCTTCTAGTGGAATACTAGAGCAAAGCGTGAAAAACTGACTGAATTGATGTTTGAACACTACAACATCCCTGCTTTTTTCTTGTGTAAAACCGCTGTCCTAACAGCGTATCCTTTGGAATGCTTCACTGCTCCTCCCTCCCCGGAAATTACAGTAAACTAATTCTAGGCAATTCCTAGTATAGCAGCATGTCTAACTTCTTTCAAATTAATTGTTCCATAAATATCCAAGAAGTAAACAAATTCTTTTCTGATCTTTAGAGCTGTTTCTGAGCTTTAGAGGTCAGGTTTGAAGTTCTCCCGATCTGACTGTTTTCCTTGAAGGTAATGTCTCTTATTTTTTATTTTTTTTTCACCCATTGAATACCATGGGTAAGAATATTACAGACCTGAAATGGTGTTTGTCCAGACTACTAAATACAGTAATTAGAGCTTGAAGTTCCCATAGCCTTAAGATGAATATTTGTAATTACTTTAAACTAATAACATGTTTCAGCTTCAGAATCTAAATGAATTGGATGTACTTAGAGCTTACTGCATAGTATTGACTTGAAGTCTCACCTTTGTATGTCCAAAGCTCAAGTTAGTTCACAGATAGAAGTTAAATGCCATTCTTTCTATGAGGTGGTGCACTTCTTAGAAAGAAGATTTACACTGGAAAACAGCAAATCTTTTTGTAGAGCAAATGAAAAACACATCGGGGTCTTCATTCCTACTTATGCTCTTAATTGTATTGCAATATTTTTTTTCTAAGGTGAAAATTACAGTGTTTTCCTTAATCATTTTGGCTAGTTTTGCTAATGGGAGATCTACAGGTCTCATTTTGGATAGCGGAGCAACACACACCACTGCTATTCCAGTGCATGATGGATACGTACTTCAGCAAGGTAAAAATTTTCATGGATAACGGCATTGCAGTATCAAGGTTGAGCTAGCTTGCTTTCTGCTTTTACATAGATTTAAAAACAACAAGAAAACTGTATCGCCTTAAATATGGGGGGGGGGGAAAAACCTAATGGTATTTGACAAATAGTTTCTTGGGAGAATTTGTTTGTGATTTCAGTGCTTTCTAGGTTGGTGGAGGGTTTTTTTGTTTCTCTCTCTGTTTTTTTGATCAGGTTTTTTTTTTGTCTTTTAGGTATTGTAAAATCACCTCTTGCAGGAGACTTTATTACTATGCAGTGCCGGGAATTGTTTCAGGAAATGAACATAGAGATAATTCCTCCATATATGATTGCTTCAAAGGTGGGAAAGTAACTTTATTTAGTAAGTGCTTGCTTGGGGAGAGGCTTAAATGGTTAACTGATGATCATGTTTCCTATAATCTCAGGAGGCAGTTCGTGAGGGGTCACCAGCAAACTGGAAGAGAAAAGAGAAGTTACCCCAGGTCACTAGGTCTTGGCACAACTACATGTGTAATGTAAGTAGGTCATTTCTCCCGCTCTCGAACTTCCCTAGGCATCCCATAAAGAGGTTTTGTTTGCAAGTATATCAGGTTTTCCTCTTGAAGAACCAGAAAATCTTTAAAAAGTCAGTATCAATTCTATGAAGTCTATCAAATTGAAGACTGAAATTCCTATAACCATGTTATTCTTAACTCCACAGTGTGTCATTCAGGACTTCCAAGCGTCTGTCCTCCAAGTATCAGATTCAACTTATGATGAACAGTACGTCACTGTGGTTTTATTCTTGTAAAATTAATTATCAGTTGTGCATGGGGTGCCTACCCTGTTGCTGCTGTCAGCTGGGTTTATTACAGAAGAATTTTTTAGATAAAATCTGTTTATTTCTGAAAGTAGAAATACAGTGTACATCCGGATGATAGTTTTTTATTTAATTCCAAGATGCATGAGATCATAATAAGTATTATTGAAAGTGTAAGTCATATCAATCACAACATTCCAGTTGAAACTTTAGTTTATAATGCTACTTAGATAATTTAACATCCTGTTTATGTTGCACTTTAATATGTTACTTTCTGACGAATGCTCTAGGGTAGCAGCACAGATGCCAACAGTTCATTATGAGTTCCCCAACGGTTATAACTGTGACTTTGGTGCTGAGCGTCTAAAAATTCCTGAGGGATTGTTTGACCCTTCTAATGTAAAGGTAAAATAACTATGATATGTATTAATTGGAAGGCTTTAAATCACTAGATTGTCACATGGCTTCCTTTTGTATGATGTTCTTAATTTTGTGATTTTTATGTGTGTATTTACACTGTGGTGTTCTCTTGGGGGTACCATTCGCCTTTGTTGTTTCAGGGTTGGGCTAGCAAAGGACAAAATGTAGTTCAAAGTGGGTGGTGATGAGCTGAATGGGAAAATGACTTTTTTTTTTCCTTCCCTAAAAAATGCTTAGCTTCCTCTCTAGTAATATTTGTAAATTCAACTCATTTTCAGGGCTTCTATATGCCTTGCTCTTTTGAAACGATGATATGTAGATTACTAATTTTAATTCTAGGGTTTATCTGGTAACACGATGTTGGGCGTGAGCCATGTTGTCACAACAAGCGTTGGAATGTGTGATATAGACATCAGGCCGGTAAGTGTTAGTCAGACATGTTTTATTTTAAGGCATAGATATTTTTGTGCTGATATGATATTTTTGGGACTACAACACTGTTGATGAAGAAATGTGGATTTCCTAGGATAATGGTAAACACATTTGGATAATTCTCTTAAATATTGCATATTTGTATATAGGAACATGTAGAATTACTGTTCTGTCTTACAAAATGCTAAATCAGGATTTTTTACTTTTAATCAGTGTTTCTACCTATATATAAATAGCTAGTGTCCAGATTTTGTGGCTGGCACTGCATAATATGCATTGGATTGGCTTCAGATGAGCATTTTATGTTCATAACTTCGAGTGATATCTTCAGATTTTTGGCCGTGGCAGATAACAAATCATATGGAACTTTTGTGTGTGCCTAGAAAGTAGAGAGTAGAAGGAAGAAAAGAGGTTAGAAAGAAAACCTTTCTTTTTAAAACTATGTTCTAACTTTCTCAGGTGTCAATTTGAAAATATTCAAGTTTGATATGGACTGCATGGGGGTTGTTTCAAAAATTGTTCCTCTTCACTGGCATATCAGGCTGGCTGAGCAGGCCAGGCGATGATTTGTGTTCACCAACTGCAGCATTAGTGAGACTGAAAACTGTTGCAGTGCTGTGGGGTTTACCTTTGTGGTTGGAAGATCCATCTGTAAGGAAACCAACAGTTTGGATACAGGAGGTATCTGTAGGTGTAGGGTTCTCTACAGTAGAAAATATTCTGTGAAATCATTTAGAATCATTAATCACATAGCTTCTGTCTTCCTTGTATAGTTTAATATTAAGCTGTCTTCAAATATTTTTCAAGTGATTAAAAAATTAATTGGATTGGGAGAGGTAATACTGTTGGCATCAAGTGATGTATTATTGCTGTTGATGGTACGTACTTGAGTGCCATTCCTCTCTATTCTGTGAAACAGTTGTTTTCAGAATGATTTCAGAGTTAATATTGTAAGTTACTTTATTCTCTTTCTAGGGCCTCTACGGCAGCGTGATTGTAGCAGGAGGAAACACTCTAATACAGAGTTTCACAGACAGATTGAACAGAGAGCTGTCTCAGAAAACTCCACCGGTAAAACAACTCTTTAAATTGCTGCATTGAATTACTTACCATTTTGCTTTTCTGCCACATAAATACACAAGCATGTATCATAGCTTTGAGTTGGTTAGGAACGCAGCAGCTGAAGAGATTTTTGTGGGGTAAGAAATTTCTTCCTTCTCTAAAGAAAAGAACGAAGTCTTGAAAAGTTCTTATTTGAAATGAATTTCAGCAGATATAACTGCTTCCTGAATATTTTACTTCTCCATTCCTGCTTTCAGATTGTGATTCTAAGTTCTGTAATTGTCCCTAAGCAACAGTCACTATTTCCCCTGATGGCCTCTCTTCTGAAGTGTTGCTGACTAACTTGAGGCACATTCAGTCATTCTGCCCGAGGTCTTGTCACTCTGTCATGGGAATTGTTCCTCCTGGATTCTATAGACAACTCAGCCTACTCGTAGATAAAACCTGGTGATTTAACATACTTGTGGTTTTTTTTTTTTTTTAGTCACTTGATGTCAAAGAAAGTATTAATACCTTACACCTGTCTTCTTGAGCACATACAGCTTATATTTCTTGAATATGAATATTCAAGAAAGTGTTCTTCTACTTGTAGCGACTCTGAAATCATGAAATGTTATGAGAAACTGGGAAAGGTAATTACTCGCTGCTTCTTACAATAGCTGAGGAGGAACCCGCTGAAATTCAAAGACTTTACTGTTACAAGGCCTTTTGAAAGCAAAAGGAGTGAATGGGTCCAAAAAGGATTAGATGAATGAAGTTCAGCAACATTTGACATATTAGTCCCAGTGCACATTTTAAGCAGCACGGTGTTGGACATGAGTGATACTGTGAGTGTTACTGCTCTCTACCTGCCCTAATTCTAGCCTTAAGCATTTGCTGCTGCTCCCTGTTGGGAGACAAGATAAAAGCCGCACATGCTCTCTTCCACTATGGCTGTTCTTAAATTCTAAGCCCAGGGCAGATGAGCATTATTACAAGTTTAATAAAATTGACCTTTTGCACCTGCATGTTGACATGTACACCATATGTACATATGTTCTTTGTGTCGTCCTCTTGCCCCTAAAGGTCACCAGCCTGCAATTTGTCTCATACTCTCATCTTACCTTCTGTTCTATTCAGAGCATGCGCCTGAAGTTGATAGCGAACAACACAACAGTGGAGCGGAGGTTCAGCTCGTGGATTGGTGGTTCCATTTTGGCTTCTTTGGTTAGTAAACCCGTGTTACTATGTTGCTATGCTAAGCAGCACTGTCACCCAAAAATCTAATTCCACCTAAGTGTGCATTGCAGAGTTTGTACTACCATAGCAGTCATAATCTTATCTATCTTCGTGGTAAGGTGAAGAGAATCTATTTAAAAAACAAGACAACATGAGCATTTCCATTCAAAATATAACTTGCCACGTTCTCCAATTTTTAATCCCAAGGTGCAGGCTTGAAATATCTAAAAATGACATGTATATAGTATACCGTGACAGTAGCAAACCTGTTTCTGCATTAAATTCCTGAGCTTAAGTCTACAAGTTACTGAGTACTGAAATGGTTTGTGGGGATTAATTTAGCAGTATGGGAAAGGGAGACTGAAATCAGCTTTCAGTACTGCAACTTCCTCTCTTTAGTGTAATGGCTAGCGATGTCAAACTCAAAGGGGAGTTAAGCAGGTCAGGTCTTCTTACCTCATTTAGTGTAAAGACTTGTTTGTTTTTTCCTCCTAGGCAAATCTGATCATGTTTCACTTAACCTTCATTTGTTTTCTGATTTGTGTTTTTTAATTGTGTTTTGGTGTTGTGTTTTGTTTTGTTTTTTTTTTTTTGTAGGGTACTTTTCAACAGATGTGGATTTCAAAACAAGAATATGAAGAAGGAGGGAAACAGTGTGTAGAAAGAAAATGTCCTTAAACCTCTTACTGTGAAAACTGCTGCCTGCTCAGTGCTCCTCCTGTTTTATAGCTTTAGCATACTCAGGAATGGGATGGACTCTTTTTTGTAGAAAGTTTATATTGGATTTTTTGCATAATTCAAGTTCCATTTTAACAAACCTTAGAAATTTTAAGATACCTAATTGGTACTGTCATAGAAAAAGGATGTTTACATCCCTTGTAAAGCAATAATTCATGTAACAAGCATTTTATAATTTTGTATAAATGTCTATTTTTCTCTAGTATTTTTTCCTGGGAACAGCTTTACAGTTTAGCGAATAGATAGAGGCATAACCTTGCAAACGCCCGTGCAAATTTATTAAAAAAACTCTTGTCTACATATATTAGTCTTCCTTGCTGGTACTTTGGCCTTAAATTGCTCTTATTTTTCTTTCAAAAAAATAAAATTTGGTCTTTTATATTTGAGCAACTTTGTGAGTACTTGGAGAGAAAGTTACTCTTCTGTTTTAAAAATGGAAAGTTTGTATTTAGTAACCTACTATAGGTGACTCAGTTCAGTGTAAACTTTTACTCTCTAATGAAAGTGTTACATTCCATGTAGTGAATGTTATATTAAGCACCGGTTTGCTAATTTTCTATTATGGAGCAATTTCATTTCAGTCAACAATGGGTGCTTTCCACCTACTTTCAAAGAATGTATATAATGCCTTTGTGATGCAGGTGAGAAGCAAAACTCGAGCCAGGGAAGTTAAGGTGAAGAATTGTCTCTCCAGGACAAGCAGCATAGTCTTAGAAGACCTCAGGATGCGTGGCCTGACATTTTACAGGGCGCTGTGACAAGCAGCATAGTCTTAGAAGACCTCAGGATGCGTGGCCTGACATTTTACAGGGCGCTGTGACGCAGAGGGGCAGTCGCTACTTGTTTATTGCTGGTTTGGCTCCTTCAGCTGACTCGCAGCAGGGTCAGTAAGTGCCTGCGTTTGCATGGGGAGCGTGCGCTCAGGGTCAGAGGAAGTAGGATGATTGGTTTTTTTTTCAGCAGGAACTGGCTGTCAGGATGCAGCTCTGTGTGCTCTTAAGCTTACTTTAATTTCCAACTGTGTGATGTTCTGCGTTGGGACAAAATGAAGTTTTGCTCCTTATATTAAAAGCTGTGGAAAACCAAATAACTGATTAATAAA
Source organism: Pluvialis apricaria (assembly GCA_017639485.1). NCBI lineage: Eukaryota > Metazoa > Chordata > Aves > Charadriiformes > Charadriidae > Pluvialis > Pluvialis apricaria. The sequence goes on from CM030014.1 coordinate 9,581,957, forward strand.
TAAATGTAAGCAGTCCTGCTACATTTTTCGCATTCTAAAAGACCTTGTGGGTAAATAATGATGAGGCCTCTAGTTGAAAACAGTTTCACATTACCTCCAAACAATAAAGTAATTTATCACAACAGCCTGCTTTTGTCCTATCGTGATAACCATTAGTTTGCTCTTGAGACAAAATTGTTTGCTCTAGATTTTCAAAGCTACTGACAAACCACGTTTCTCTCACAAAATGAGGCAAACTTCAGGTGATGTAAGTCACCAGCTACTGTTGTCATACTGGAACAAAAAAAAACCCTAAGTCCAGTTTGCATTGAAGCAGAGTGTGGAATGTCAACTGAACTTGTGTCTTAGCACACCGTAGCGAGGAATCCTTTACAAAGTTACTGTGGCATCAGTGAAGTACTAAGGCTGACTGGACAGCTTGTAGCTATAAGTGAAGGTGTAAAGTAGGCTTTTTTGGTTTCTCTGCATGAATTGACTATGCCCTTTAAGCTTTCCTTCTGTGTCATGTGCTTAGGTTTCATTATGTCTAATCAACTTTTATCTTCTTTGTATCTTAAAAGAATTACTGTAGGATGGTAGTATCTGAATGTTCTAGCACCATATAGAGAGCAAAATGCTTTCTGGGGTTTTCTCACCACTGTAAAGAGTTTCTGTTTAAGAAGTGGGTATTTTGTGTGATGTAGAGGAGTAACTGAAGATCAAGATGATGGAGATGATAGGTGTATCTATCTCCTACAGTTTTGATTCCCTTGGAGTTTCCAGTGCTTTATCAGATTATATTGCATAGCCCATTTACTTCCTGAAAGACTAGTATTTGTGACTTTTATTCTAAGTTTCTACACAACCTCATCTGAAGGTTAAAAGCTTTCATGAAGTGTTTACCATCAACTGAGAGCAATAGCAATACCTTTCTACTTCAGTTGCATAGAAGACTATTACCAGTCTTCCTTTAAACATTTTGAACACTGCAAAAAAGCATTGCACAAAATTTGAATTTGTCATAGGTATCTGGAAATTTAGGTATAAAGACCGCATTGTTAAAAGTTAACATGCTAAACACTTCGTACTTTCCAGTAAGCCAGACTTACAGCAGGGAAAAAGTTCCTTGTTGCAGGTTGAAGAGTACGTGCTTTCTGAAAAAAAAATGGGAAGACATGTAACTTAGGTGGCATACCAGTAACTCAAATGATCAGGGAACAAAGGCTAGTCTGCGAGCTTCAGAGGCTCTCATGTTTGTCTGGTCTTAATGCATATTTGTTAAACTAAACCATGTAAATATTATCCCTACACTTTACACTTTCATCTGGCAGTCACTTGCTGCTTTTCACTGTTCATGATGGATGTCTCACTCTTACAATAGCTGGCTAATACATCATTTTTCAAATGTTTCTAGAAACAACTGTTAGGATTAATTTGAGTTATGCACCAAAGCTGCTTTGTAATTCCAGATCACAAGTTTAATTTAGGTCAAAAGTGGGATTTTTAAAAAAAAAAAGAAAGAGACACTCAGGAATGCTCAGGCAACTTATTCGCTGGTTTCCGAACTTGTTTCACGTTTCAGTCACAAAGATACTTGACCAATTCCTTGCAGTGCTCTTCCAGCGTGTTACTGGCTCTGAGATTTTACAGCGAGGTGAGGGAATTTCCTTTCCAAGACCCTCTGCCTTGTCTTCTCTAAGTTTTGTCTTCTTGCTCTTCTGCGTAAAGATTTTTCAAGTCTGAGCCTGAAATAAAGAAGTCAGTGCATTTAATTTCTAGATAGCTTGTAACAACCTTAATGAGCTCACCCCCTAGTCAAATAGAGTCTCCCACTGATTAACGACTTCAGTATTAATTTGCTTTCGATAAGCAAAAAAGCCTGAAAAGCAAATTATTTTTTTTCTTCTGCTTTTGAGTTCCACAGAAGTTCAGCCTCTGGGAGGATCTTAAGTAGCCTGCACGTAAAGTTACTTCTACAGTGCAACTTCATAGATAACCAAGTCTCTTTAAGGTGGGAACAGCAAAAAGGAACAGAGCAAGCTATAACTTTAAAAAGCCTTGTTTTGAGTTCGCTACCTGTAAAAGTAACAAGGTTACCACCATTTTTACCTTGCAAAGCGGAGTAAGGAGGACTGAGGATCAGATCAGGAAGTAACTTTCAATGTCAAAAAAGTCTTTACCTGATGAAGTGATCCACGTGACGTAAGTAATAGAATTTCCTCTTTTTGTATTTTTTGTTCAAGTACCATGGTATTGGCCATTCCTTGTAAGCGTACCTGTTAAAGATAGAAAAAAGTGATTACAGAATGCGTACTTTTTTTCTTCATTCTTGGTTTCTAGCAGTTACACTTGGTTACAGTAGGGCAATAGAGTGGTCTACACCGGTAGTTCACAGAATTTGTACGTGGGTATTTACTTTCAGCTCAGTTGCTGGCATGGTTTGTCACTACACCTCATACGTCACTCAGCATCTTTCTGTAGAAAGCGGTTTTGCTTTAAAAACTGTAGATGTTTGAAGAGAGGGCCCAGTATAGATAATGATTATTTACATTTATATTTTAAAGTTACTCCTTCGTAAGAAAACTTTCAAAAGCTGATGTGAATAAACTGTGTGAAGAGAGTTTTGTTTCTACTACAATTTTCTCTTAAATGCCAGTGTTGGAGTGTCATGTCAAGTGCAAATCTGCCTGAACGTAAGTCTTTCCCTCTAAATATAGACTATTATTTCTGTTTGGGGTTTCTCTTGCATATGGGCTGCACAGATGGCTTGTACAGACTTACCTACAGACTCCAGCGCAGCCAGATTGTGTCAGACCTACTACTATGTGTATGGCAGAGTTTCTGCATGTGCTTAAAGACCATTTCATGTCATCTGCCCCTTTCACCATGCTTTAACTGGGGACTGGACTTCCAGGTACATGGGCAAACCCTTCTTTCTGGACAATGTTTCCATACAGAAGGAGGTGTACCTAGGCCTTACCCTAGAGGTGTAAATCTAGTGGTTAGTACATTTAGTATTCTGCTGACTTCTATTTAATGAGTAAACAAATCGATAACAACTGAATGTTCACCACTATAATAATGTGTCACCTTGTGTTATCTACACTGTTACTGCAGAGCTGAATACTGTAATTAGTGCTTCAAATCCCAGTATGATGAGGGTAAAATACTGGTTAATGAAACAGCAGGTCCTGCCAGAGCCTTCAGTGTCATCATGTGAAATTACTGATTATTGAAAGTATCTGGACAATAAATAATTCTAAAGGTAGAAGCTTCTAACTAAGGTAAATACCTGGGAAGACTAGTAGGGAATTACAACGGATGTTTCTACGATCTCAGGCAATACTTTGGGTGGGTGTCCCCCCAGTATGTGGATTTTGCATTGTAACTAGGGAAGTCAAGATGGTTCAACTTGAACACTACTCCCTAGTTCATTCATGTTACAGAATAGCTATAGTAACAGATCCTTCTAGTACAGAAATCATATTAGTTACATGGAGCTAGTTTTGTTATAATTACTGGGCAAGTTTGCCACTGAATTATTTAGCAAAAATTATAACATTAAAAAAATCCTCAAGAAGAACCTGAATGCTGACGAGAAAACATGTTTCTCTCTCTATACAAGTATATGCATCCTTTCTTGATTAGATAAGGATTTTCTGGTAAAAAGAGATGCCACAAGAAAAATTCATATGTATGAAATAAAAATTCTTTTTCATACCAGTAGGTGCGTCCTAAGAAGTCATGTCTCCACTCGCCAGGTACTGGTTTTTCATGGCCGGTTTGTAAAAGCCTCAAAGCAATTTCTCTTTCTTTGACAACCAAATCTATGTTTTTCATAGATTTTTCTACCTGGAAACAGGAAGTAGTTTCAGTATGGGCCAAAAAAACCAATGCTGACAATTAAAAGATCTCAAATGAAGATCTAAGACAAAATTTTAAGGCAAAGCAAAGGTAAAATACACCAGGAGTTCCATCGTGAGTAATCTCACAGCGTGGACTGAGTGAAACAACTGAATTGGCCCTGTGTACTAGAACAGTGAAGAATGGGTGCTTTAAAAACCTAAATTAAAGTAGAACAGAGATGAAAGAACTGACAGTCTGAATATCCATTAAAGACTACCTGGCTAATACATACAGCCAGATCTAATGCTGATGCTAGAATTACAGAAAGCTCGGAGGCAGGGGCGGGAAAGAAGCAGGAGAAGCAAAGATACAGTGTATGTATTTCTGTCAGATTGCTTGTAATGGCTGTTTGTTATTCTAGTTTTCACTTTGGAGTCTGGTCACAGCCTCAGTAATGCCTGTTGGCTGATTAGGAAGCTGCCTTGACCAAAGCATGACACTTGAGGTGAAGGTTTTTAGTCAGGTCTGTCTCATAATATTACTGTAACACACATTACGTATGGCCACATAGTAAACACTCTGCGAAGCCGCTTGAGCTAGTTTTAATAAGCAGATTGCTGTATTTTGTCTCCATGCAACCATAGTATTTAACTGGTGTTTGACTTCTGCTTTTCTTGTGTTTCAGCCAAAACCAAACAGGCAATTAGCAAGATTTGACTTTTGAAGTGTTGGGACCACCTACTTCAGTTCCCCCCAAAAACAAGTTCGACTGTGATTTGTAGTTGCTGAATATGGACGTGTAGGTGGGACTAAGCAGAAAATACAGTTCAGTACAGTGGTGAAATGACAAGAGTAGGAGACCAAATAAATCAATGTCTGACACAAAATACAGAGATCATAATGCAGATGCGTGTGATGGAATAACAGTTAAATAATAATGATACAAAGAAACTCAGAGGAACAATGTAAAGATGAGACTTTTCCCAAATTAATTTGGATAAATAGTGTTTGGGGTATCTGAGAATCTCTCTCATGTCAAACAGCCGGATTACTTAACTGACCAGTGAAGGTGTAGATTTCCATCTGTGAGACATAAGCATAGAGATGGCTGTTGATTTACAAGTAAATTAAGTTTTCAATGGTAAAGATACTGAGGAAAGAATGTAATAAATTAGTGGCAGGATCACAATAAGGCAAAAGTAGTAGGGGATGACGAAAGTGAGGACAGCAAAGAACCAAAGGACACAAGTTTGGAGAAGACAGTGTCACGCAAGAAGATGGCAACAGTTAAGAGAGGGGAAAAAAAAGTTTGTGAAGGGTTTACCAGGAAGTTTCTAGAAATCTTCTAGTGCAGTTTCAGGGCATGAAAATGGCAAAATATTCGTAATATTATATAGCAGGTGGAGAGGCCTTTCCCACTACGTTGCTTGAGCACAGTGCTTGTGCTTATACTAAAATCAGGAAAGTAATTTCAAAAATGGTCTTTAACAAGTTTACAAACATTTCACCTTTCAGTCAGCAATTTTACTTAAGATTTTTAGCTAGTATGAAAAAGTTACCTTTTCTAATCGTTCTGGACTTGGCATAGGCTTGAGTTGTCGTTTGGATTCTTGCTCTAAAGTTAAAAGCATGTTTTTTTCTTTCAGTAGGACATACCTAGATCAGAAAGCATAGTACTTCAAAAATAATTTCTAGATGCATTGGCAATTATTCACTCACTACCCTGCTGGATAATTTATAATCTCATACCTATTGCAATTTATAATCCCGTATCCTATACCTGCTGGCCTGACCAACTGCAGAAAGCCTAGCAGAGGAGGACTGATGTACAAGAGATACAAGGAGAGGCTGAGGGAGACAGATTTACTTAAACTGGAATAACAGGCCGCTAAGGAGGGAACAGGTTAACACTAAGTAGTCTTTCACTACCTGACAGAGACAGACCCTTCTTACAGGTGCACAGCAAAAGAACAAGATATAGCAAGGAAAAAACTACTAACAGTAATAACTAAGTAATAGTTTAGCCCTGGCACAGGTTGCCTAGAGTAGTCATGCAATCTCCAGCCTCAGAGACTTTCAAAATCAGAACGGATGCAGACTTGAACAATGTGATCTAATTTAGTGTTCAGCCCTACCAGAAGTCACTTACAACCAAGTCTGTCTTGCAGTTTGAACACCCCCTCAAAAGGGCTCAAACTCAGCCTCTTCGTAACCAAACCTGAACCCTTTTTGTACTGGACACAACTATCACACAACCACCTGCAGTACAGCTTTTGTATTCTGAGCAGTATCAGAACTTGGGCTGCGCCAAGGCCAAAACAGGTTTAAGCATGCGGAGCTGCATAGCAGACTAAGTTTCCTGGCTATTAAGTTCACTAGCCACATTTTAATAAAGCATGCAGAGCTGCTTTGAAAGAAGAGAAGCTACTTCACTAAAACTTACTTACCAAAGTTTGTGCAAGTCTTCGCTACTCTTGCCCCTTAGCTGCTTTATATTCCATGCATCCCCTGTAACAAAAAAAAATTTAATCAATTTAGTAGAAAAAAGTTCTCTTTTTCTGAAAAAAAAAAAGTGCTTCTGTTAGCAGGCTTAGCTGACTCATCAGAATAAGGATCACTTTTTTTAAAAAAATACTACCTCTCGGAAAACTATCTTTGTGGATATTCAAATATATTTGCATATACAAATACATTAACCAGGCAATGACATATACTGTTTATTTGTGTTTGTAAAAGGCTGGGAACGGGGAAAGCTATCAGATGAATCTTTACATTGAAGTATTTTTCTTCTATGGTACTGTATATTTCAAAGAACATCTCTTCCGTGATATACTCTTACTTAAGAGTAAGGCAGAGGATATACAGCAAAATATTTTGCTGCATAATAGCTATTGGCTTTCATAAACACAGAATACACAAAAAATAAAATTAACAGGCATAAAATGCACAAGTATGTGTGTGTACATACACATATAAAAAATAAGTTTTATGTAGCTATGAATACTTCCCATAACACAAAAACAGTAAGTCAGATTTCAGCTGAGCACAAGGGGTCACTACCAGAAGATCCCTATCAGAAATGCTAAATATAACTCACCAGACTTTACTGTTTTTTCTCCCCAGTTTTTTGGATCATCGAAAAACTCCTCCAGACCTTTCCGAGACAGAGTAGTGTGCAGAAACTTCAACTGATAGAGGGGCTCAGCTTTTGCTAGGTTCCCGTGGAATAAGTTCAGCGTCAATCTGCACAAAAATTAAAGGGGAAATTATGTATGATAGGAAAAATACTACTCGGCTAAATGAGAATGTCTCTTTCATTCATAAAGGCACACAAAAGTTCTACAGACAGACGAATACCACGGGCTAGGGGCAAAACGAATAAGTTTGAGCTACACTGTACAAGAATACATTCTCCTACATTGACTTTAACTAAGTGACAAAAGCTGTAAACACACAGTATGAGCATGAACACCCCCCCTACGTTGCAGCATAAGCACAACGGCTGCAGAACAGTAAGGCGCACAGGGAAACGCTTCAAACCCGTTAATGCGATGCCTCACAATACACCGCCACCCTCCGCTCCAGAGGCCCGGACAGCCCGCCAGGGCGGAGGGCCAGGCCCCAAAGGAAAACTCGCCTTCCCCTCGGGAACCGCGCCGCACCCCCACCCCGACCGGTTCCCGAGCCCCGGCCTCCGCCGCCCCGGTGCCTACCCGCGGAGGCCGACAGCCGCCGAGCCCGGCCGCGCTCCTGTCAGCCGCAGCGCGCCCGTCAGGCGCCGGCACAGGGCGGCCATCGCCACGGCCGCCGCCATCACTCCCACCGCCCCTCCCACAATGCCCAGCGCCGGAAGGAGAGCGAAGGATCTGCCCTTTTCCAAGATGGCGACCGCCTAGCTTCACCCCGCCGCGGAGAGCGGCGCCGCCGGCTCCGCCCCCCTGCCAGTTCCAGCTATGGCGGCCATGAGCCTGCTGCTGCGGGCAGCGGCTGCCTGGGGAGCTCGGCGGGCGGCGAGCGGCGTGACGGGCGGCGGTCGCCTCCCGTGTCTCGCTGGGGCCGCCCGCCTGCCCGGCACCGTCGGTAGGGCCTCAGCGGCGGGAACGGCGGGGGGAGGATGCGCCGGGGGCGAGGTGACCTTGGGGAGAGGAGGAGAGGGGTCCTCCTGAGGAGAGGGGCGCGGGAGGCCGCAGGGCCGCCGCCTGAGGGAGAGGTTCTCCCGCCGCCTGAGGGCCGGTGCGAAGCGGGGGCCGCGTCCGGGCGGCACAGCGGGCGCGGGGGCTGCCGTGTCGGCTCCGGGGCTGGGGCCTCTCCCCGGCACCTTGGCCGTGGGGCTCGGGCGGGGAGGCGGAGCCGGGCGGCGGTAACGACAGGCGGCGGCGGCGGGTCGTGCTCGGGTGAGCAGGTGTGGGAAGACCCGTTGGGCGTCCGGGGAAACGCCTCGAGGGGGGGATGCAGCGCGTATCTCCGTTCCTCTGAGAAATTAACAGCTCTGGGGTCGAACGTGGATGGAAGTTGGCGGAAGGCCAAACTTCCTAACCTGCTGGCCTGCGAATTTACTTGGCCCTGTGTAATGACGTTCAGTGATTTATTGATTGGGACTTAGAAGTAGAAATAGATCTGTGCTTAAAGTTAGAAGGAAAATAGATTTACTTTAGCAAAATAGGAAATTAGTTAAGGCAGGCTTTTAGGAACGTCGCTGTCCCCTGGAAGGCCAGCTCGTAGCTACTCAGCCGCTGCTGTATGCTGCTTTTTTTATTTCCCCACAAGTGGTGTTGACCTTGTCCTGGCACAATCACCAAAGGGAGAAAAAAACATAATACTTTGGTTCAATTTTCAGCTCCTGTACGGCACAGCAGCAGCCATGGGAAGAGAATGTTTATTATCAAGGCAACAAGTTTTTATGATACTCGATTTTTGAACTTGTTGGTGAGTTAAAAACAAATTTATTACATTCAGTATAACACATCCCTTGCAAATGGTGTAAGGGTGTCTAAAATACAACTTTCTCTATGTGACAGCATCTAAAATGTGGTTGGCACTATTCACATAAACAAGAATTTCCAGCCCCTTCCTAAGGAATTTTTTGTCATATGTTGTAAAATCAGGGCCAGATGAAGTAAAAAGATACAAGATTGGCTAAATGACAAAGATTGTGGTGTGTGCTTAAATTAACGCTATAGTAGCATTCTTAAATTACATGTCTGTGTTCATATATGCGTAACCTGCAAATGCTTTCCGCTCCATCCTCCTTATTAAAATTTATTAGGCTCCTCTTCTGCAGGGTTTTTGCCTTCAGTTATCTAAACCATTAATACCAGAGATTAGACTTAGGAAGCCTGACCTGACCTGAGTTCGACCCCTAAAAAGCTAGGTTTTGGATAAAGCCTATTATGATGGGTAACAGCCAACCTGATACAACTCCCTTGGTGTGATCAGGCTTCCTTTATCTGTCTTCTGCAGTTCCAAAGCCAGCAGTGGTTGTATTATGTTGGATTATATTGCATTGGTGTTAGTGCCTCATTACAGCTAAATGCTGAAGCCAGGCATCACAAGGTGCTGAGGCAGCGTTCGGGGAGAGCATTACTGTCTGCTTCTCCAGAGACTGACCTCTCTGGGAGATGGAAAGCTGAACTAAATAGGCTCATGGACTGACACAGCATTGCTGTGTAACAAACATTCTAGTTTGTTAATTAACTCATTTTAACCAGCAATATGTCTTTACATACAACATCCCTGTCCTCTGAATGCAAATCTAAGAATAATTGGCTGTTCATCATTTTCAGACTAACTTAATCTAAATTTTGTCAGGCTTCTGAGTTTCCCATATTGTTTCTTTTTGGTTTTATCCCATGTACAGAGATTCTATATATTTCTGACGGGAATACCAGTGGCACTATTCATAACATACGTCAACATCTTCATTGGTGAGTGCTCTGTCATGACTAAGCTAAGTACACAGTCAAAATCATTAAATGGAAACTAAGCATGCTGGATAGAAAAGAGAGATTTTTTTAGGCTTATTTTTTGGAAGGCCATGAGTTAGGCTGCTAATTGCTACCATAACTGTTAAGTTGTGGTAGTATTGGATAAGTACATAGAAGATGTTCCCAGTTTTTTTATTTTTCTGTAGTTGTTGCTTTTTTTTAAAAAAAAACTTTCCACGTTTTTAAAAATGGAAAAATCCCATCTTTTGACAGTCTTTGAAACGTCCGTGAGGTTTAGTGAAAAGTTCTTCTGTATTCAGATGAGGAGTCTGTATTACCTTGTTTTACATACTTCATTAAGAAGGCTGCATACACTGCAACTGTCACTTTTTATCTAGCAAAAAAAGAGAAAATTCTGCTTGGCAGTACATGTTTTAAATCTACTACTGTAATAATACAGAATTAATTTAGTAGAGAAATTAGGAATGATCCATGCTTTCATCTTATAAACTCTAAAGGGCATTTCATAATGTTAGTTATTTCTTCTGTACGGGTGCTGATTTCACCCTTTTGTTGTGTGGCTTAAAGTCTATGAACTATATACATGCAGGGTGAAGTGTCCGGAAAAATTACAAGTCCAATTTTTCTGAATAGCCCTCAGATTGAGGGATTAAGTACTCTCCATGTGAAATAATGATCTTTTCCTAATGTGAAAGGCAGAATATAAGGTACTTAAAAAAAAAAACCCAACAAAACCCAAACCCCAAAAACTTGAATTAAATGTTCCTGTCTTCCTTTCCTTGTCAGGTGAAGCTGAACTTGCAGAGATTCCCGAAGGTTATGTTCCGGAGTACTGGGAATACTACAAAGTGAGTGTAACATGTAAAAGGGTGGCCTGTTATGGACAGCCTTCCTCTTCATGGTACTTTTGGGAGTAAAATGTGCGGAGTATGATAATGAGGATGGCCACATCCGTGCCCTTGGGTGTTGGTGTAGCAAAACTTGAATTGTGCAATTATGATTTTAGTAAACTTGCCTTTTTTCAGTTTTACGAAACATACGTGCTACTGTAGGAAATCTGTTTATTGACACAAGTACATGCAAATGATCTGTTACTTTATGCAAGTAAACTGCTGAAGCGATGTGCCAAGAATTTTAATATTCCTAAATAGTAAGAACAGTCTTTGTTCTCTTTATTCTTAGCATGCAGCCTTTGTTTTGTCTTTGTTTCTTGCTCTGGAACTACAATATCTTAAGATGCTGGAGTTTAAAGTGATATTACTTTCTTTTGGATTGTTGTTGCTAGCGTTGTTTCAAAGTCCAGCATCACACATGGTTTTATATCTAGAATTGAAGATTTTTATAGTCAGAAATTCAAGGTCAGACTTTTTTCATTTTGTTCGTTTTTTTTAAAATTACTCCCTGGCTTCTTGCTAAGGAGCAAGCACTTTTTCGGTTCTGATAGGCAGTAATTGTGTTATGACTGTTTCAAGTTATTTAGACTTTTGTTCCTAGTGAAATGACCTCTATGTGGAAGCAAAACTTTAAAATGTTACTGATTACGGTATGAGGTTTGAAGTCCATTTCTGTGATTAGAGTGGCAGTTTAAGGAACTTTACTTCAACAGAAAGAAAATAAATCATGCGTATTCCATTAACTTTTAATTTTGCTACAAAATAGTCATCTGCAGGTTATCTTGGCATTAAAAATGGTAAAAGAAATACAGCTTTTAAAGGTTCTGATCTTACAAATAGTTGAGCATGTTTTTAACTTTACTATTACCATTTAAATGGCAGCAGCCATAGCGTTGATGACATTTTCAGGACTCAGAACATGCAATATGATTTAGTTATGATGACATGTCTACTTGGATATTGCATGAATAATCTCTGCTTTTATATTTTCCAGCACCCTATAAGTCGCTGGATAGCTCGTTACATCCTTGACCCCCCTGAAAAGGACTATGAGAAAGAGATGGCTTTGCTTGATGTTGAAGCGAAGAAAACTGAACTGAGGTATGTTCTATAGTTGAGTATTTTAAAATACTGATACCTACTGTAGTTGACTCTTTTATTTTGCTTAACGTACTGAGTTGGATGCTGCTGTAACACGCTTATTCATGTATCACTTGACCCTGAGTGCTTGCTGCACTGGCTGGTGCCAAATTGAGTAGCTAAATGACAGTTTACAGGACTGGTCATGTTCCTTGTTGCTGTTGAAAATTTTGTGGGCAGCAACGATATTGTTGTACTGAGTTTATTCTCTGCTTACTCAGAGGAAGCTGTGGTGGTAGGAGAAAGTCTGAGTTCCACCAACTGTTGCTGTCAGGACCAAGACAGCATAGCTCCTTCTGCCATCACATTTACTTCTGATTTTCTTGCTTCTGTTTATTTTTAGTTGAAAGCTGTATCGAAACTGTCTAGCCCCTTACCAAGTGAGAACCTGTGACAGAACTCCTGCAAGCAGTTTTATTACTCTTTTGTGAGATGATGTTTAGTTGAACCCTTCGTACTTTGGTATTGCCTATGTTTCAGTATTATTTATAAACCATAGATGCTAAACTCATTGCTGTTGTCAGTAATGCCCTGATGTTAAACATTGACATATGTATGATCAAAACTAATAAACTTCATGTTGAGTGTGTCTGTTCTTTTTTTTTTAGGCTCATGGAGTTGGAAGCACGCAGACTGATGAGACACAGGGGAGATGGACCTTGGTATCACTATGAAACACCTGATAAAAATCTTGTTGACAATTCTATGAAATCTACACCTGACAATTAAACAACTTAAGACGGTATGAATGGTCTTAAATGCATACCAACAAATTGTGACTGAGCTATGTAATACATATCCTGCTGTTTACTGACTGAAATGAATAAAAATGAACAATGTTTCTGTTGATTCCGATAATCTGAAAGAAACCGGGTGGCAGTTAAGCTCGTATAGCTGTTAAAAGTTGTTAATCAGAGAAAAGGCCTTATGTCAGTTGCCAACAATTACTTCTGTTCTCCAGAACATCAGTGGAGAGTGGGCTTTGTGACCTAATATATGTGAAACAATTTGGTAATATTAGTCTTCATCGTGTGATTTCTAGTAGCGAAAGTTTTAAATGAAAAGTACAGGAAACTAAGCCTTTTTTCACAATGCCTTGTGTCAGGTAGTTTGTGGAAGATGAACTAAGAAAGAAAAATACCTTCAGATCTTTGGAATATTAGGATTATATCTACAACTTTAGACAAATACTTTCTCATTCCTTGTAATCAAACTCATCTTTCACTATTTTTTCCCAATTTGCATATTGTTCAACATTTGCTATCATTTTCTCTGCATTATCTCAAAAGTTTCTTTCTTTAGATATCTGTCAATTCCCTTCATCCCTGATAGTGTCAGCTGCTTTTCCTTTATTAGTTTTGTCACCAGTTTTAAACTTTTTTCCTCTTGTGTATTCATAATTTATGGTTGTCTGCTCTTTCGTCTTCTTCAGTCTCACCTCCTATACAATCTGTGCCTGGAAAAGATGTCTTAAAGACTCTTTAAAAAAAACAACCAAAGAGCCAACCCCCAAAGATGACTGACAGAATTCTGTGCATCTTTCAGAACAGGACACTTCTCTGTGTAAATCATCTAAAGGGTGGTCTTTCTAGAACATCTTGCTATGTTGCTCTGGTTATTTTTTTGTTTGGTTGGTTTTTTTTAATGGTTTGGTTTTAAATGAGTTTTAAAAGCGTAACAGGTACTTTCACTATGATATATACTTCCCATGGTATATGGTAATAGATGTAAAACAGAGCCACATACTGCCTTTGAGGCAGAAAGGACCTTCATTGATGAAAACACAGTCACCGCTCAGTAATACGTTAATATTTCAGAAAACTCTTAGTGAGGGGTACCTACCGTTGTCACATAACTTTCATGCTTTAAATATGTATCTAGTGATGTGGAGAATCACATGCCAAGTAGCTGTGGGAAGGACAGCCTTTAAAATTAATTTTAACAAGGTTTTGGCTGTATTACCTCAGCTATCTATCTCCTGTGTTTTCAGAAGGCAGAATTAAGACAGAAGTGCTTGCCTAGACCGATGACTATCTACACTGTCAGATGTAGGAGTACAGAGCAAAGGAAAGGTTCTTAAACATTAAAAAGTGTGTGGTGCCTTTAAATTCATGTTTTAGGAGACTTCATAAGCCTAAGTCTTTTACATACTCTTGAAAATACCTCCACAGTTCCTAGGCTAAAGTCTATGCTCTGTCATGTAAAGCTTCTCATGAGAAGGAAGAATGTAAGTGGACAAATATTAAACTGTTTTCCTAGTAACTGCTGTGTATCTAACATTTTCAGTAATATATTCAAGTTATTGTTACTGTTGTTAGCGTTCTACTTCCTGTAACAGGGCTTAGTAAGATGAACAAGGGAAAAATAGGAAACTGCTTATTGAAAGTTGTTATAAAAGGAGTGCTAGATGTCTGAAGAGTAAGGATCAGGCCAGGGAGAAGGGATAGGCTGACGCTAGTTAATGGGTTTTATCACTGCTGGGTGAACCATCTTCCGCTGCATGACTGAACAACTTTTAGTACATTAAAAATGTAAGTCTTGACAGCAAAATTTCTAGATTAAAACTTCAAACTTTATACTTCCAATGCATTTAGCATAGAGAGACCACATAAGCGATTCTGGAGATGAAAACGGTAAACCTATCCAGTAACATTTAGGACAGCTCAAAGGCTTCTTTCAGGGTGAATTGGAATTAAAAAGGCAAACTAAAAGAGTTTATATAAAAACTCAAGTGGAAACGTGCCATGCAACCATTATTAACCAAGGAAAAATTAAGAAGTAAGGCAAGTTGCAGCTGAGGACATCCACACCCTTGCCTGCCATACATTTTCAGAACTGTACAGCTATTTTTCTACACCACTTTTGACAACGACATAGGAAATGTAGAGGGTACTCTTTATCTGGCAGACTTCTGCCACTAGAGGGATGTGTTTCCTCAGGTTCTAGCGGCCATGGTACTTCTCTGCTTTTAAATGCCTCAAGAGAGTGATGGAAAGTGCTTCTTACAGTTTGTGACCCTAAACTACTTGCCTATATTCAAAATTTCTAGTTTTTAAAGGAAACAAGACCAATTCCTTTAGTAAGCCCTGATCATCTTGTGTTTTCAAACTGTTAAAACACATATATATCCTTCTTTAAATTAAGCAACATTGCACAGACTATTTTTTTTAAGCAGACTGCCTCGTTTGCTGTTTCCTAGCAGTGCCAAACATTAGAAAGACTCTGATTGATTTTGTATCAGTGCTTTGACTTGTCCTTTTTGTTTGAGTCAATTTTTCAGGTTAGAGGGCTTATATGTCTTATTATGGCTCTCATTGTTTATAAAAGCCAAGTTAATCATAAGAGAAGCTATTAAAAAAAAGCACAAAGTCTTCTCAGGTAAAATAAATCTGTCTGGTGACCCTGTATCAATTTGTGGTTTTTATCCAGTATCCAACTGTTCTTGAGTAAGTCTACAGCCATTCCATTGACATCAAATTCTGCCCATTCCATATTTCACGTTGTTCCCAACACTTGGATTTTTTTGCTAGAAAAATTGCCGAGAACGGACTGCGCTGGTCTGCTCACTCTCACAGCCTGTTTCTTCATGGCTGGATACAAACTTGTTTTTCAGTTATGTTAATTGGGATTTTACTAGAACCACCCTTTGAAACTTCCAATTCTTGAGGTAAAAGGTGGTTCTAGCAGAGGTCCCATCACCTGCTTGGAAGTGATCGATGAATCCTTGGATAGAACATGGACTATTCACCTACATTATACATCTTCATTTTAAATGGATCGGTCCTGTCTTTAATCCTGCTGCTGTCAGGCATATGCAATAGTTACTAGATACTGCTTGAAAAAAAAAATATTTCGGGTTTTTTTTTTCCCCACAAAGTTACTTCACTCTATCCCTCCTTCCCCTAACACTACTCTTTCAAAGTAAAAAGCAGAGAAACACAGCAAACGCCAAAAAAAGAAGAAAAAAAGGTGGTAATTTTAAGCTAAGGTACTGTCCCTCCAGAGAGGAGATCTGGGGTTGGCCGCTGGCACAGCTGCAGGCTCCCCGGGGCGCCTCAGGCCGGCCATTCCCGCTCGGTGCCCACGGAATCACAGAATGGTCGGGTTTGGAAGGGACCTCTGGAGATCATCCAGTCCAACACCCCTGCCACAGCAGGGTCGCCTACAGCACATTGCACAGGACGGCGTCCAGGCGGGTTTTGAATGTCTCCAGCGTGGGAGACTCCCCCACCTCTCTGGGCAGCCTGTGCCAGTGCTCTGCCACCCTCACAGGAAAGAAGTTCCTCCTCATGTTAAGATGGACCTTCTTATGCCCCCCTCCCTCCCCGGGCCGGCCACAAGCCGCTCGGGCCGCGCCGGGCCGGGCCGGGCCGGTGACAGACCCTCCCGGCGGGGCAGAGGGCCGCTCGCCTCACGCCGGCTGCCACCTAACGGTGGCTCGTGGCAGGCGCGCAGGGCGGGAATCGCCTCAGGAGAGCGGCCCCGCCGCCCCCCGAGCCCGCGCCCGCTCCCTCAGGCACCTCTCGCCGCCGGGCGCCGCCCGCCCCCGCCGCCCTGCCCCTCCTTCCCTCCCTCCCTCCCGCCCGCCCTGGCCGGGACCCCCGAGTGCCGCCGCCGCAGCTGGTGCCGCTCCCGCTGCCATTGGATTAAAAATAGCATCTTCCCTCCCCCTCCCCTCCCCCGGGCCCAGGCTCCCGCCGCCGCGCCCTGCCCCGGGCCCCGGCTGCCATCCGCCTCCATTGCCCTCGCGTTGCCCGCTCGCCGCCGTCGGCCGGCCGGCCGGAGGGAGGGAGGGAGCATGCAGCGGGCCGCGCTCTTCAGTGGCGGCGATGCGCAGATGGCCGCCGGGGACCTGGGCGAGCTGCTCGTCCCCTACATGCCCACGATCCGGGTGCCCAAGTCAGGGGACCGGGTCTACAAGACGGAGTGTGCCTTCTCCTACGACTCGCCTGTGAGTGCAGCGAAGCCGCCCCCCCCCCCGGCTGCCTCCGCTCCCCGCTCCCCGCCGCCGACCTGCCCTCAGCCGGCGCCCTGCGGCAAACCCGCCCCTCCTGCGGCCCCTTCCCCGCTGCGCCCCCCGCCCCGAGGGCAGCCCCCTCCCCGCGCCGCTGCCTCCCCCTCAGCCTTCTAAATCTTCCCCCAGCCCTTCCTTTGCCAGCCTGCCAGCCTCCACCTGCCTCCGCAGCCAGGTTTCCCCCCTTGCCCTCCCCGCCCGGGCTGCGCCCTGTGCCGCGGCAGGGGCTCCTCAGGGCGAACCGCTGCAGCGGTGTTCGCTCGCTCGCTCGTTCGTTCGGTTATTTTTTTCCTGAAGTGGTTGCTTAGGCGCGGGGATTTTGCGGTTCGGGGGGAAACTTTCCTGCCTGCTGGGAAATGGGCTGTGGCGGTCCGAGGTCTGCCTGCCCCCCCCCCGCCGGGAGCCCTTGTTTTTACTGTCACTGAGGTAGTAATGAGGGACAGTCGCCGGCCTTCGCGTTTGTGTATTTTGGCTAGCAGGTGCCAGTCGTTTTGCCTTCCTGCTGTCGCGGTGCCTCATTCTCTGTCTTAAAATCTTCAGCGAAAGCTTCCAAAGTAAGAGGCTCCACCTGAAAATCAGTGTGAAAGCCCTCCTGAAACACTTTTCTCTCCCAGGGTTTCTGTTCCATCACTGGACTTCGATGGGCTTGTAGTATTTCCCCACTGGCTTGTTGAGTTTGCTGTTAAATGGCTGTTCGATGTACGGTAAACTTGCTATGGTGTTAGAGCTGTCTTGCAAAACATCCGCAAGCTCCACAGATCGCACGTGGCAGATTTGGGGCCTAACTCGTCTTTAACTTCACTGGTAGTACTTGGAAGCCTTCATAGATAGTAACAGCTGATGCTAGGTAAGAAACAGGTGCTTAGAAATTGCACTTTTTAAATGGAGCTGAAATTTTGTTAAAAGTTGCTTCTCTACATGAAGCTGAGGTTTCCCAGAGGTGACTGAGCACTATACACTGATGTTAAAGTCAATGGCAGCAATCAAAAGGAAGCTCAGGGTTTATATTACAGAATATTCAATGAAAGATACTTTTCGAACATATTTTTTTTAATCCTTTATTCCCCTCTCTGATAATTCTTTTTAATACAGAAAATCAAAATTGGTTTGAAAGGTGACTCAGCTGTCTGGTGTTCATCATGTCTTGTTGAACAGAGGTTATTTTTACCCACACTCTTCAGATCTCAAGTGTCACCCAGCAGCCCTGACTGTACCGGGAGGCGGTCTGATTAAAACTGCCAAATCAGACTCTGCTGCAGAGGCGCTAATTGCATTATATACTTAATAAGGGTTTTTTGGGGGAAAAACAATATACTACAATTTTTCCTTCAAATTTCTGCTCGGGTGAACATGTGGTTGATGTTTTTTGTTACGCTTTGAGGCTTCTTTGACATTATGGTTTATAAAAAGTTTTTGTTAACCAGTTGGAAGGGATATTAAATACTACTACAAATTAAAAAAAACAACCAATCACCACCCTCACCATCAAGCCTCAAGTAAACACAGCAAAAGTTGTGTTTAGTAAAAAAATTTGAACAAAACAGAAAACATTTGAGCAAAATTTAAATTAACAGAAACTATGTTTAAAAGTAGCAAAGGAGTTGGAATCACCATGTGTGGTTTTTTTCCCCAAAAGCGCTTAATCTTTTTGACTTTATTGGGAAGAGATTTCAGATTTTGGAAAATGTTGCCCTCCATTGTTAAAGCTTTTTTTTTTTTAAATTGCATTATAGGCATTCACTGGGAAAAAGGCTTGAGTGAACCTATGCAGTACCAGTAAAAATAAAAGTAGTCTTAGTTTCTATTGTTTTTGATGGTTTTTCAGCCCATACCACTGCTCAGCTTAGCTGGGCAACAGACTTGTCTCAGATTTTTTTATTCCCATATAATCTAACAGATACTTGGATATTGTTTCTAGGATGGCAATTCTAAAGGGCAAATGCTTGCCTTCTTGGGTAAAACACTGTCATTTACAAATTGAAAATAGCAAAGCTGTATTTTTACAGTCTTTCATTCAGAAGGAAAGTGAAAGGATAGAGGCAGGTTATTGCCTTGGCTAAAGGGAGATGTTTATCTCTGTATGCTTTGTATTAGGTTGGTTTAGTGACTTATTTTTTTAGGTTAGCTATGTATGATCTAAGCGAGCCTCTTCCTATTGAGCTTTCGGTCTCTTTTTGAAAGCACATACACAGGTTGGTTGTTTGGTTTGTTATAGTATTAAAGCAAACGATCAAGGTTAAAAAAAGATGCTCTTGGTTTTATTATCCATGGTAAAATTCCAGATTACGTTTTTGATAGGGGAGGTGTTTTCTCTTGTAAGCTTATGTCTCAGTATTTCTCCACATCTTCTCATTTTGCCATTTTAAATATGCTTGTTGTTACCGTTTTAACTTCAGCATGTCTCTGTTTGGAGTCAGCTCAATGCAAGATGTTTTGTTCTCTCACTTTTCTTCAATACCAGATTTTATTTCAGTAGTTTCTTTCATTAACACCATAAGACTGTCTCTCAAGCTTTACCCCTCATTTTTTTCTTCTCCAAAGTAGTGAATTTCCTGAGTATTTGTTTGTATATTTTAAAGTAGCATACCCGCTCACACCTCAGCTCTATACTCAAGTTTCTTAGCTGTACTCATTGTATATTATTACTTTCTGTGTAAGGAAGTGTTGTGATCTTTTAAATACACTAAAAACTGTCAGACCCGTGAGGATTAGGGTACAAAGTATTATCATTATAGTGAAAGATTCTGCAGCAATTTTGAAAAGGACCAAGGAGGGTGGGATGATCAAAACCAGAGCTGTTCGTGTCAGGGGTTGCCGAAGACAATAAGGTACTGGGTGTAAGTGGCTCCATCTTTTACTTCCAACTGTGCAAAGTTTAACGTGGCTGCGAGAGCTGACTTTTGCAGACCTGTTTATCACTCTGTCAGTTGTCTCTCTTGCCTGGATTTGAGCGGTGTAGTGTCACTGAAGATCGTGTTCTAGCGGTTCCAGGCAGCTTCACTGATTGTTCTCAAAATTGGTTGACTTCACTGTTCCCTTTCCATGACTTTTAAATCTTACTTCCTTGGGTAAAGATCTGAGAACAATGGTGCCTTTGTGCTACAGAGAGAGTCATTATTTGAGAGATTTCAGAAGTGTGAGCGTAGGAGAGGTAGAAGTGGATATTCAGTGTATTTTTTCCACGTGGATTAACCATAGCATGATGATCTTGTCAGAAAGGTGGTATTGTTAGAAAGGCCACTAAACAGGTGAGAAATTCATGTTCTCTAGATTTGCCCTATTTCCCACAGAACACACTAGGGTTAGTTTCCAGGAAATTGGGCAGAAACAGGCAGCGAATTTTTATGCACTTAAGAACCCTAGTGACACCTTTTTGTTTGTTTGTCTCATAAGATTAGAAAATATGCTGGTTTATGACTTAATTTTTAATTGCTTTTATGGTTTTTTTGGTGGCTTCTTGAAAAACTGTGTTTCCCTGATGAGAGCTCCTATTCTAGTTAGCCATTGATTCTTTATACAGGAATTGGGAAGGGAAGGAAGGCTGCTTACAAAGCACAAGCGCGGCCTCATGTTGAGTATTGCTCCCTCTAGTGACTGGCCTGCCGCCTCCCTACAATTTGACGGATGAAATCCTGTACCTCTGATTTTTCAGTTCTGACGTGCAGTCCCTCCTGGTGACTGTTTTTCTGCATCTGTGCCACTGTGAAGTAGGTTTCTTCTCTCTATTTTGTCCACTGTGACCTCTTGTCCTTTTTTTGGTGGATGAACTTGACTTTGTGTTCAGTAGAACACAGGAGGCAAAAAGGTGGCATTTATGTGATCTTTTGTTTCTTTATTATTTATATAGAAGTATAGTACTCTGGAAATTCCAGAATTTCCAGCTGGAAATTTCACCTTTTAATGGGATCCTTGTCTCAAAGACCTCATTTTTGACAAGTCACATCCAAAGGAGAGGCAACTGCTAGAAAAGGGATACAAACTGGAGTTAAAAGAAAGGCTTACGTGCAGGCTATGCGTCTTGTAGATGGATGTGCTCTGAAGCCTTCTGCATGAAGGGCGTTGGTTACAACTACAGCACAAGTCATGAGTCCGACACAGTGACAGGACCAAGCAGTCGGGTTCTCTAGATTGCAGGATTGTGTTTCTTTGAGCAGATTAAAGCTTGGCTTCACTCTGCTGGAAAACCTTGCTGCTGACAACAGCTTCCTTTGTGAATCTTGCTGACTTCATTTTTGTGGCTCGGGGACTCTGTAATGGTTATGTTAGGACAATTCCCAAAGGCTAAACTGTGCTGATGCTTGGCTGTTTATTAGGCAGTACAGTTGAGGCTGACATCCTTGAGAGTTTGGAGTGTGTAATGGGTATCAGCGACCACACTGCATAAAACTTTCTAGAAATAAGTACCTCCTATCTGGCTGTTCCTTTGGTCGATATTCCTTGAAGAAAATTAGAAAGTCACTGGGGCTCCTGTCTGGGAGGAGTGGGCTGGTATCTGGTTTCTATTGATGGGACTGGAGCAGCAGTGGGGAAACAAACAAGAGGACTAAATACACCAAGACCTACCGAATACTCCAGACAAAAGATTTTGGCCTAGCTGCAAAATGAGCTCCAAGTTACTGAGGCAGTGAATTGCTTGGTGGTGGGTGATCACCTG
Organism: Pluvialis apricaria; assembly: GCA_017639485.1. Lineage (NCBI taxonomy): Eukaryota > Metazoa > Chordata > Aves > Charadriiformes > Charadriidae > Pluvialis > Pluvialis apricaria. The sequence goes on from CM030014.1 coordinate 9,603,428, forward strand.
AAAAATCAGAGCAGTGGTGTACTGTTGCCTCACAGGGAGCTACCAGAGCTGTCCCGTGGGCAAGTGTTTTGCTGGCTGGGAGTGCACCAGGACATCAAGGTTAACTAAATGGGCTTCCAAAGTTGGTGAGTGGTAAAATCAGTAAGGGTTGTGCCTCCAGTATCTCACAAATGAGAAATAACTATGCAGCTTTGGAGAACAACCAGTGTGTATATGCATTGTGCGTTTCTGTGGATTTGACCTAAATTTGGATTTTACTAGCCTTTCCCTCTGTATCTGTGACTGACTGAACTTTAGTTATCCTGTTATCCAGAGTGATGATGGGCTGCAATATTTTGAGTAGCAGAGAGACTTTGATTGTAAGGTACCTGGAGTGCTAGAGGATAAATACAGACACGCAGATGAATGGGCAGCCCTGGAGCTCTGCTGCATCGCTGTGGAACCGTTAGGTTTCCTCTGAACTCTTCTCCCCAGACCTTCTGTTCTGGAAGCACAGCATTGTCTTTGTGATCAACAGAATTGTACATCTAGGGCTCTGCACAAAGCAAAAATCATCAGGCTCTCTCTAAATCTGAGCTGCCATGGAAGCAGTACAGGTGGCTCTGCTCGAGCTGCAGTACTGGGCTTGAGCAAGGAAGTAAGCGGTGATGGATCTGAGACATCTTCATCAGTGGCCCACGCAATCTGCACCTGAATAGTCTGACCCCGAAGAGTGTTGACTGATGGGTGGAAGTTCTGTATTCCTGGTTGCAGGTTAGAAGTACTCATGACCTAATGTTGGTTTTGCCATTGTATCTGTTTGCGTATTGTGAAGCCTTGATCCTGCCTGTGAATGTGACTTGTACAAGATACTGTTTCGGAATTACGTGTGCCCTGCTCTGCAGTCCACCTATGATTTATGCACATAAGTCGATCCACCTCTTGAAATGGTGGTTTTTTTTCATTTTAGTGACTGACTGGCCCACACAGCTTTTTTTCTCCCCAGAAAATGTTTTAAGTGCTGTACTGGATTGGCCTTGTCCATGCGCCCATCTAGAAGCTACAACGCAGATACCGGACATCTTTGTTCAGTAATTGCGTAACAGTCTGCTCATAGGGAAATATCCAGTGCCATCCCTGGTATTGGCATTTAGCCCAGAGCACAGAGGATTTTAAACCTTTCAAAACTGTAATATAGTTGCTGTTATAACTTTATCTGGTTGTCCACATAACATCAGAACCCCAGAGTCCTGATACATTTTTTTATTTCAGTGACATGTAGTTTCTTCAAGCTGTTCAGTATTTTGCATGTCACTGTTACAAAGTGTGATAAAATAGTAAGTGGTAACTTTGATATTTTTTGTCTTTCTTTTTCTTCTTTTTTTTTTTTTTTTAAGGAAGGGCAGGGGAAGGATTTCTTTCGCACTTGAAGCTAGCAGTCCAGTTATTAGAAGCCCTGTACTTTATTTCCTGCTGCCAGATCATTTGTCCTTTCTTTCCCTGACCAACCCAGCTCTTCTTTTCCCATGTCTCTTTTCTTTCACCAGTTCCAGTAGTACATGGCTCCTCTTCATTGCTTGTATATATTTTGACATCAATGCTTGTGTATGTATGTCTGTGTTGTTCCCTTCCTTGTTGTGATTTTGTTGCTTCTCCCTCTCCTTCTCCTTACCGGATGTCCGATTTTACCTTCTTATTATTCCCTTTCTGCTTTCCTTTTGTCACTATTGCTTTCTTGTCACCTTTGGGTGACAGAGGACAGTTGTCTAAAAGGCAGACTTATGCCAGTGTTCATACCCCATGTTCCTTTTGAATGTGACTAGATATATTCCTGACCTTTGGCATACATTTTTTGGGTTGATTCCTACCCTCTCTTTCCCCCCTCAAGGAAGTTACCATATTTATTTCAGTGGAAACCTGGAAGTGAACTTTTTGTTTTGCTGGAGCCATCTGTGTGCTGTTGTGTTCAGTTGGTTGGCTGTCATTTGCTTTGTTTTGTTGGGTTTTGGTTTTTTTCCTTGTTTCAATGTAGGTAGTACTGGTGCACGACAGAGAGACAGGCTTTCTTTTTATTCCTCATTGTAAATTATTGTGTATTGTTGAGATGAATATGAAGTCCTAAAACGTCTGTTATTCTTTTTAAGCCTGTCCTGAAATAAAATGCCTGTCATTTAGTTACACCATTGTGGGATTCAATGCAATATATGTATGTTAGGGATGGTCCTGTAACTTTTCCAAGTATGTTAAAGATTGGTTTGTAGTTATACAGCAAGAGTCCTGTGACCACAGCCAGATTAATTATGGTGGTTCCTGATAAGCAGGAATAACACTCTGAATACAGCCTGTAACAGTTCTGTATGGTTGTGGTTTTTGTAGGGAAACACTCTCATGGAAACCATGGCAGAATGCACAGAAGAGCCAGTGACCCTCTGTCATAACTGCCATTTTTTACTTTATATGTGATAGGATGAACAAACTTTTCATTCTTTATGTTTGGGTGTGGAGACTTGTGAAGACTTGAGGTGCCATTTTACTCTCTTCTCTGATACCTATATTAGCAAGTTTTACCATTGTTCTAATGGACCTAAAGCAAACACGTGTATAGTAGACATTATGCCCGAGTCTATAACTGTTTGTCGTGTTACTAGATCACCACAGCAATTGTTTTGTATAAATTCATTATTGCCTCAGCCACCTCAGGAGTTGAAATTGCTAAACCCTAGATTTCCCTGAGGGGTCTAACTGGTTTGGAGGTTTGATAATGGAATACACATGTCATTAGTTCAAATCCTGATCAGGTTAGTAGTGTTTGAAAGTTATTAGTGTCTGGTACCATGACCATGTGTGAAGTGAGGTGGTGATCTCTCTCTGTTTCCTTGTGGACTGGCGTTTGTGTTTGCCAGACCTCTCATCCACCAGCCTCCTTGCTCCGTTTTTCAGGCCTGAGGGGGAGTAACTGTTGCGTTTTACCTCCTTTCGGTGTAGATTCCCTGTCCCTTGACTTCCTCATCTTACCTCTGTAAAACATGAATTATTATCTAAATAAGTAAGAAGAGCTTTTTTTTGTTTGTTTTTTAAAATACTTTTCTCCCAGGTGTGGATTGTGAGTCTCCCTCTCTATCAGTAAGGCACCTGGCATACTGTGACCATCTTAGCAGCCAAGAACAGGAAGAAATACAGTGAAGAGAAATCACTTTTTCTTTTAGAGGGCAAGAAGACTAGTCTACTCTCAAGTGGCCTTCTGGGTAGTGACCAAGACCTGAGCCAAGTACAAGCTTCTGCCCCAACAATGTCTTTACATTGGAGTAATGAGGGAAGGCAACATTTATACATTACTTTACCCTAAACGCCACACTACATGCCTGCTACGTGCTGAGGCAAGAGTGAGAAGGGAAAAAAAAAAACCAGCTAAAATTCCTGGGTTTGTCTCCCAGGACAAGCTATGTTTTCCTGGTGTAAAACAGTGTCTTCAGTACTTTAGATATGTTGCCTTCCTCCAGCATAAACTTTCACGTATATCTAAAGTGAATGTTGATTACTATGATTTACATGCCACAGCCTATGTAAAATATCGTTCCTTCCAGAACTGGTTGTGTGCTCAGTAGGGTTAAATTAATGAGCACAAAGCCTGTCTTATATCACAGTCAAGTGTTCTTTGAGCACCAAACAGGGGCCTAGTCCTTTATATAGCCTTCTGCAAAGGTGGCTTTTTTACACATGCCCAGTGACCTTTTAGGCTTTTGAACAGTCTGTCCACTTCTTTCCAAGTTGCATGAGAGAATAGTCTGCCTGCACTCTCCAGGAGAAATAACTGTTTTGTTAGTAACCACAACCAACTTACTCAGATTCTACATTTAGCTCATATACTGAAAGTGTCAGATTGTTATCATAGGCTGCTTATCAGAAATGGTTCAGTGGTCTCTTGGATTCCCTCCAGAAAAAGAGAGAATGGTCTCCAAGAAAGCAAAATTGTAAATAAAGTTCCTGAGACCCTAGAGTGACAACAGTATATATTTTTATTTAGGCTGGGTACCTGTAGGATTCTTTTGTAGAGGACACAGCCATGACTTTCTCAGAGGAGATAATGCTAAAGGATTTGAAACACAGGATATAAGAGCAGGCAGCAAAGATATAATGGGCCTTAAAGTAGATAAATCCATGAAAGAGTAGTGGAAATTAAAATAAATGTAATACAATTTAAATACAATTGTATTTTATGAATATTTTGAATACCAGCTTTGGAATTTTCTTTAAACCGCTTTATTACTTTTGAGCACGATTGGAGGTATCAGCCCTGTTCTCAAGGCTCTGAATATTTGAAATTTAAAGGAGCTGTGGGGTTTTTTTAAATAGAATCTTAGGGTTTGTGTGGATCAGAAGTTAGATGGCTGAATAGTTTACTATTTATTCAGCAGAAATAATCACTGTGATATCTGGATGCTGAAAGAATGACTTCATGGTACATGTTAAGTGTGAATGGCAGCTAATCTAAACCTTTGCTTCAAATTGCATATTTGAATCCTGGAATGCTCAATGCAATTTTTTGTCCTTTAGAGGTAGGTAAAGCAACATCTGTATAGTTCATGACGTGTTTCATCTTTCCACGAAATCTGAACAGCTGAAGCTTGTATGTGTTGGTTCACATTAAGAAAAGCAGAAGAGAGGGATATTTTCTAAAGTTTTGGGGTAAACATCATTCTCTGGTCTCTATTCATGTTCTGTTTCTCAGCTCCATGGCTCCGCGGGTTGCTGTGGAAGTACCAGTATTTAATTGGTGTTTGAGGCAGTTCTTCAGTTCTGGCTTTAGTTATATTGATAAAAATAAAAGTGTTTGAAAGAGTAGCATACAGATATGGATAAGGGTTGTATAGGTAAGCTGGAAGTTTAGATTCCTTCCAGTCCTACAGAAATACTCACTGCTGGTCTTTGAAACTGTCTGGGCAGACAGGGGTGTAGAGTGGCACATTCAAGCCTGGTTTTGGGGCAATGGTGGGAGGGTAGAAACTTGTCAGGCCCCAGCTGGTCTGTGCCAAGTATCAGATGAGCAAAAACTGCTCAACACTATTAGCCCTTCAGCTTCCTTTTCTGGAAGAGAATGAGGTGTATTAACCTGATGCTGGTTAGGGAAGTATTGGAGATCAGGTGTGGTCTCTATCAGACTTGCCCTCTGCTATTTGTTCCAGTCCACGGGACTGGAGAGAGCCTAATTTATGCCGTGGCTGGTGCAGCAGGATGGCCAGCTTTGTGCTCGATCTGAGAGAGGGGCCGGCGGGGCTTAGAGGCAGAGTGGAGGTTCCTGCCTGGCAGAGACGTGAGGAGAAGTACGCCAGTCAGGAGAGGACTTGTTGGTTTACTGTATTGAATGTTTCAGGTGTGGCACTCTCAGGTGTTATCCTGTCAAAGCAATTGTTGCTGTAACAACTCTCAATACACGCTGGAGGGGAGGGATGCCATCCAGAGGGACCTGGACAGGCTGGAGAGGTGGGCCCAAGCCAACCTCATGCAGTTCAACAGGGCCAAGTGCAAGGTCCTACGTCTGTGTCGGGGCAATCCCAAGCACAAATACAGGCTCAGTGGGAAATGGATTGAGAGCAGCCCTGTGGAGAAGGACCTGGGGGTGCTGAGTGAAGAGAAGCTCGACATGAGCCAGCAATGTGCGATCGCAGCCCAGAAGGCCAACCGTATCCTGGGCTGCATCAAAAGATGTGTGGCCAGCAGGTCAAGGGAGGTGATTCTGCCCCTCTACTCCACTCTCGTGAGACCCCACCTGGAGCACTGCATCCAGCTCTGGAGTCCCCAACATAAGAAGGACATGGACCTGTTGGAGCATGTCCAGAGAAGGGCCACGAGGATGATCCGAGGGCTGGAGCACCTCTCCTATGAGGAGAGGCTGAGAGAGTTGGGGTTGTTCAGCCTGGAGAAGAGAAGGCTCCAGGGAGATCTTATTGAGGCCTTCCAGTACCTAAAGGGGGCCTATAGGAGAGCTGGGGAAGGACATGGGCATGTAGTGATAGGATGAGGGAGAATGGCTTTGAACTGGAAAAGGGTAGGTTTAGATTAAACATTAGGAAGAATTTTTTCCACTCTGAGGGTAGTGAGACACTGGAACAGGTTGCCCAGAGAGGTTGTTGAAGCCCCGTCCCTGGAGGTGTTCAAGGCCAGGCTGGATGGGGCCTTGAGCAATGTGGTCTGGTGGGAGGTGTCCCTGCCCATGGCAGGAGCGTTGGAACCTGATGATCTTTAGGGTCCCTCCCAACCTAAACCATTCTATGATTATGTGAATATATGCACCTACCGTGACTTGTTTCTGGAAATAATGATTTTTGTTGTTGTGTTTTGGTGGTTTTTTTTTAAATTTCCTTCTAGGGTGCCTATGAATGAGTTTAGTTCATGTTGTTCTTTGGGGAATTTAACATGAGATGTTCTGTACTATCCAATAGCACAAACACGTTCACAATAGAAGGAAGGTCACAGTGCTTCTGAAAGGCTCAATCTTTGTTATGCACCACCTATTCAAAACAATACATGTTAGAGAGGGCTTAAAAAATTGATCCAACACCAATGAACCAGATGACTGAAAGTCTTCCTGGCAGTCTGAATGATGTAGGAGGGATCTGGCAACAGTGTCAAAATGGAACAAGACCCTGATAACAGCCAACATCAAAACCCAGCTTTTGGGAGAGCAAAAAGTGATGGGACCCCTGCCAAGTTATGCTACTGAAATGTCAGCATTTGTGATCAGTATCAGGAATATGTATCTTTGTATGTCCTTTGTAGTGCCCTTGTCTCCAAGAATTGTAATTGGATGAATAAAGAGAATCCTTGATACTGAAGAATGTTGACAAAACACTTGCCAATTTTCTTGTTAGCCAGTTCGAAGAGCTGTAAGAGCACTTGAGATCTGTTTTTCTTGGACAAGATTGTGATCAATAGTAAAAGTTGTGGCTGAATCCCTGCACCATCAGCTTTGCCTCGCTGCTGGTTTGGAATGTTGTTCTTGCAATCAAATGGCCAAAAAAAGTTCTTCTACTTCAAACAAATGTCTGTGCTTCATTATTTCTATGCTTTACAAATTTCTGCACCTACAAATCTCTGTGGATTGGGCACACAAGCGGAATTTTTCAAGGCTAACTTCTAGACCTCCAATTTGGACACTCACTAATCTGTAGTTGTAAAGCAAGCTGTTTCAGTGGGTTTGTAGAGGCTGTGATACGATGCAGAAGTTTCTTAGAGGACCGATAATGTAAACACCATAATGTGCTAATGAAAGCGACCTTTTAAATGCTTGCCTGATAACAGAAAGGGCCTGCAATTCTTTGTTTTTTCTGCTTGCTGAGTCCTTTCTGTCTTGTTCAGTTCCTTCTGTGTTGTAACTATTTGTGTCATTCCTTTTAGGATTCAGAAGGAGGTCTCTATGTATGCATGAACACGTTTCTGGGATTTGGAAGGGAACACATTGAAAGGCATTATCGGAAAACAGGACAGTGTGTATATTTGCATCTGAAACGACACGTGATAGAGGTGAGACTCACGGCTTTCCAACTATCTACCCCGGCAATTCTTGGGTCTCTTGTGCTTATTTAGGTAATGCATTTCAGACGTAGACCAAATCTTGAATGACAGAAATGAACGTGTTCAGATTTGGGGGTGGATATCAAATTCAGGTGCTTGGGTCCCAACTAATCCTATAGCTTCAGTTCTGAGATGAATCAAAAGCTCTAAGGAGTCAGATCTTAAAGGCTGCTTGTTGCCTGACTTCCATGATCTTTTTCACTACACTCTTCTTCATATCACATGCATATTGTCTGCATATTATGTGCATACTGTAGGTAACTAAGTACTTTTCTGAAACCTGCCTTTGAAGTGTAGAATTACTGGTTTTGGTTCAGATTTGGCTGGGAGCTTCTGAGATTTTTTTTTTTTTTTTAATATGAGGTTTCATCTCAGGGTGACCGGACTTCTTTTCATCCTAAGATTTCTGTACAATTAAATCATTAAATAAATCATGACCCAGCCTAGGATCTAAAGCTTAGCTTAAATTAATGCTGGGTTCTAGAGCTAGACACTGGCCTTGTTCAGTCTTACACCCCCGCACATATGGATGTATACATACAAACTTCATGTTCACTGGTCCATAATATGATTTGATGAATATCACTGCATATCAACAGTAATTTATAACCTGTCCTTCATAACATCTGTTTGTATGTGCTTTATCTGGCATCTTTAAAGGGCTGTTAATGACTTCTGACCTGATCTATATGGAAGGCACTGGGTCTGCTGATAGCTCACTCTCCTGTAAGCTCTGTCTCTTTTGGCAAGTTAGAGGGCCTAAAATAGCTGCTTGGAGCAGGATAGAATACTTCACGTTTCTCATTCTACAGCAATGTTTCCCCTGGGTGACAAGGGCCCTGAGTTATGTAAAGTGCCCTGACCATTTATTTTATTTCCAGTAGATGACTATTCATATTTTGTCAGAATTATAGCAAGGTGGATCAAGTGTCTCCCAGGTTGAGATTGTTAATGATGTTTGTTTAGACTTTAGAATTGTCTTTCCTTGTAAGTGTGGTAGCAACATTTTCCTTCACACTGTAACTGAGTTTTTGGAGAGCCTAGTCTAGTTTTAGCAACAGTTCTTCTGAGTGAATTTAACACTCTTGAAAGATGATACCTGGGACTAGAAACACGTGGGCAGAAACCCTGTCAGCTTGCCTTGTATATAACTTTCTTCCAGCATGTGACCTGAGAATTTTCAATATTAAAGTAAACTGGGGTTAAAATGAGGCCTCAAAAATTCATGTCCTTGGTAAAGATTAGGCTGAAGAACTCCAAGAGGGAGGAACAAATACACTGAGTGTTGTTTAGTGTTGCGTACCCATTCAGTTGACCTAGTTCAGTGGCTCTTATTTTTCTTCTTGTGAATCATGACGTAGCAGAGGGGCCTAGCATCTATGTTGGAAGGTGGTGACGCACTGGTGCACTGGGTCATGTGGTAGGAAACAGTGTTTGACTATACAGTACAGGTGAAGATTGTGTCATTTAACACAGCTCATAGATAGGATTCCTCATACATTAGCTGTGGATTTTGTTTACCATGACTGTTAGCTTCTTACGTGCTATCTGTGTTTTCCTTTGAGCAATGTGAAACATGGGACAGTTTTATGAAGTGTCTGGCACATGCTGCATTGTCGTTTTGGTTTTTTAAGCCAAGCTTTTGATGGTGTGGGATATAGTAAAGCCAAAGGCATTGGATATGCTATGTTAAGATTCTTTTAGTGAGGCTGCTATTCTTGCCTGTGGTTCCCTTGGCATCATCCTTGCAGAATGCACTGCATTGCTGCAGAAATCCCTGTTTGCTTCCGAAGTTGTTTGGAGTAAGAATCAGTCATGTATCTTGTCACAATTCAATTAGAAAAGAAGGGTCAGATCATCAGAGTAATCAAGAAAATAGTTGGTTTTTTTTTCTTTTTCCCAGAATTTCACTCTTCAGAATTTTTAGGTCACCCACTTTCCTGTAGCATATGACTCGTATACAACTGAATACTGTAGTATTCAGCCCTGGGCAGAGCTTTAGCTTGGTGCTGTAGTGATGCCTCAGCCCTGGTGAAAACACCAGGCAGAGAAGCATGAAATTTCCTACAGTGATGCGTTCCTGGATATTATTCAGTGATGGTGCTGCTATAAAAAATGTGGCAATGGTGCAGTTAAAGAGAACGCAGAATAGGCTACACTCACACCTTGTACAAGAAGCATCACAAATGGAATTTAATGCCACTACTGATGCATTGTGGGACTCCCATTTGCTGGGCGCATCACATCTGTTAGAAGCCAAAATTGTTTTGTGAATGGGAAATGTTTTCAGTGATTTCTGACAGGTGGAGAAACAAGGTAAAACACCTGCCAGGTTCTGGGTTTTTCAGGAGTATTGAGCATCTGCAATTCCAGTTCAGATGTATTCAGCAGTTTGGAAAATCAAGCTGAAATATTTAATGTCAGGCTGGCAGTGATTAAACACTCGATGTGAATTCTTCCTCTTTGAAATATCTAGCCTTAATGACTTTCACAATATCGCGCTTGGTGACATCAGAATTCAATTGGAGCTCCCTAGTATTAGAAACAACATTTTTTAGTTCTGAAGCTATAATCCTTGGCGTATGTGCAATTTATTCATAATATATTTCTAACTGGGTTATGTTGTATCTTGCTGCTGCTTTTTAAAAATAGATTTAGATTCTTGTCTACTTCCTTTCCACTTGTTAAAATCCAGCAGTGTTAAGGAGAAAAATGTTCTGCTTGTTATTTTCACTTCATTGAGGATTTTTTTTTTTTAAACCGCTGGAGTTGCAACCCTGACTTCCTTTCCCTAGGGCTCGTATATATGGGTAATAGGTTCTGTTCTTAAGTGCAGCCGAGGAGTGTTAGTTGGCATCTGCTCTTTCTAAGAATGGAAAACTTTCCTATGATGTATAGGACCTCACTGATGATTCAAGCAGTCTGCTTTGGCCAAAGCTTTATTTACATGGTGAAGGGAACCACCCAAAATATGTGACCCTTTCACTTACCAAGGAGCAGAGGCAAACATGAACTTTCCCTAGGCTGACAGGTTCTTGGCTGGTTTCTCTCCACCTGTTGTATCCCAATATTATTATTAAAAAGAAAAAGTTGCCCAACAACCTCACCAGTTACACTAACATTATAGGCTACATAATGCATCATGTTGGCATTATAGCTGTGGAGGCTTATTTGATTTAATTTGATTTGATTTAATGGTGCCTGTTAATAAACAGCTTAAGCAGCAAGTGCATTGACTTTTACATTTCCTCAGCTACTAGCGTTTTCTCTAGTAGTTTGAGGTGTTTTGAACTGGGAAAGTAGTGCTTGAAACTGAATGTCACTTGGAAGTTATTATTCTCAGCTGTGGAGCTTAAATTAAAAATAAAATAAAATCCCCCCTAAACAATTGCTTGGGTGTTGTCAGGTTTCCTCCATATTTTCTAATATTAAAAAAGCATGGGGGTGACTTGGATTGATCTGAATGGAAGCAGGCATAGATCCTGACGGAAAGGGCATGTTTTTTTTCTGGATAGAAGAAAATTAGCTGAACTAGTAGATCACAGCAAAGTGGTCATACTGGAATTAGTTATGAAGGATTGAATCTTTTATGCAGATAATAGCCTTTTCTTTCCCTCTTTAATTCAGCTTTAGTCATTAAGAAACACTAGGGGATCTGGGGGTGAGAGGGTCTGAGTGATGCTAGATGTCCCTGTCTCGTTGATAGAACAGCAATCATGCAGGGTGACTGTGAGACATGCTCTGCTTAATTGCAAACAGAGGAAAGTATCAAAGATTCAGATGGTGGCTTTCTCACTCCACGAGGGTCGTAAGCAATGATGAGTTGGGTCCCATTGTCAGAGGTGAATGAAGAGGATTTACATTCTTGCTCAGCAAGGACTGTGTTTTAATAGAATGACCATGAACAGATAGATGTGTGTCAGAAATGGTGATGGTATGGGGTTATTACTGTTGTCTCACTTGATGGATTTTTAATTGTTTCTTTCTCTCTTTCCAGAAGGTACCAGGGGCGTCTGGTGGAGCTTTACCAAAAAGGAGGAATGCTAAGCTATTTTTAGGTATTGTGAACAGCTGCTTTCACACAGTCCTTTTCTGACCCTGTCTGCATGTGTACTTGGGTTCTGTCCACCATTGTGTCTGGCTTTGGGGCTCCTTGTGGGTTTTCTTTTTCTGTTGGGTTATGGTTTTTTAACTTTTGTTTCTAGTTTTTAAAGTTGGTCCAGATAAATAAGTAATTCTTAGCAATTTTGGTGTATACTTAGAGATGTGTGTATGTATATATGAAATGTTTTAATCTAAAGTAGGCCCTCAACTATTCTCAAACAGCCTAGGGTTTGATAGTAATTTTTTGACTCATTCTGTCAGTTCTCGCTTTGTGATTTCCACAAAGCACCCTTTTATTAAAATGCTTATTTGTACTTAATGTTTAGATATTGCCTCTCACTACAAGAAAGACATTGAGGTGCTGGAGCGTGTCCAGAGCAAGGGAAGGAAGCTGGTGTGAGGGGTCTAGAGCACAAGTCTTATGAGGAGGGGCTGTGGGAACTGGGGTTGTTTCATCTGGAGAAAAGGAGGCTGAGGGAAGACCTCATCACTCTACAACTACCTGAAAGGAGGTTGTAGCAAGGTCGGGGTCGGTCTCTTCTCCCAAATAACAAGTGATAGGACAAGAGGAAATGGCCTCAAGTTGCACCGGGGGAGGTTTAGGATGGATATTGGGAAAAATTTCTTCACTGAAAGGGTTGTCAAGCACTGGAACAGGCTGCCCAGGGAAGTGGTGGAGTCACCATCCCTGGAGGTATTTAAAAGACTTGTAGATGTGGTGTTGAGGGGCGTGGTTTAGTGGTGGTTTTGGCAGTGTTACATTAATGGTTGGACTCAATGATCTTAAAGGTCCCTTCCAACCTAGACAGTTCTATGTTTTTACATAACAGGGCCTCAGCGTGGCACTATTCTGCTCAGCAGCTGGTCATAGGAGGGGTTGTTACCATTTCAAAGTTGTTACACAGGTAAATGTCAGCGATGTTGTGGTCTCTCCTGTAATGAATGCAACAGTACATGTATCATGAGCATCTCTTACCAATTCTTGTTCTGTTATGTCCACAGTTATATCCTCTTCCTGTGTTGTGAAAGCAGTTTTCTTACCATGTCCATTTCATCCAATATCCATTGATTCAGATTACCTAGAAAACCTGAGGACCTCATAAATATGGATGAGGGGAACATGATGCAATGCCTATATTCCCCCTCCTGCCACCACTTGTGTTATTTCTCTGATTCATTTATTATTTATTCTCTAGGTATTAATAGCAAATGGTGACTTTTTCTTCTGGTAATGAAGAGGTTAAATATTTTCTTTACAATTGGCAGCTATTATGGCTAAAAGGAAACAATAGCAGAGTTGCTTTGATCTGTGGAATGTGTCCCTAAGAGGCCTTTGCAGATTGTGATCGATTAAATTGTTGTTCTGGAGCAAGTTTTGCAAGGAGGGCTTAGAGAGAAAAAAAGGCTTAAGATGAGTCATGAAGAAATGAAACTTATCTTGTAGGAAGAGATTGTTAAGTTGCAGATGCTGGTCTAAATGCCATTTACTGTCAGTTTATATTGAAAAGAATGTTTGTTACTGGATGCTTGTAGAATAATTGGTTCAGAAACAAAGCTGGCAGCAATGGTTGTACAGTGTTAGCAATGTGAGTGTAAACAAGAAGTACAAAAGCACGGTCAAATTTTATTCTTGCTGATCTACTGCATACATTTTGAGGCTCCTGTCATTGTGGTATGCAGGCACACAGCGTACGTTGCATGGTGTCTCTGATGTGCCATGTTGGAGTCCTCAAATTCCATCCTTGCACATGAGCATTTTGTTCCCACAGAGTAGATCTGGTGCAGCAGTTCCAAGTGTCCTGGTCCCAGGGAACTCTTGAAGGTGATGCAGTTTCACTGGGTTGGATTTAGCACATGGAACTATCACCATTTAATTCAGCACGTCTGGAATCTAATGCACTTTTGAAAATGGTATCTCATCTGGTCTGTTGTTCTACTGCAGTCCTCTTTGCAGCCCCTGCTGGCTGGGAGTAAAATGGTATCAATTCTCAGCTCTGATCCTTGAGACAGTACTTCCATGCATCCAAATGCTTTGTATCCACTTCTTTGGCTCGGCAGATTTTATTCTCTTTTGACCACACTTGAAGAACAAAGAATTATTCCTGTCCTTGTTCATAGCTGAGGAAATGAAAGCACAGAGACGTCGGCTGATTTGATAATTTTGCATGAGACAGCAGCAGACATGGTAGCAAAATTTGGCATTTTATCTGTTAATCCAGCATCTTCCTCACTGGTTTGGAGCTGCCAGGCTTCTCATCTTAACAGGTTGTTTTAATTCTGTCTTTCTCATTGTGACCTTGGGCACCTATCATAGTGGTCTGCACCAAACTGGCTGTTACCAGCCTATATATGTAGCCTGCCATTTAGGGCTTACCCTGTCAGACAAGAATGGACAATGATCAATGGGTAACTCTAACATCACTGTGGTTTTAGGTGTCTTTGAGTAATTCCATGAAGGCCCAGAGATTTAAGCCTTGTGTACAAAGTCAATCCAGTTTGAGCATTTGTTACATTGCTTCTTATAATCCTCTTTGATGTAAAGCTATTAAAGATACTAAACCCTTTTCAATCTGCTTAGTATTAGGGAAACATCTTTTGGATGCTCACTGATTACTTTCTAGCACTGCTGCTATCCAGCAAATGCAATAGAAACACAGACTGGTTGGGTCAGTCAACTGGAATCTTTATCTTTCAAAGATCCATAGCAAAATGTGTATGCATATGTGTGTGTGTGTGCATTAGGTTTTGGGCTCGTTTTGTTTTGTTTTTCTTTTGGAGAGAGAGAGCTGGAGGGCTGTGAGTGTTCTATGTAATCAGGAAGCATAATAATGTTATGCATTGAAATGTATGAAGTGCCTTCAATCTAGATTGTTTAGATGTTGCGAGGCAGTATGGTTATGGTAACTTCAGCACAGGCAGTGCAAGCTTTCAGGGGACTTGGGGTGATAGTTAAAGCAGACCGACTGCATCACAACGCATGGAGTAGTATCCTCACTGCATTTTCATCTAGGCTAGCAAGCCTAAGATACTTTGTGCTTGTCAATATGTGTGGCTATCACACAAAGAAGTTTTAGATCCTACTGTAAAATGGAAAGAAATTAATCGATGGGACAAGGTGGTAGCTCCCCATGACTTCACAAAGGTCTTAGATAAGAAACAGCGGTGCTGTTGTCTTTGGTATGCAACCTCTTGTTTAAATCAGCCACAATATGATAAATGTGATACCGGTTTTGGAAAAAAGACATGATGGGACCAGGAAAAGTATCATCACTAAATTTAGTTTTCATATTAGCCCATCTGGAAGAAAAAGAATGGATCAGAATGATAGAAAGTCATATAAAGATGACAGAATAGAAAAGAACCATTGTGGATTTTCTGAAGTGAAGTAATGGTTCTGGGTCTGCCAGAATACTCTGGGACTATGTGTAGTGGTCCCCCTATGTATTCAGTGACTATGTGAATAAGAGCAATTCGATTAACGGGATGTGCTGTGATCTTCCTTACAAGATCCTGGTCAAAGGGGTAGCAGAGTAAGAGGGAAGATCCTTGTGTTGAAGGGATTGGAGGCTCAGTTCTTACAGTAGAGTTACTAGCAGATTCCCCCTGGACCTGCTACTCCCAGGAGTTATCAGCAGAGTCATTCATAATGTTCTAATTATGAGGAATTAATGTGATCATAAATGGTCTGGAAAGGGATTGAAAAACGAGGAAATAAAGTTTGCTGGTTGATTTAAAATCATCTAAGAGATTAAATCGAAAAATGATTTTTAATGTATTACTGAGTAACTAAACAATAGATGAAGTAAATGTTGAAAAATGTAAAGGTGAGAAGTGTTTTAATTGTGTGTGCACAGTGATGTGGTCTAAATTAGCTATTACTGTTCAGAAAGGTATTTCTGAGAGAGAGATGATGTGAATGGTTCTCTGAAAATGTCAGCTCAGTTGTCAGCAGCAGTGAAAGTCTCAAGTGGAACACCACGAGTAGAGCAACATTTTATATTTTGTTCTCTATTATTTTGCTTTATAAATAAGAAGTGAACTTCTCTTTTGAACAAAGAAACCACAGCTGCACATGGTATCTCCTCTGTCTCTCTTTCTCCAAAACCAACCAGACAAACAAACACACCCCACCCACACACACCAGGAGGCAAAAAAACCCAGATAGCTATCTGGAAGCTAGGAGGTACACACTGAGGGAGGAAACACCGCATTTTTGCCTTGTTCTGGTACCCTCTTCCTGGGAATCTGTTGGTCCATGCCAGAGCCTGGACTGCAGGCTAAACAGAGCTGGCAGCACGACTGTCGTAAAACTTGTCCGCAGACAGGTGTCCCCTTCCAGATTAGTTACCATAGCAGTATCTGCCACTGCAGCAAGTTGTGCGAGATCTGTTTTGAGCAAAGTCAGGGCTAACTTAGACCATCAATTAAGTGCTTTGAAGTACTCAAATGAACAGCTCTGTCAGCAGATCTGCGAGGATGGTAATTGCTGGTGAGAAGCGTGTCAGTGAGGAGCAGTATCCGTGACACACAGCTGGTCTCAGAGAAGGACTCGTAAAGGAAGAGAAAACTTGCTTAGAGAATCTGGGAGAACATGTAAACTTGCTGAGCTCTTCCTGGATGGCACCTGCCTGCTGGTGGCAGTGAATGCACTTATGGCTACTGTTTCCAAGGGTAAAGACCATTCATAAGAGTGGCCGTACTGGATTTGATCACAGCCCCCCTTAGCTCTCCTAGGTCTCATAGCAGCCAGTAGCAGAACTCTGTTTTCAGTAAGGATGTTTTTGTTTGGTAAGCTTCTGAACAGGACTTTTACCACAAGTGGTTTAAGTTTATATTTATGTAAGTAAGCATATAGACTATATATCTATGAATGGAAAGTTGTGATTTAGGAGGATTTGAGTGTTTGCTGACAATATTTCTCAATTTTTAGCTCAGTACAGTTGTGCATGCTCCCCCACAGTAGCAGTGGAACTGATTAGACCATGAGTGAACTTGTTGCTTTCTGGCTTTGCCATCTAAGCTTGAGTTGAGTATAGAATGGTAAGCAGGTACCTTACACTAATAGAGTCTTAATAGTTTGCTGGTTTAGGTAGAACTGTGGAAATTAGGCTAGATTAAAAAAGGCTAATGCTGCTAGTAAAATAGTTAAGAATTTGAATTTTGGTGGTTTAGCTTTGCTTGCTTAACACGTGACTGTGCCAGAAATCCAAGGGGTGAGGTCTATATCTAGCAATAAGAACGGCATACTAATGCTTTGGAGATATAGCAAGCAATTTGAATGTTATTTTACAAGTAGTGAAAGATCCAAATGATCCTAGTAGAAAATTTTTCTTTTCCTTTTGCCGCAAAGGAGAACGTTATAACTCTAAAGTGAATCTTTTTTTAATTTTTTTAATTTCTTTTTTATAGCTCATCTGATGAGGTCAGTGTTTCAGATGTGCCTGAAGACAAATGAAATGAATAGCTTATAGTTTGCAAAGTGCTGGTGCTGCAATTCACTATTATTTAGAGACTTCAGGAAGAAATTATTTGATTTAAAGACTCAGTCCTCCACTTCCAAGTCAATACAAATTTGTCCATTGCTTTCAGTGAGAGCCAGATCAAGCCCATACTTCTAAGACATCTTCTAGGGTTTCAAAATTAGTTGTAGGCTCACTAGTCAACATCCTCATTCAATTATCCTGTTTGTATTCCTTTTCATATGCACATAGACACATCCATATGCACAGGAAATCCTGTTTGGGGGTCCTGCTTGGAGTCTCCGTATGCCACTATTATTAGTGCAGTCAGTTGGTAACTTGTCTAAATCTGATCTGGGCACATCCACTCCTTCTCTTCCCCTCCAGTGGGTTCGTTTACAGTACTCTGTCTTCCACTTCCAGCTGCTGTTTTCAGTCAGTTCAGTGGTAATACATTTCTCACCGTCACTAAAGTGATGCCTGTGAGCTGGAGTAAATCTACTCTACTGACTGCTTGCCCAAAATAACAACATCAGTGGAGCCTCTCTTTTAATACGTCTGTTATTTTGCTTTGCCTGTCGTCCTGGCCTCCCAACACAACACTTACGACATACGGACACTTTGTTTTAGTGACCACAGTGTTTAATTGGGGCTCTGAGAAGGCATCATAAAGCTGTTAGTCCACCAGAAGGGGAACAGTGACATGGGGACATTCACCATCAAGCTGTCAGCTCTTTAAAAAGATTACAAACTGGTTGGTTGTCTTGTGGCTCAGTCTTAGAACTGAGTAAACCCTTTTTTGCCCAGAGATTCTTCTACTTGGAGTATATCTTGGAAGAACATCCTTGTCCAAGAAACAGCTTTGTATGAAGTACCGTGCTTGAAAGTTCATATTTTTCAGTGCCTTTAGTGTTACAGTAATTTTTAATCTAATATGCTCCACTTGCAAATAGATTTCCCCCTGTTCCTCTTTTCTATAGTTACTCCTGTTCATCTTTCAAATTCTGCACTGGTTTTAAAATCCAAGTTTGAAACTGCCTGCAAACTGCTCATGATGCTCAGTGGCTATGGGGTCAGCCTCTGCCCTCATTTAGTGTTGGCTCCATTGCCTTCTACAGTAACAGTTGTCTGGGTTTTGTACCTACACTCATGCTTTCTTAGCCATGTTGGCCCTTGCATAGGCATAGACAATATGATGCGGGTAGAACTTCTTACTGAACTTAGCAATTCTGGCTCTCAGCACACACAAGCCAAAATTTAAAAACATGAGTAGTGATTTGGGGGTTTTCAACTGGACATCGTTAAGGGGCCTGTCTGACACTCAGCAAAAAGGCTTAGTTTATATGGTCATCTGCTGTATCAAGGGATTTCAGTCAGTGACCTTAGAAGTCCTTTCCACTCATGTACTGGATCTGAACCCTGAGAAAATGTCTTCAGAGTGATAATTGCCAAAAAGCACTGGTGGTCCTTTTAATTCCTGTTTAAAGGGAGTAGGTGTGTGGAGTGGGAGTGCATCAGCTTTACATGCTAACCTTCAAAAGTGTAATTGCCAGTTAAATCCTCATGGTTTTTTTTCCTGGAACTGTTATGAAGCTGTGTGTATCTTTCTTTAAAATAAGCAGTGTGATGCTGCCTTATCGTTGTGTCAGGCATTCAGAATGCCATGCTGACAGGACATCGTTTTCTGCTTTTCTGGTAACGTGAATGGTATGAAGCCTGAGAAAGTAAAAAGGAACTTTCCTTCCCTACCCATTGCATGCAAAAGGCTGATGCTCCTAAGTGTGTGAAGTCCTTAGATGTCAGCAGATGATTGTTAATAGGATACTAAGTCTTTCGTCCCTGGATCACTAGTTGAAATGCAGGTCAGGTCAGTAGCAGTAAAGTTGCTACTGTCCGGCTTGTGAGATGAGCTGAAATGTGTGTCTGAATTTTGAACCCAGGCAACCGTATCATTGCTGTTTCTATATAGCAGATTGTAAATACTATAAACTTAATTTCGGTATTGTAAGGAAATGAAAATACCAGCAGGTCTAACAGTCTACAGATAACAGCGGCTGATGTGAGCTGTCCTCAGGTTCCCTCTGGTGGCTGAGTGAAGCGTGCGACTGCAGGCCCTGGAAGAGACATTTGCTGCCTTTAAACCTATCTGAACATACACTGAGTTCTTATCCTCTCTGAGGAACCTCTGTCATATTTAGGGGATGGTCAGTACTTTTGGTTTTGCTATGCCGGCCACCATCAAATTCCTGAGTGTTAAGTGAAAATTCTCTGTGATGCGTTGCAATATGTGTCATCACCTTGAGCTACTCAGGTTTTTTTGCTTCATAGAGGAAAAGAGCTTACTGTTGCAGACTGCATCTGTTGAGATTCACTACTTTATCAAAACATGGGATTGTAATACAAGCTGTGAAAGAAACCCAAAGTAAAGTGAGGTCACTGGTTATCTTTATTACGCTACGGTAAGGGAAGGGATCATTATGAAAATAGTGTGATTCGGGGAATTATTCATGGATTAATATTTTCTTTATAAATGTCATGCTTTCGGTACAAGAAAGAGTTCTTGCTTTTGTGTCTATATTCAGCTGATGAGAAGGGGCTTTTGTTGGTTGCTGCTGAGAAAGAGGTCATGCTGCTGGAAGTCACTGACAGTGGGTGTTGTCACCCCTCAGGACTGGCTGGTGCAGCAGGTGAGCCAGGAATTGAATGGAAACTGGATTATGTTGCTCTCAAGAGGTGGTCTTTCCAGGTCAAGTTAAAATACTTGTTTTATCACTTATGATGTTCAGGCTCTTGCTGCCCACTGGGTAAATAGAGAGCTTAGTTTTCTGAATCTGGCCTCTGTCATCCTCACCTCTGTCCCAAATATATGTTTGAGATTTCAGGCATTCCCAGGGTGCAGTGGTTGCTGCCCATGCTTGTTTGGTATTGAGTGACTCGTTAAGCATATACATTTACTTGGAGTGAAAATAAGAGCCAGCTTTAGCTACTGCTAATGCATCTTCTTTCTTGGTTGAACCTTATTCCATCAGTGACTGTCTGCTACATCAGAATACAGTAGATCCAGCATCTCCAGATGGGAGGAAGATCCAAAAGATCTCATCCTTGCCCAGGCTATTCTTGCAATTGAATCTTGTGAAATGTCTGACACAACAAGCACATGTTTGGTCTTAACTTTTTCAGTTGTCCTGGAAAGAACTGAGCAAGATTTTAACTCAGTCTTGACACTATGGGATAATTATGTTTTTGATGAAGCTAGAGGTAAAAACACTAGACATCTAGTTACTTGTATACCTTCCTGGCTTCTCTCTGGGTCCACTTATTTCTGGACAAGCATTTTAGCTGATGTTGCTTGATCAAGGCTCATAATTATGCAAAAAAGTCATCCTTCCAGTGGAATAAGAGTGTACACAGACACTGTGGAAAGCTTGGTCTTCAAAAGAAAGCTTTATTAGTTAGTAAGTGGTTTTTAAACAGATAGTTACACTGGTTACAGAGTGGAGTTGGCAAGAGAGGGATAGTGCTGGTCTAACTGTATTTGCTGTAGCTATTGGAGACTATGGATGAGATGTGGGAATACTTCCAGCCATGGACGTCTTCATGGGAAGAAAGGCCACAGGTTCAAGATGGATGGGAGTCATAGCATGTTTCAGCCCAGTCTGTGATCTGGAAAATATGGGGGCTGAAACAGAGGTGCATTATTCCTGCTCTGCAATTTGGGCGTGGGTAGTGTTACCTGGTCTCCATACTGTGTAGCATTTCAAGATCGTGGTTAAAAGGCACATCCTGATTTTCCCCAAAATGAACAGAGTTTTGTTAGGTGCTTCCCAGAATGTGATGTCTGCAGCAGTGCACTGCTTGGAGAGGGGCCAAATCATCTGTGACTAGGGATGAGATTAAAATGGAAACTTTGGTCCTCAGAACATCCTCTTGCAGATTTCAGTTTAGATCAGGATTTCACAAACATTTCTAGCCAGAAGAAACTACTGACAGTGTCAACTTGCAGGCTGATGCCAGGCAAGCAATGCTTCATAGTGGTACCCCTGCCATAATTTAGGAACCTTGGTCTTGGGACAGTCTCCTAACATTCCCCATCTTGTTTTCCAGATCTAGAGACAAACAGTGATCTCAACAGTGATGACTTTGAATATGAAGATGAAGCAAAACTCGTTATATTTCCTGATCACTATGAAATCCCATTACCCAATATAGAAGAGTTACCAGCACTGGTCAGTGAGTGTGTGCAAGCAGTGCCTGCTTCAGTTTTTATCAAGATGGTGCTTTGTTTTCTTACACGCGGTGCTTGTTTTTACAAAAAGGTCTTTCTTAGCCAGCTATAAGAGAGAGTCAGTCATTTTTAAAAGTCTGCTTTGTCTTTGTTTCTTGATTTCCTTTTACTTCCTGTATTCCTTCTCGTATTATGATGCCAGCTTGTCCCAGGGAAGCTCACATAGTACATGTTGTGCTTACCTCCCTGCTAAAATAATAACAACTGCAATCTAGAAGATTATATGCATATTTAAGTATATAAATAGTCTTACTGATATCCAGTTCTGTATGTGGTTAGCAATGGGCTGAATGCCAAGTTCTGTCCAGTCACTGAATCGTGTTAGGTTTTGACTGATGTACACTTGTCTTCCAGGTGACGATAGCTTGTGATGCACTCCTCAGCGCAAAATCACCCTACATGAAGCAGGACCCTGACTCCTGGGAGGAAGAGCTACAGGCATCTAAACATGCCAAAACACTTGTACAGTTAGACAATGGTGTTAGAATTCCCCCCAGGTGAGGTTAATAAGGTTTGTTCATTTTAGGTTCTCTAACACAGTCCAGAGTAACAGAACTAAAGCCAGCAACTCAGCCAACAGTTCTCTTGCATGACGCCAGGCTGGGTATGTATGTTTGTTTGACCTACCATAATTGGCACTACAGGACTGGTTCCTGCCTGACTTATTTCTGTCCTTTCTTCCTGTTCTCTCCTCAGCGGTTGGAAATGCTCAAAATGTGACCTGCGGGAGAATCTGTGGCTAAACCTGACAGATGGTTCTGTGCTGTGTGGGAAGTGGTTCTTTGATGGCAGTGGGGGGAACGGGCATGCAATGGAGCACTACAAGGAGATGGGTTATCCCCTGGCAGTGAAGTTGGGAACCATCACTCCTGATGGAGCAGGTCAGCCACCTGGCAGGTTCTGAGATGGGGTATCTTTTGTGCATGAGACTAACAGTGTATATCTATTACCAAATGGGTTTTGTGCTTCTAGTGCAAATGTTTGAGAAACTGATATGGAAAGAAAACCCTGTGAGTCTGTGAATCTTGATCGGGGCTGGAGGAAATGACATACACTTCATTTGGAGAAATCCCTTACCTTTTTTATATGCTCTTCTTCTCCTGTTTTGTATTTGGTGTAAATAGTTTTTTGAGTTTGTATAATAGTAGATTTATAATAGAAGAATGGTATTATTTTGAAACAGTGGAATCCGGAGAAGTGGTATTTTTCAGTTCTGCTATATTTGCTAGGGCAAATGGTTCAATCTTACGTAACACAGAAACAATAACAGGGTAATGGTTTTTGAAGTCAGAAAAGTCTGTTCTTATCAGCATGTATGTTTTTTTTATCATACTGGAAACTGTGCTGTTTTTCCTTATTGTTTTGGTAACATTTTAGTCAGTCTAATGAATGTTCATCTTCATGGGGGTGCTGTGATGCTTATTTGTAAAATACCTGATGATCTTCAGAGGGGGGAAAAAAGCTGTAGATATATCCTTGTTTGCATATTCTCCGAGTGTGACATTCTGCAGTGTTGCTGTGGAGAGGATTATGGTGTGTGAGGATTAGATGGAGTAAAAACATGAGAAGCTGAAAAAGTCATAAGCAGAGATCCTTTGCTGCAGCTGTACAAAGAAATAAAAAACAGAAGAGCACACAGCATGACTGTATTTCGGTTTTAGTGCTTATGACCATGTGGATGAAAAATAGCTGTTTAGAGCAGCTTCTTTTTTTAACACACATCAGTTGAGAGTTTTTCATCTTTAAGTCCTATTCAGTGTCAGGGAAAGGAGACTGTAGTCACATTCAGCCAGCTGTGCCACAGAAACACTGAAAAAAATTAATTCTTCTGTCTCCCAGACGCAATATTTTTTTTCCTTGCATTAGCCTGGCCTTGGATGATTTCTATCCAAATCTCTCAGTTATTGAAGGTGTTTAGGGTTTGCCCAGCTGTAGGTTTCAAATGTACATACAAAGTAAACAGAATATTCTTTAGTGTTTTTTTTCAATTTTTCTTTTTCTTTTCTTTCTCATCTTTAGCAGCAGCACTTTTTTCCTTATGGCTGCTGTTCTGGTGCCTCCCACCGATCAGCTGCTTACTCTCTTACGTGGCCTTTGGAATCAGAAAGGACAGGCAGTCATCCTTTCCTCTGAATGAGGGGTACCAGCTGTTCCGCACAGACCTTTGTTCTT
Organism: Pluvialis apricaria; assembly: GCA_017639485.1. Taxonomy (NCBI): domain Eukaryota; kingdom Metazoa; phylum Chordata; class Aves; order Charadriiformes; family Charadriidae; genus Pluvialis; species Pluvialis apricaria. The sequence goes on from CM030014.1 coordinate 9,626,999, forward strand.
CTGGATGATGTTTACTTGCTTTCCCTGTAGAAAAGATTGCCTTCCCCCAACCCTCCTTGTTTCCTTTTCAGTAATTATTCTCTCTCTGATCTATATTGTAGTGGTAATCATAACCTCCCGATAGGGCTGGATGACAAGTGAGCTTCAGGAAAGAGGCTCTGTGGCTGATTGTGACGCGAAGTCTGTCTGGTTTCTGCTTTCCTGGGCTGGAGGTGAAGAGGTGATGGCAGAGGAGTAATAAGCGTTAGTCCCTCTGCTGACATAACTTCTTTTTCACACCAGTAAGAATGAGAAAGAGGTGGTGCCAGTATTCCACTTATACTTGCCCTACGTGTACACAGAGGGAGCAGAGGAGAGCTCCTTGTCTTTCCTCGAGAAATCTGTGTTATATACATTATGAAAGATTTCTGGTGCATTAGCCCCATTTTGTAGCGTTCTGTCAACAAACAGATCTGGGTTCAGGGCACAAATTGAACCAAACTTCTGTCTTCCACTCTTGGACAGGATGCACAAGACAGTCAGAAAAGTTGCTTGCTTCAATGGTTTGAGTACTACTCAGCAGACTGTGCTACCTGCTGCATCTCTCAACAGTACCAATAGATTTAATTTCAAGTCATTGTGAGATTACGTGTTTGAAACTGGTTTGAGGAATGGAATGGGCGTTTGGCAGTGGGAAGCCCTATCTCACAGGTACTTAAATGAGTTGCTTAGTGGATGCCAGTCTCCGCAATTGTCAGATACTTCTTTGAGGGATCCGGAGCAACTTGTTTCTTCAGGGACAGTGTTGCTGTTGCCTGTTATCCTTTAAGTAGGAAGGACTGATGTGCACAGAGCCAGAACAGGTGTAAATCTTCAGCTGTGGAAGAAAAGGAAGTACAGGTAGCGTTTTCATTTTTCTTTTCTTACCATAATATGAATAATAATGATTATTCTTTGTTTAATAATATTCTGTTTTGTCTGTTTCAGATTTTTCTTGGGTTTTTTTTGTTGGATTTTCCCCCTTATATTCCTCCTTTTTCCCCCTTTCTAACTCTAATGATACCATCTTTTGTGTGTCACATTTGCTGACTTGTTTACATTCCTTATCTACCAGAGTCCATATGACAGCACTACAGACCTGTGTTTGGGGGCTCTCATCTTTTCTTTGATTTGCTGCTCTTTGATTTTTTTGAAATAAGTGGTTTCTGTCTCTCTCTCATGAATTCAAGTTGGCTACACAGCAGAAAGTACTAAGGTATATGACACAAGCTGGGCTTGAGCAAAAGATTAATGTGTCTTGTGTTCCATTTCTACTGCTCTGGGACAGTAGTCCCAGATGGTTGCTCTCTCTTCAGTTGCCAGAGCTGAGGAAAAACAAAATCAAAGCTTCCACGTTGAAAGTTGTCACCCAATATCAGTTGATGTGTAATCTCACTCCATTAGGTGTTTGAACTTTACAGGATCTTTTGGCTGTGCTGTGACCTCACCAGAAGACTATGGGAATGTTGTGATCTCGTGTGTGTGGATGAACAGTCATGTCTTTTGGGCATGCTTGCCACCACACAGTGGAATTCCAGCAGATGGGCAGCTACAGCCACATGCATGCCAGAGAGGTCATCAGAACGAATGTTAATAGAGGGTCTGATGGCTAATCAGCAGCTGGCAGCACAACTCCAAAGCACAGTTCCCTGGTTTGAGGGAGTTAATGTTTTTCATAGGGCTGGTAAGTTTTAAAAGTTGCATTAGGTCTTTGAGTTCTTGGCTAACCTTCAACCTATCATTTCAGTGTGGGTTTGGTACTAGCAGACTTCAAGGAGGCTATCTTTTTGTTAGCCTTACACAGGGGATGGACTGAGTCAGAGCCAGGGTCTGTAGTTGCCAGGAGAGGGCAAGGTGAGGACCTTTGAGAAGTGGTACTTGTGCTATCAACAGCCTTTATCTGGGTTCCTGCTCTCTTCTTCCGAGTTTGTTTCATGTTTCTCCTGGCTCAGTATTCTCTGTCAGCCCAGATCTGGTCATATGGGGCAGGGTCACTATGAGAAACTCTGCTGAGCGTGAAGGAAGCTTGGCTGAGAGAAGTGCAGGCAGACTGGCAGCGGGATTCTGGATTTTGGTAGGAGTAGAGACCAAGGCAGGGAAGTAGTCTTTCACTACAGAGGAAGAGGCCAGAGAAGAGAAAAGATGGAGAGCCTGCTCAAGTCTTACTGGTGCATGTCTTATCACTCAAATCCGTTTATGATGCCTGCGGCTTTATTGTTATTTGCTCAAGTAGGTGAAACCTGCTCTGGACTCAGCTTCATTACAGGAATTTCTGGGTAAACACTAAAAATGAGGCTTTTCTCTCAACCATTTTGTCCTTCTGTTGAATTTATTAAGCTTGGTTTCGTAATGAAAATATCATCACTAGACATACTGCTTCCCTCCACAGTTTGAACTTTGCCCTGCTGAAATGTTTATGGGCCTTTTACTTCAGGCCATAAGGACCTATCGTAGACCTTAGAGCTGAAATCTAGCTCTCACATGCAATAAAGCAAAACACCTCAATCATGAAATCAGCCTTTCTCCCTAACCACTAGATTAAACTTCCAAGTCCAATCCAGTGGTGTCCAATCCAATAAACACATCTTCATTTCCAATAAAGAGTTTCTCAGTTCTCCCTGCATCTCTGTGGGAAAAGGGCATAAGTGGATTCCTTAAACTGTACTAAAAATTAAAATAACATTGGCATATACTCACAGGTTTAATGTGTCTGCCTGTATGTGGTAGCTCCACAAAAATTCAGAATCTCTTGTTGCCATGTTCAAAATATGGACTGGCCACGTATCTGACAATGTTGCATGCCCACTCTTTGTTTTCCCTACAAATTTCTTATTTTTGGGGGGAAATACTATGATCACTATAAATATTCTTAGATTTAATACTGTGAGGGCATGTAACTTATTTCAAGGACAGTAATTGAGGTGCTTGAGTTGAGAACGTTTAAGATATTTACTGAGCTATATGGACGTCTGCATTTTCCTGCTGGTCAGAACTAAACTTAAAGAATATGAATAAGGCATCTTCTTGTATAGGCAGTCCTGTACTGGGAAGGCAATGTTGGTAAACAAAGAGAAGAGATAATATTTGATACTACAGCTCATCTGTTTCTCTCTGCTTTTGTAGATGTCTATTCCTTTGATGAGGAGGAGCCGGTTTTAGATCCGCATATAGCAAAACATTTGGCACACTTTGGAATTGATATGCTGCAGATGCAAGTGGTAGGAAATCCATCTTTTATTTAGTTTGTTGTTTATTTGTTGTTTGCTTAGCTGGGGGTGGGAGAGAAACAAGAGAAAAATGATACTTGTAGCTTATATTTGTGTGATTCCTTCACACTGTTACGATAGTATTTAGTTTTGTAAAGTTCAGCCAGAAAGATCATGTTTTATTTTCTGAGGTCTGAGATGAGTGAACCATTACTCTCAAAACTGAAAATTGCCTTCCAAAAGACTTCCTTTGTAGTCTTTAGCTTTACATGTTTCACTTGTCATGTGTTATATACCATTTTCCTTCAAGATGAAAAACTTGATTCAATTAGAGAAGAATATCTAGAATATTTAATTACAGTGAGTGAAGGAAAGCCTTTTACATGTGTAAACAGATACAAATCTTAAGCAAAAATAAGCTAAGCAATGGATAAGTAAAAAAGTGGTTGAAAGGTTCTTTATGCAAAGTTATAAATTTCAGTCTTGTTAATAAACACATTATGAAATGAAAAAATACCTTGTCTCAAGTCTAGAGAACAGCGTGGTCTATGGTGTGGTACACTAGAAAGGGGCTGGGGCAAAAAGGGTCCTGTTCCTGAACATGTTGCTCATCTGTATTAGTAGAGAAGTCCTTTTAATAATTTGTATCTTAGTGGATGTTGATTCCAGTTCTGTTTAAATCATCTAAGAAGTCTGAATGGAATATAGTTATAAAGGCAGGTGGCTTTATTTTTATTTTTTCACTGAAGCACATAGCCTAGTACCTGAGAACCTGAACCTGAAAGCTGTTAAAAATGAACACTAGTTTAGTGTCCAAGTGGAGAGAAAACTAATAACAACTCTAAACTGATAGATAAGAGTCAAACTGCAGTTTCAAAAGCCTTCATTGTACTAATAATATTTTTGGTATACTAATTTCTTACCAATATAATGAATAAAAAGTCTCTTTTATTCAGTGATCTTTCTGGAAAACCTGTTTTACTCAGCAACCTTGAAAACTTAGTTGCAGCTGTTGCAAAGGTTTTGCCTCCAGTTTTCAGAGCAGTCTGAAAAATTCTTAGTGAAGTGGTGGAATAGTGCTAGCAGTAACTGACATTGTAGTGACCTATACCTACCTAGCTGTGAACAAGCTATGTACCTACAAGCTGAAAGCTGAGCTGTAAAGGGGAGAAACTTCAGCATGGCAAATTTTGGCTTTTCCCATTTGAAAGAAGGGAAGAGTTGTTGGATCTGCAGCTTTTCAACTGGTCATTACAAACAGAATACGAAACCTGAAAAAATGCAGTGTTTTGATGCTGAGGCTTTAGGTCACAGCCCTGAGAGAAATAAAGCTCCCAAGTGGCATTGAGGTTACAACTAGGAACACTCAAAGAGCCAGTGGTCTGTGGTAAAGAGCTAAGAGGTACACTGGAAGAACAAGCTGCTAGCCTTCTCACCCTGACCTTCTCCTCTACATGCAGGATCTAGCTCCCTTTGCCCATTGGTTTGGCTCTTCTTTTCTGGAGTGTAGAACATAAAGTTGGTGATGGTGATAGCAGCAGCATAATTGTTGCAGAAGTTAAACAGATTGAAAAAAAATAATCTTGTTGCTTTCAGACAGAGAATGGGCTAAGAGATAATGATATAAAACCAAGAGTCTCTGAATGGGAAGTGATTCAGGAAGCTGGTGTGAAACTCAAGCCCATGTATGGCCCAGGATACACTGGCATGAAGAACCCAGGAAATAGCTGCTACCTCAATGCTGTCATGCAGGCCATTTTCAGCATCCCAGAGTTCCAGCGAGCGTAAGTATCTTCAAACTAGTTCTTGTCACTAGCTGCTGCATTCCTCAATGTCTCATTTTTTATAAGCAAAATGGTATCTTAATTTTTGTTTCACCTGCAAGCTAGTCTCTTTCAGTCAGTTTAGTGGCCACTTAGAGGATTTAGTGATTGTATTGTTCGGTTCTGGAAAAGGTTGGAACACAAAACCCGATTTGCCTTTGAAATCAGAACTTACTCAGTTTCAGTGGTGGGAAATCATATGCCACCTTGTAAACTTGATTGCTTTATCTCTGCTTTTTATATACATACGTGCATATCTCTGTCTCAGTATTATCAGTATCACATTACATTTTTTTTCTGTACTGGCCCATGCCTTCATATAGCTGCAGGAATCATTCTGTTGCTCCAGTGTATTGTACCAGCATAAACATGTTAATATTGATCCACACTAGTGAAAAGCAATGCACCTTTTGCATGCAGGTCTGGCTAAGAAGAGGGGAAACCAGCAGTGGCATTTTTTAAATTAAAATTCTTATTTTAAAAAATCTCATGTTATGAAAAGAGTAGTGTGAGCATATTCTTCCACTGAATAATTACGACAGTAAAAGGACAAAAGTACAACAGAAGAATATGAAATATTCCTGACTGATCAAAAATGAACACATCACTCCAAGGAGAGAAGCCTTTTTATAAAGGACAGTGTATGGTTTGCAGTAAAATTCAGAGTGCTCTTTCATTCCACAGCAGTAGTAGTGTGTGTGCTGGAAGTAAGGCTTTTAGATTTTGGAAAGCCTCCCAGGTTTTCATGTAGCAGTTGCCTTCTGGAGCAGAAGAGGGAGAAAACTTGTGTTTGTTTATTTTGTTAGCCATATGGAGTACAGGCTGTAGATTCATTAGGTGCCAGCTTTTCTACCTTCTTGTCTGAAAAATAACAAAATGGACTTTACTAAGGGAGGTTGCTTTCCACAATGTGGCCCTTGGAGTTAGTTACCTGGACCACTTAGTATCAACAAAGTAGTGGAGATCTTTGATGAAAGAGGAACCAGGCAGAAATTAGATGTGTTCTTTTAACATGGCCGTACCTGCCTAGCCTGTTTTTCTTGTGCTCAAGGGAAGCAATGCTCGGATAGAGTGCTACTAAATGCTTTGCTTTCCAACAAACTGGCTAGAACAATGTATACCTCAGTGTTTATTGTCAGGAGTTAGCCTTTGTTTCCTGAAGAAACTCAATAGAAACATTCTTTTTACATGTTTTGGTCCTGATACAAATTTGGAATTATTTGATGATGTTGGTTAGGAGTAGCAAGTACATTGGTTCTCAGTCCAGCTCTATGGTTTTGGGCAATACCATCCTGCATCAAGGAAGATCAAGGAATAGAATTTAAGTTCTGGATAAACACCACTGCTATCCTTTATATATCCTTTATAGCTAGAAGCTTCTAAGCAAAACTTAAATGTCCATTTCCTAATTTCTTTACTATTATTTTTTCATGGTAGAAGCACTCACCAGGGATAGATTAAGTCATTACTATGATGCAAAATTTGACTTATTATCACAGAGGAAGCCTGCTGATGTATCATTGCTGAGGGCTGAGGATATTCTTGAGTAAATCGAGCTGTGATATTTGAATGTTTCTGCTTTGTTCTTGTTGCCCAGGTATGTGGGAAATCTTCCACGAATATTTGACTACTCTCCTCTTGATCCAACACAAGATTTCAACACCCAGATGTAAGTGGCACTTCTCAATTATTTACTTGGTCAAGTTAAATAGAATCTAAATAATATAATGGCAGGGCAAAAGAACACCTCTGCATGGGCTTGAAAGTGAGATAAGGCACAAGGTGGAATCAGAAGATTTGCCCACTTAATTGCAGGTAATGGTGTTTCATCAGGGGGTCAAAGACACTAAACTTCTTTAAAAAAGAAGCAAAAGCTTGGAATAAAGATCTTCTCCTCTTTTCTGTTTTTCTCACATGTTTGTTTCCACCCTGCCACTTTCTTCCCAACAGGGCTAAACTGGGACATGGCCTCCTTTCAGGCCAGTACTCTAAGCCACCCATGAAATCTGAGCTTATTGAGCAGGTGATGAAAGAAGAACACAAGGTATTTGACTGAGTTTGTGCAGCCTGGTAACTAGGTAAAAGTGATATCCTGAGAAAAGGGAACAGGTGCCGGGCATTGAAGAACACGTGTGGATCCAGCATGGGATGCTTAGCAAGGTGGAATGTGCAGGATTCTAGTCAGGAATATATTAGTCAGGGGTTATTTGTGCAAAGCATTAAAACAACCGTTGGTTCTGCTAAAAAAAGTATTCTGCTGCTCCAGTGATGAGTGCAAAAGTTCATAGAACTTGCAACTTAACTTTTTTTTTTGGTTCCTTAGAGAAGATAAACGTATCTAGAGAGTCCTAAGTATTTGGAAGCAAACTTCTAAACCCTTTTTAAATGTCAGAAGGAAGTATGAAGAGCTAAAGAGTTCTTCCCAGGAAGTCTGACAATATAGCACTTGATTTCAGGTGAAATCAAGAGAAATCAGGTCTAGGTAATGCAAGATTAAGTGGTGCTGGAGGCTTTCATGTAGATAAAGGAGGGGCCGTGCAGAGTCATAGAATCATAGAATAGTTTGAGTTGGAAGGAACCTTTAAAGGTCATGCAGTCCAAACGTCCCTACAATAAGCAGGGACATCTTCAACTAGATCAGGTCGCTCAGAATCCCGTATCAACCTGACCTTGAATGTTTCCAGGGATGGTGAATCTACCGGCTCTCTGGGCAGCCTGTTCTGGTGTTTCTCCACCCTTATTTTAAAAAATTTCTTCCTTATATCTAGTCTAAATCTCCCCTCTTTTAGTTTAAAGCCATTGCCCCTTGTCCTATCACAACAGGCCCTGCTAAAAGGTTTGTCCCCATCTTTCCTGTAGGTCCCCTTTAAGTACTGGAAGACTGCTATAAGGTCTCCCTGGAGCCTTCTCTTCTCCAGGCTAAACAACCTCAACTCTCTCAGCCTGTCCTCGTAGAAGAGGTGCTCCAGCCCTCTGATCATTTTTGTGGCCCTCCTCTAGACCCACTCCAACAGGTCCATGTCTTTCCTGTGCTGAGGGCTCCAGAGCTGAATGCAGTACTCCAGGTGGGGTCACACCAGAGCAGAGTAGAGAGGCAGAATCATCTCCCTCGACCTGCTGGCCATGCTTCTTTTGATGCAGCCCAGGGTATCGTTGCCTTTCTGGGCTGCAAGCACACACAGAATCATAGAATCATTGTCAGCTCATGTCCAGCTTTTCATCCACCAGTATGCCCAAGTCTTTCTCAGCAGGGCTGCTCTCAATCCCTTCATCCCTCAGTCTGTATTGATACAGGACCCTGCACTTGGCCTTGTTGAACCTCATGAGGTTCACATGGGCCCACTTCTTGAGCCTGTCCTGGTCCCTCTGGATGGCATGCCATCCCTCAGGTGTGTCAGCCGCACTGCTCAGCGTGGTGTCATCTGCAAACTTGCTGAGGGTGCACTTGATCCCACTGTCTATGTCATTGATGAAGATATTGAACAGTACTAGTCCCAGTACGGACACCTGAGGGACACCACTTGTCACCAGTCTCCATGTGGACATTGAGCTGTTGACCACTACCCTCTTTATGCCACCATCCAACCAATCCCTCATCCACCCAACAGTCCACTCATCAAATCCATATGTCTCCAATTTAGGGAGCCGGATGTTGTGGGGGCCTGTGTCAAAGGCATTAGGGACAGATAATCCAGATAGAAAACATCTGTAGTTCTTCCCTTGTCCACATCCATCACGTGCCTTCCTTATCAAGCAATTCATAGCATGTATTGGGTTTTGAAACAGCTTTTAATGCTTTTGTTCTTTGTTGTATTGTAGATTTATTTAGGAAAAAAAAATAAAGAATAGATACTTTCTCCATTCTCTCACTCTAGGCATACAAATCTGTTTTGTTGGTTTGGGGGTACTTTTTTTGTTTGGTGTCTTTCAGCCCCCCAGTAACACTGGTATACATACAGATAGTATTTTGTCATCCAGAGAGTTGTACTGACATAATAAATATAACTGCTTAGGATTTTAGGCCCTCAGCATTTTCAAGTGCTTCTGCTTTGTCTATAAAATCAACTATTCATTTTATTTTTATTCTTTTACTTTTTTTTTCCCCCCTCCTACATGCAAAGAAGTTATCTAGCTTTCTGGGTCTTTGGAATTCATCCAAAGTTTCAGGGAGTTGTTGCCTGTAAAAGTATTCATATGAGATCTGCAGTGGTCCAGCACGGCCTATATTTAGCAAAACTGTTTTGCAACTGTTGATGGGGAAAGTATGCTAGGTATTCTATAAATACTCGTGGTACTGTGGAGCTAAAATTTTTCACCACACGAGTTTAGTCTGGAAATGGCAGCAGTTTTATTGGACTCACTTTAACATTAAAAACAGGCTGAAAGGCCAAAGGGTCATCAGCTAGGACTTGATTTTCTGTTTAGAACTTTGCTATTTCTTCTGTTACTTTTCTTGTCCTTCAGGTGGAAAGGGTTTAGAGGGCAAGATCCCACCCTCTTCTATAGACTGTCACACATGGCATGTTTCTCTTCTCCCTGCTGAAATGGCTGAGTAAAAAGTGTATAGATGGAAAGAAGGCTTAATTCCAAACTTGTTGCATTATACATCAGGGCAAATGTGCCACTTTGCCAGATTCTTGCTTCTGACATAGAAAGCAGCCTGGTATATAGTAATTTGAGTGGGTTTATGCATTTCTCTCCCCAGTCCTGGCTTTGATGAAAGGCAGCTGAGGACACTGAAGTGATATATAACCCAAGATTCAGAAATCCCTAGAACATCTCTTTTTTCAAGCAATAGTGAGACTCTGTGTCTTTACGAGAGCCTTTAAAGAATGTCTTAGCCTAATGTGGTTGCTGGTGTACTGCCAGAAATTGAAAAAGCATTAAAATTGAGAATCTGCTACTGATTTCAGTGGCTCTAGGAATACCTTACCTTGGTGGAACGAAGAACAAAATTTTGCTCTTTTAGTGTGTGTTTTGCATGCCTTCCATTTCATGCTGCTTTTTCTATTTTTATATTGCTATGATAGTGCAACTGTGGTAAAGAATGACATTGGCTGAGGACTTAATAGCCTCTGACATATCATAAAAGCTACGCTTTTGCTTGGATTGTCTTGAAAATTATTTGGTCTCATGGAGGATGAGGACAAATCTGAGTAAAAGATTCTGACCCTTTCAAAAATGTTATTTAAAAGGGATAATAGCAAGTGTCTTGAGGATGCAATTTGGGGTGGTTGGGGAGGCTTCTTAAAGTGGTATAGAGCGTGAGAAAGTCAAAACTAGAACTCTTTTGGAAGCTTGAGACTTTCTGATTTGGGGTAGTTTCCTACTGATGTAACTGAATGGCTAAAGGCAGTATGTTATGTTCCTTCAATATGATCAACACCTGCAAATTGCAAATTCATGTCTGTTCTTAACAACCCATTTGGGAATGTGTGCTGCACACATTTGTTTTCTGCTTAATTCTATAGAGATCTGTGGAAAGGTTTTGTCCTGAATAAAGCTGCTAGCTGATACACCAAAGTGCTTCAATGCCCACATACTTTTACGTGGAACAGGGGTCTGAAAGGAATGTCAAATGTTAGAAAACAATGTAGGCTTTTAGCCTTTCTGAAAACTACTAACCTTGAGCAAACCTTCAGTAATCTCTTTTAACTTGCATATGTCATAGAAAAAAATCAGATAGAGTGAACACTGTAGGAACTATGTCATAAAATGTATTCTAAAACCCCCCCAAAAATATTTCAGGACCCTTTCCATTTTTATTAAAATGGAAAACCAGATGAAACTGAAATTATCTTTTCTCCAGTGGCAGAAATGGGCCATAGATAGATCTAGTGGAGTGACTTTGGGATATTTGGTCCAGGAATGAGTAAAAATCTAATTTAAAAGGTTTCTCTTTCTTTTATTTAGCCTCAACACAATGGAATATCTCCCCGAATGTTTAAGGCTTTTATAAGTAAAGGCCACCCAGAATTTTCCTCTAATAGACAACAAGACGCACAGGAATTTTTCCTCCATCTTATAAATTTAGTAGAGGTGAGAAAATCTCAATTACTGCTTCTTTTCCCTGGTTATATTGGACAATGAGGGCGGAGCTGTTATCTGAGTGGCTGTCATCTGAGTGTAACAACTCTTTTTAGTCTTGGATATGTAGAAAATGGCACTAATTTAAATGTATGTTGGTTTAGAAACCTGTGTTTCTTTAATTCTCCCTTCGCTTTACTTCAGACTCTTGCATGACTACACACAGGTCCAATGCTGTTGCTGATAACTGCACGAGATATGGAGAGGTCAAGCATCAATGTTCAGACTATAAGATTTATAAACATATGTGACTGTCATTTTAAATGGCTGTTTGTTTTATGATTACATGCTATCCATTTGTTTACCATATTGAAGTCTGTCTTGGAATATTAATGAATTGGGTATTATGATTATTATTATTATTCCAAATTTATATCATCGTTGGGAGCAAACTAATTACAATGTCCAGTTCTTTTACAAATCCCAGCTGTACGTCATTGAATCATTATGGGAGGAAGGACTCCCCTGCTGAAAGCAAAGTGAATATTTGTCAGTTGACTGTTTCTGTATAAAATGTTAGTTCCACTGAGCTCCAGCTCAGTCCTGTGTGTAAAAGAATCAGTACGATGAATTTTAATGCTGGCTTTCTGAAAAGGAAACTTACAAATACCTGCAGTTTTCATTTAAAGCATTTCTTTCTTTTCCATTCTTCCTCCCTCTTTTTCCCATTTTCCCCAAGAATCCATGGTGTTTATTCATATATTACATTCTAGATGAAGTTATTCACATTTGCATGCATAATGTTCCATATCCTAAAACGCATGTACTGATTATAGGGTGGTTTGAAGACATTTTTCTGTTTTTTGCCTGATAACAGACATTAACATGAACAATAAAGAGGAGGTATGTTATTTGTATGACATTCCCATCTGGATAATGAGCTACAAGTTGCTTGTTCTGTTTCAGTGCAGATTCAGAGTGGTAGGAGCAATTCTATTTGCTGAAAGGGTGCTCCGTGTTATTTACCTGAGCTTTCTATCTTTATTGTAGCTTGCCACCTTCCTACCTTCTTCTCTTCCCCTTGACTCGGATTCATTAGGTACATGCTCTGCAAGCTACTATATATAGAAAGATACTGCTGTGTATGCAGACATTGCGGACTTCAGTGGGATTCTCTATGAATGCAAGAGTTCTGCGTGCAATAAAATGCAAGCTGAGCTGTCAGACCTGGGTGCAAGATTGGTGTCTTTGTGCTTGCCATAAAACAACCAGCAGCCTTTGGATTCTCTGGTCAATTTAATGATTGTCACTTAAATGATTGCATCTAATATTCCTTTCAGAGAAACCCTGTAGGTTCAGAAAACCCTAGTGATGTTTTCCGGTTCCTAGTGGAAGAACGCACACAATGCTGCCAGTCCAGAAAGGTCCGATACACAGAGAGGGTGGACTATATCATGCAGTTACCTGTTGCCATGGAGGCAGCAACAAACAAAGGTAAAGAAAGAAACCGGGCCATTGACTGACCCGGTGACTCTCTCAACCATGAGGGAATGAAGTTCCTTGCCCCCGTGTGGTCTCTTTGTATGGACAGAACGGTTCAAGGCCATGTGGCAAATCAAACTAATGAAATGATTAGTGGAAAGTTACTTGTTTTGGTTTTCTTTAAAGCAGATTTTAAACACACATCAGTTCGTGGCTTTACTGTCCCTGATTATATTTTTTAGGGAAGAATGAATCTACCTGGATACTCTTGGCAAGTTTTCAGACAGGTTTCTTCTCAGACTATGGGACTGCCATTAAGTGTCACTGCTGAGGAATGTATCACTAAGAATGGTAGCAGTTTGTATGATGAAGATGTCAGACATTTTTGATTTAAAACCTTAACCTAGGTTTGACCCAGGGATGTGTCACACCACTTGTAGTAAAATTTATTTACCTTTGGGGTGTGTGTGTGTGTGTGTGCCCAAAGGTCCTCATTAGCATTGGATTTCCCTTGTCCTGGACAGTGAACCAGTATATAAAAACTTTTTAATCCTAAAAAAGGAACTGAACATACTAGTTAATTAATATCTTCTAAAAACAAACGTGAGCACACACACAAAATAAGTAATAAAAAAAAAAAACCAACCAAAAACCAAATTGCCTTTGTGTTCATTAACAGCAGATCATAAGATCCAATGTGTTAATAGAGAATAAGGATATAAGATAGATTATGATCTATAAAGCTAGAATACACAATTTGGATATCCAGAGCTTGAGTGAAGTGGTGAACATTGATTTAATACACAGGAATGATATTTTCATGCCTGTCAGCTGCCGGAGAAAGCATACTTGTTCTTAAAGGAGAAAATGGCTGAGGAGGATAGAAGATTTGGAAGCAGGAGGGAGGTACGCACAAATCTTGGTTGCCACTGCAGTCAGTGGTGAAGGGTTTTGCGGACTAAGATAACAAATCATGGAATCATTTTGGTCAGAAAAGACCTTTATGATCAAGGAGTCCAGCTGTAAACCTAACAATGCTAAGTCCATCACTAAACCGTGTCCCTCAGCACCACATCCACACATCTTTTAAAAATCTCCAGGGATAGTAATTCAACCAGCGGCCTGTTCCAGTGCTTGAGAACTCTTTCAGTGAAGAAGGTTTTCCTAATATCCATCCTAAACCTCCCCTGGTGCAACTTGAGGCTTTTTCATCTTGTCCTGTTGCTTTTTTCTTGGAAGAAGAGACTGACCCCCACCTCCCTGCAACCTCCTTTCAGGTATTTGTAGAGACCGATAAGGTCTCCCCTCAGCTTCCTTTTCTCCAGGCTAGACTATGCCAGTTCCCTCAGCCCCTCCTCATAAGACTTGTGCTCCGGACCCCTCACCAACTTTGCCCTTCTCTGGACATGCTCCAGCACCTCTGTGTCTTTCTTGTAGTGAGGGGCCCAAAACTGAGCACAGTATTTGAGGTGTGGCCTCACCAGTGCCAAGTACAGGGAAACGATCACTTCCCTAGTCCTGCTGATATATCCTTGAGCTAAATAAATGTATGCTTGAGGTGGAAGTGAAGGGGACATCACAGGAACACTAGAAGAGGGGTGTGCCTCTCGTTTCCTTCATAATTTCAAAATTTAAGATATTTTAAAGCCAGAAGGAACTATTCTGATTATTTGATCAGATCCTTTGAAATAGCACAAGACAGAGAATTCTGGCTACTGCTTGTCAGCTAGCTCACAATTCCTTGAACTGGACGATATATTTTAAAAATACCATTTGGATTTGAAAATTTAAGTTTTGGAGAACTTCATGTTCTTTATTCGTCAGTTTCAGTGATGATTCTGTTGCTTATAAGAGCATGTTATTTCTAGGTAATAGCTCAGGAGATATATTAGTTTATGAGTTTACCATATGGCGCTGCTCAACTTCCTGTTGTCAGGACTCTTTCTAGATCATTCATAATCGTGTCCTATCTAAAAAGTCAGATGACACAGATAGATGGCAATAATTTTCCCAGTCAGATTGAGCTGATAAAGTGGGTAGTTGGTGTTACTATTAATGCAGGATTCTAGCTGTCACGGCAAGGTTTTAATTGCCTGTTGCCCGCTGTTTCCAGTTCTGTGTTTTCACCATGAACAGAAACCTTCAAAAAAAGAGATGTGGTTGTAAGTGTAGCTCCTGACCCCAATGCAGGCAAAAGAGTTTGATGTCTAGTTAGACCATGTAAAAGTTTTACTAATAAGTAGATTTTTGCATTTCTAAAACTTGCAAAACTAAGACTGGTAAGGAACATCATAACCATGACAATCTTCATTTAGCTTTTAGTGTCATGTACATTTCTCAGATGAATTAATTGCCTATGAATTGAAGAGGCGAGAAGCAGAAGCTGCAAGGAGACCTCCACCAGAGCTTGTCCGTGCCAAGATCCCATTTAGTGCATGTCTGCAGGCCTTTTCTGAACCGAGCAACGTAGAGGATTTCTGGAGCAGTGCCCTTCAAGCAAAATCTGCAGGAGTTAAGTAAGTGTGTGTCTGGCTGCCTATTAAAAACCGATATGGTAGTGCTCTGTGCTTATCTTGCTACCTGGACACAATGCAGAGAGAAATAGACAAAGGCATGGTGGGCTTTGGCATTGTATTGGTGTTGGGGCTCGTAAATGTAACGTGCAGAGCAAGCCTGACAAGAGTTGTAATGACCAATTGAGCAGGAAATAAAGTGTTCTCAACTGTCAGACTTTAAGGGGTGACGGGGTCTCGTTGTTAAGAGCTTGAACTTTAAATGCTTGTAGCTTAATTGTCTGCCCACACTTTAAAATCAGAATCTATGTATCAACTAGTGATGGAGCTCTGTATTGTGTGGTAGGAGATACAGTCTGGCTCTCTGTGCTTAGCCTCTCGATGTCTTCATTTGACTAAAAATGCTGAAGGGCATTGTGTGGCAACAAAACAGGATGAAGCAAATGAAGGTTGTGTTTCTTGTTAGAAAGTTCTTTAGATGGATGGAAATTTTTGCATTTGTGAAGTGCTATGCTGAAAACTTTTTTGTTACTATGTTTTATGTCACTTATTGTTTGTGTTTAAATTTCAACCCATGGTCTTTGTATGCTAGTGTTTGGTTGCATCTGTTAAGTTTGCTGTCACTTATGTGGGGCCATCGTACAAGACGGACATATAAAAGAAGGAACCCATCTTGTGTGCTTATAGGCAGATAAAAGAACCAAGAACATTTTGGTCTTAAAAAGGCATTAAGAAATAGGACAGCAGACAGAGATCAATGCAATTTTCAGGGCAGTATTTCTTGCTGAGAACAAGAGTTAGTTTCTTATCCAGTTCCATTTCTATGTCAGCAGCGAGGAGTGGTTGAAAAATCTGGCTCTGCAACTGGTTTGCTGTGGCTAGGTACCTTCTATTTTTACATCACTTAATGTATCAATGACTCATTGCTGATCTAGCATAGTTTCACTGACGTATTGGAAATTGGGAGACAAGTGCACACGATGGAGAAAAACGTAGCAGAAATCTAAAGGTTTATTTTATTAACTGTGAACATGCTGGAAGAACATTCTAGTCTTCAAATAGATCTAGGGTTGATTTGTAATTTAGCTGTTCTTCATTAGGCCTTCAAAAGCATTGAAAGATGAAGAATAATTTGCTATTTAAAATTCAAAAGTTTTGTGCTGCAGATAATAAAGTTAATAAAACTGCAAAGTGGTGCTAACAAGAATTTAGAAAGTAGTTATTTATAATACAGTAGGAAGACCTTATATTTATGATGCATTTACTGTATTTTGCCCAGAGGTAGGTGAACTAGAAGAAAGGATGGTGTGTGTGAATGGAAGATAAAGGGAAGGATGCAGGAGATTAAATGTGGGAAAAATGGGAGCATAGAGAAGGAGAATGGCGGTACATATAATGTTACATTGTGTTCAAGATTAAACTTTTCACTAAGTGGGCAAATATCAGGGATCTCCTTAAACTCAAGAGTCATCCTCTATTTTGATAAAGATTATAGTAGCTCAATAAGAATATCATGGTGGTGCTTTATATAGCACTTTCATGTGAAAAACTGCAAATGACAGCTTTTTTATCTTTGCTTAACGAAATGATTTATAGGTGGACTGATACCTCATGGACAATGCTAAGGTTACTAGAAAGGGAATGAAAAAATGCAGATTTAATTGTTACTCCATTCTGTCTGAGCTGTGTTTTAAGCCCATGCCCTGAAGTTCTAGCCAATCTGTCATTCAAAATTTATTTCCTGACATTCAATTTCGGAACAACTTGAGTAAGCAAGTTTAATATTGCTTGTAGTTGTTTCCTATAATTTTCCTACAAGCTGAATTGTCTGCAAGGGTTTGGGCTGCCATTCAAGATATGAATGCATAGAAAGCTACTACCGTACTTCTCCACTGTACCTGAAAACGTTTTTGTGAAACTTGTTTATAAAATCCCTCACTATTCATCTCACTGAGGGCTAAAGTTATTCATCTCAGTGTGGATGAGGTACTGAAATCTGTGCTGCTTGTGATTTTGTTGCTTTATTTCACTGAATTGTATTTCTTGTGCTTCCCAGGACTTCTCGTTTTGCTTCATTTCCTGAGTACTTAGTGGTGCAGATAAAGAAATTCACGTTTGGCCTTGACTGGATACCCAAAAAGCTTGGTACGTGCCTTTTATATTTACCTTTTTCTTATTCTATCCAAAATAACCTATAAAGTGTACGTGCTTTGTTCTATAATGAGGACCTGGCTTGAGTCTCAAATTTATACTGTGAAGATCCTAATGGAATCTTCTTTTCTTTTATGACAAATTAAACCTATCCATCATGTGTGTGGAGTTACAATACAGTTTCGTGTAGTCTAACCTCCTAGTTAAATTGTGCTTTAATGTTCCAAATTTCTCAAATGACTGTTTTCAGGTGAAGAGTTTTGGCTGTGTTTGTAGCTTGAGTACCAGAGTCCCTTCTCTGATGGAGTAGGTTGTACCATGAGGTCATTTTGCTGGATTCATAAGCTTGGCCTGTTTCTCTGCTTTTGTAGATGTTTCTATAGACATGCCAGATTTCCTAGATATCAACCACCTTCGGGCCAGGGGTCTCCAGCCAGGAGAGGAGGAACTTCCAGACATTGCTCCCCCCATTATCATTCCCGATGACCCAAAAGGTATTTACTGAATACTTCTCTCTTGATTCTCTCCTGTATTCCCCTGTCCTTCTAGCACATACTGAGTCTCCTTAAGCTTCACCTTTTGGAGCTAAGGACACCAAAACAGCTCTGTGCTTCAGTAATTGAAGACTGTTTCTTTTATGCTAAAGTTCAGAAACAAGAATATTAGAATATCCTCCTTCCTCATTCCCTGGGTTTCTCTGGAGAATGAAATGGTTTATAGCAAGTAAAATCATGTTTTTATAGTGTGACTTTAGACCCAGGTTGCTGTAATTTCCTCCAGATGACTTAAGTTTGGGTGCCTCAGTATTTCATAGGAAACCAGTAATGGAGCTACTCTCATTATATGATTGCCCCATTTGCTTGGTTATTTATAACAGTGGTGGTATAATATCAAGCTGTATGCATGTGAAGGGAAGCTAATACCTGAAAATGTGTGTCAGAGCAAAGGCTATGGCAAAATTCAGGTCTCCAAAGGTTTTAATTTTGCCCCTTATCTTTAGGTTCCTTACCAAGACCTATTTTTTTTATCCTCTTGCTCAATGGATTGACCTAGTTGGAGTGTAAACGCATGGATGATGGTACCTTATTTGTAACAAAATCAATTCTTGCTTAAGTTGGTTTAGGTCAGCCATCAGCTATATTTCCTACTGGTTTATAGTACCAGTGACACTTTGCTCTGAGTTGAGTTAAGGAAATTACTGAGCAGAAACATCCCTGGTCTAAATCATGGCAAAAACATCAGGGATGTAAGGATGAGCATGCCCTGCCTGTATGACGTCAAATGTTTCTATGACTTTAAACACATGAAATTGTTTTTACCGTATGAATCTACTTAGCCCTCATCTAAGTCCTTTTCCCTGTTTTTTTTCCTTTCTCAATTTTCAGATCGTATGACGAACCATTTTGTGGAGTGTATGTATCTCATTTTTCTGAGACTGGTATTTCAGCTGCTTAAAAAATGGTCGTACTTTTGCTCAGCTAATGGCTTCTCTGTCCTCATGGAGATGCATTGAGTATTGCCTTGCATGCTTCTAAATAACAGCTGATTTTTGTACTTGTTCAGCATTTACTTGCATGTGTGCAGGACTCTTAAAAGAGTCCGTAGTAGCATCAGCATAGCCAGAACATGAGCTGTTCCTCTTACCTCCTGCTTCTCAGCAGGATCTTGCAGTTCTGGGGGTCACAGCTGCTTGATCCGGGCTCCCTCTGGGCTCTGATCTCAGCTGAAGCTGTTGGGGCCTGTCATTCAGAGGTGAAGTTCAACTGGAGGCTACCAGATCCAGCGGCTGTTGTTTGTCTCACCTGCAAGATCCTGCCTTTAAGAGAGGTGATTGCTTTTGGCTGCCATCTCTAGCTAAGCTCAGCACCTAACTTCTTCACCCCTTGAAATCCAGTGGTGAGTTTTTTTAATAAATAAATTCCTGTAGGAATTCATCAAGGTTTAAGGATTTATGTAGATTGCTGAGACAAACGATTACCAGTAATCCATAACAAATACTATAATGCTTTGTACAAGCCTGTTTTCTAATGGGTGTGGGTTTACTGCAGTACTAAAACACAGGAGATGATAGGTATTGTAATATGTGGCACCATGAATAACAATAAGAAATACAATACAATGGATGAAATTAGACTTATATGTTTTAGAAGGTCCTTTCTTGTAGCTCTAGATATTGATGAGTCTTCAGTTATGCAGCTGGCAGAGATGGGTTTTCCTTTGGAAGCATGTCGGAAAGCTGTGTACTATACAGGCAACCTGGGTGCTGAACTTGCTTTCAACTGGATCATTGCACACATGGAAGAACCAGGTCAGTGACTGGAAGGTGTAAGTTAAATTGAACTGGTTGTGTATTTTGGCAGTCAGTAGAAATTCTATAATGTGTGACAGTGAAACAATGGCCCCCTTCCCCACCCCAGGAAACCTGGAGGTGTGAGTGAATTTCCCTAAGTTGGTCCTGGGATATGCAGATCTTGACCGTTATGTGGCGTCCTCTGCCTAGAAGAAGACAACAAACCTAACCTACATGAGAAGTACACTCTTCTGTCCTCACTGATGGTGTGGGCCAGCTCTCTGTTTTCCACCCTTTGGCTAGGTCCATGCTGCTAAAGGGGAAGCTGACTTGTGATCAAGTGTAAGTAGAAAGAATCCTGTGGTCCAGATGCTTTTCTTCCATATCAGCCTTCTCTAGCTCAGGCTAGAGCATTCATGCCATACTTAGAACTTGGGCTATCTACTGATGGACAGGGCTGCTAGATGTTCTCCACTTCCTGTGTTTCATCCATGCAAAGTTTGGACCCATGATTTGGCACTGAGTATACCTGACCACTCCCTTGCCAGGAAACTCCAGATTTGGTTGAGTTCACACTTCACTGCAGGCTTTTGTGTTGCTTGTGTAAATGGGGAATGAGTTTCACTTGGGCTTAACTGATGTATTTCAGCTATGGAATCAGTTCATTTTACATCTATATGTGTATCAGCTGGGTTGTCTACTATTCTGGTGTCATCATTCCTTCCATACCAATCTTGGCTACCTTCCTGCAGTTCTTTCAGCTCTGTGATGTGCCAAGTTGTTCCAGCCTGCCTAGTATGATTTTGTCCACCTAGATATTTTTTAATGTGCATGTTCATCTTGTGGTTTTTAAGGCTTTCCACTCATCTAAGTCCCAGCTGGGCCAGTGAAATGAACTTACATTGATTTCAGGACTGCTTTTGAGGTCCTGTTTGTTGTTTTTTGTTTGTTGTTGACTTTTCAGTTCAGCAGAGCAAAAGAATGAACTATGAATGTTTGTTTGTTCCAGACTTTGCTGAGCCATTGGTCATACCTGCATTTGGAGAAGTTGCTTCCAGTGGAGGAGCTGCATTTGGAGCTGTTGGGCTAGATAACCAACCTCCTGAAGAGATGGTTGCAATTATCATTTCCATGGGCTTCCAAAGGAATCTAGCAATTCAAGCGCTGAAGGCAACAGTGAGTTCCATGAGTTGTTGGTAGCACTTGGGTTTCATTTCATATTATGTGCTTCGTACATGTGCATACTCAGATGTCTTTGAAACATGCGTATGAAAATCCAGCTAGTGGATGATGCACGGAGAACTATTCTGGCAAAGTGTGGGATGCTTGACTTGTCTGGGTTAGAGTGGGGAAGGTGGTTTGAGTGTTTCACATGAATGTTAAAATGTGGAGGAAAGTGAGGAAAACTTAGCTTCTTTTACCATCTGTTGAGAAACAACCTGGATGCCTAAAACTGCATCTTCACGATGAGAACCCGGGGGCCGTGGAGATTAATTGTGGGAGGATTTCTTTTTCCATCTGTCAAGCTTCTGCAGAGTGCTGGTTGAATACTATTTTCCATGGAGTTAGAGTATATATCTTACAAGTTTTAAATGCTGTCAAAGACAATCCTTACTCTGTTCAAAGACCGATGATGTTAGAGAATGTATTAAAGGCTGTTCTTTTGCTTAATTGACTCGCAGAACAATAATTTGGAGCGTGCGCTGGAATGGATCTTCAGCCACCCTGAAATCGAGGAAGAAAGTGAGCCTGCTTTGGACTTGATGAATATGGTGAACAATGCTAATGCCAATATCCTTGCAGAGACAGGGTCGGAGGGACCCAGGATCAAAGATGGGTCTGGAAGTAAGTTCTCCTTCATCTTAGAACTGGCTATCATGTTGTTGCATCACACCTACACCATTCGTAGAGCTCCTTTCTGTTTTGAAAGTAGCTATGATGGGGTTTTGGACACGATCCAGGCAATATACTTCCTGTCTTGCTTCTGGGGCTGAGTCCAACTCTGTGGGGCTGCTAAGTTCTCTGGCCTGTATTTACTCAGAAGAATCTTTCCCTGGACTCACTGAATAAGCAGAGTACAAATTTCTTGTTGCCACAGCATGTAAGTCTCCTGGCCTAGCTTTACTTTTTGTTTTGTTGCTGTAAGATAAAATGACAAAGAAAAGCTAGAATGTTCACATCTTCAGAGGCTGAGCATCCTAAAGATAACACTGCTGTTACAGACCACCTGAGTTTCTGTCGTCTTACGGTCTGATGAGAGATTTGATCCCTTCAACCAAATTCCTTATTCTAAATTTGGCAGATATAGTTGGTATCCTGCACGTACGGCTTTGCTACTTTCTTTTATTTTTTTTCTTTGAGATCTTCAGTCATACTACTGCTAAATAAACCACAAGATGGGGCTAATGTGCAGCAATCAAAGTTGTGAAGTAGGCAAAGAACCTACTCTTAAGTGTAAAAGCACTAGAGTACAAAAGCTCAGCGGTGTTTCTAACATAAGGATATCACATAACGTTTTTTGAAGGGTCTTTAGTGACCAGTTCTTATAACTGTAGTATGTTCTAAACTTGTACTTCTGATCTTGACTGGAACGGTCTTATTAAAAAAATTAACCACCAATTTGATTTTTATTTCTGTGGTTGCCGTTATTATATAAGAACATTAATTTCTTTGTTTCTAATATTAGAAAGACCAATCTTAAGTCTCTTGGAGATATGGGAAACGTTGATTATTGTTAGGTTAAAAAAAAAGATTTGGAATAATTATTTTTTGTGGTACTTAGCCTTTATAGACTGAGACCATTTACTGAGTGCCTGAAATCCTGATAACCAACATGATACTGTAAAATGGCTCCAGAAAGCCCTCTCCACCAAAATCCAGGCCCCTGTCCTTATGCAATATCCTGAAAGAAGGTACCCTTTTACTTTTGGTGGTAATTTGGGTGAATGGCATGAATGGGTGGGGAGTAAGAACCAATGCTGAGTTCTCCAGAGACTCTAAGCACAAAAATCGTCCTCATATTAAAGGAAGAGGTTTCTTTCCTGTCCTCTCTTTTATGGGCTGCTCAAATTTAAACTTCTGGTTTTTGTTTGATTTGTAGGGGATCTGTGATCACACTTGTAGACATAGCAAATTTGTGTGCAGAATGAACTCTCTATCTGGCACTTCCTGTGGTGCTCTCTGTGAACTAGGAATGAATCTGCTGTTTTCTCTTTCCTGGCAGGGGCTGTGATCACAGCCCGGCTGTATGTGAACAGATCTATGTGGGTTTGATTTGGATTGGTTTGATGTTTGACAATGAATCTGACTGCTAGTTAAAGCAAGAATACGCTGCAATCTTAACAGAAACTGTTTGGGGATGCAGAGTCTGAGTTAGGAGTGCTAAGCTGCTTCTCCAGTATTAGAAAGAAAGTATGCCCTGGAGTCATATTGCAATGTTAGCAATAAAAGACTTATGCTCCCCTTTGTATTTCTTAAACAGGATACGAGCTGTTTGGGTTCATCAGCCACATGGGAACATCCACAATGAGTGGCCACTACGTCTGTCATCTCAAAAAAGAAGGAAGGTGAGTGGATTTGGGAGAGGTGCACAAGGACGAGCGAATGTTTTCTTTGAAGTGTGCATCTGTACAGAGCAGGGTGTGTATTCATGGCAGACAAAACATGCATGTCATTACCATGTGTACACTTCCCACCAAAGAATGAAAATTCTTACAGATTATAAACATGATGAGTCAATTCTGATTCCACTGAGGTCTATGCTGAAATGTATTATCAGCTCTCCTGTGCTTGCTGTTCCAAATCTCTGTTCATTTTGGGGCACCACTTCTGTGTCTGGCTTTGTTTATCTGAGCTTCCCCTGACCTTCTTTAATTCCCCATCAATAGAAATCCATCGAACTATGGATTTGGCCGTGGGAATCCCTGATTATCGTTCAGTAGAACTGTAACTGCACATTCCTCTGCACGTCCCTCTTCCTTTTCAGCTCCTGACTCTGCCAGGAAAACTGCTTCGGCTTTTTCTCTGATCTTTTGTTCTTGTTGCAATGCCTAATTTTAGATTTTAAGCTCTTTGAAGTTTGGGTCTGAGAAGTCCCTGTTAAACTTGTGATGATTTTTATACACATGGAATGTAATCAATCTTGTTTTCATTTCAGATGGGTGATCTACAATGACCTTAGAGTCTGTGCCTCAGAACGACCTCCCAAAGACCTGGGCTACATTTATTTTTACCACAGGATACCGAGTTAGGCCTCAAATATATTACCTGGCCTTAAGAAGCTATAAGCCTTTTTAACCTGCCCAAAAAAGTGTATAATAAAAAGAAAATCTAAAACCAACAAAAGACCCCGAACTGCCAAAAAGCAAAAGAAAACATGGGATATTTATAGTTTATTTAAAAACAGTCATTTGGTGCCGCCTTAAGTGTTAGAGGGAAAATTTCTATTAGGTGATGTATAGTATGTTGTTTTAAATTTATACACCTTAAAGGATACCTTAAGACCATGCAGATTACTGGTGGAGTTTGCAGCAGTATATGGAGAAAACAGAAGTTTCAAAATTGAACAAAAATAGCCCAGTTCAGCCCAGCTCCTGCCTGTTCTGTCCATGTGTCTGTTGAAGACCAGGAAGAAATATCTGCATCTTTGGCAACTGGGAGCCAGTGTTTTCAACCCGAGTTCAGACCACTTAGAGAAATCATATCACATACAAATTTGGAGGGAGGGGGTGTGCGAATGTTCTTCAAAGCAGAATGTCTTATTTGAGAGATTATTTTTGGTACAGTGAGAAAAGTCAACTAAAGTTATGTCTGTTGGAATTCAGTTTTACAGTATTTTGGTTTGCCTTTTTGATGCAGAAACCTAAGAAACTAATGGAGGTGGAACCAATCTCCTGTCTGTGCCCTGTACATTTTCTGCCAAAGACAAATAGTAGATTTTATTTTTGCAGACATAGGTTTCTTCATGTTCTCTTGAACATTTGTTTTGCAGGTTTTCCCAACAGATTCAGGATTACAGATGCCTAAAAGAAGCAGACTATAAAACTAAATGCATACCCTCAGGAAAGGCAAGGCTATTATTTAAATTTTATTTTCTTATGAAGGAGGTAAAGAAGAGGTTAATGTCCCATTATGTTTATTTCAGGGAAATTTGCATCTAGACCACTCACATTCCAACTGAAATCAACTCCCTGACACAGTACTCACAGTGCAATTCTGCTTTCTGCCAAAGATTGCTTAAATATTTAGTTCCATCCATGAGTAGGGGAAATTGCTTAGTAAAATTGCTGATTTATTGATTTGCCAATCTCTCCTCCCTCCCTGTAAGGGGGGGCAAAAAAAAAACAACACAAAACAAACAAAAACCAAAAAGCAACAACAAAACCCAAACAACAACAAAAAAACCCCACCTTGAAATGCTGTTTCAGCTTGCTGAAAACTTGCAAACACACCAATAATCTGATCTCTTCAACAGACACCTTCTAAAAGGGGTTTTATATCTCTGGCAGGGAAGAAGGGGTGTGTAGATAGGGGCTGGCCTTTCCTGTCTCTTGTTTTGGGTGTTATTTCAGTTTGTGTCACAGACAAGAATATGTATGTGAGTTTTTTTAAATTGTATTTGAAAACACTTATTCTAGAAAAAATACAACTGTGAGTGCGAAACCTTTCATGATTCCAAAAAAACCCCAGAAGTTGAGTGTTGGCCACTGCTTAGAGACTGCTGCTGGAGTTGCCTTGTATAATCTTACTGAGATAAATCGGAACAGTCAAAAAAAAAAAAAAAAAATTTCCTCCTTACAGAGTGCAAGAGAGGCAGGGAGGTGTAATTACATTTTCTCTGCAGTCAGTGCCTGCAAGTTTAATAGCAAAATTCAGGCAGCTACACACTACAGAAGAGAACCCAAATTAAAAATCTGGTTATGAGTAGGACATTTTATTTCTTCCAGTGTCTGGGGAAAAAATGGTTCTCCCTCTGGTCACATAGCCTCACACAGAGCCAAAAAACACTGTTGATTTTTTTTTTTAAAATCAGTTTTTGATCTTAAAAGATTATGAGAGAAGTTCTAGTGCAATAATTCTGTAGACTGTAAATGGTGCCTAACTGCTGGGAAAGCTTCCCGCACTTAGTGCTCTTACTGACAAAAAAGAACGGCATCCTAGCACATTAGTAAGTGGCTCCTGTGAGATTCAGCTGCCTTGTAATTATTGAGCCACCAGTTCTGGACAACATAAAAGCTGCCAGTAATTTTTTTTCCTTCTTCCAGGTTTTCAGTATTTGTGTATTTCAACAGAAAATGCCAGATTTGAAAATGCCAGCAAATTATGCAGTGATACACCTTTTACTTAAAGTGAAAGAACCAAACTTCTGTATACCTATTTTTGTGCTTTTTCATTCTGGCAGTAGAAAAAGGACAAAAGGCCTCTCTTTTTTTTTTTTTTTCTTTCTTTTATTTAATTTTTTTTAATGCCCAGTTATATTCCAAGGAAGTTCAAGACAACAGCTTTTCTCTTGCCTCATCAACTTAAAGGGCTATTTATAAACTGACATGATCTGGTGGCTGCTACCTTTTTATTTAGAAACCTTGGGTAAGTAAAGGCCAACAGAGTTGTTCCCATGTTCATTATTAAACTGGAAACATGGCTGATCTCACAGGATTTAAGGATGGAGCTTGGACTCTTGCAAACCATTTGTCTGGTACATCCTAAAACTGGAATGGCTATGGGACTGATTGATCTCAGTTAATGGGAGGCGCACTTGGAAAGCTGGCAGGTGATAGACTGGAAATGGTAACTGAAAGGGGAGAGCCATTCGCTGGCGGTGGTAGGTGAACTTGAGCAGCTCAGCTTCTGAAATTCTTTTCACTTCGTCACTCTTGGGTACTGCCTGCCTAAACTACCAAGTGGGTTGGTCAGAAGTGCAAGAAGCAGTTTAGGGGAAAGGCTTACGGATCTGCTAAAATTTTGCACTTGAAAACGTGTTAAAATTCAGCTGTTTGAGGAATTATTATCTCCTAAAGCAGTGGCTTCCCTCCTTTTTCAAATGGCCAGTTAAGTCATGTCACTTTTGCAACAGGATATGTGTGAAGAACATCATGAATCTGGAGGAGCAGGTTGTAAACTCCTGACTCTTCAGCCTAACATGGGGGAGAGGACTTTGGGGTTTTTTGGTTGGTTGGGTTTTTAAACTTCAGCATGCAGAAGCCACAATCAAACAGACTGTACTGAATAGATGACTAGTTTATTGGGCTTTGCCTGATAAAATTTGTATGCACTTAATTGTGCTGGGCCAGGCCTCAGTGCACAACCTGGACAGTGGCTGATGGGGAAACTCTGTGGGTCTGGGTACTGTAATAGCTGTTGGGGGGTTAGGTGTGCTGAGAGCTTCTCGACAAAAAAGGGTGGAGGAAGAAAAATCACTGTGAGCTGTTGGAGACAATCTAACCTGAGAATCATGGCAAGCCAGAGCTTGGCAGCAAATAATGCACTTACTTCTTGGACTGATTTTTACTTTTTCATATGATACATTTAGGTTTAGGAAGGTTGAGAAAAACTCAACAACTTTTCCTTGTTTTCCTTTCCCCTCTCATTCCTAGCAGGATCCAGTAGACCCCTTATTCTGAGTCACAATCTCCAGTCTCCAAAACACATGTAGACACAAACTCCTATTTAATCTTCCTAGCTAAAATCTAATTAGGATTAAAAAAAAAATTTTATTCAATGCTACGGTTTAAAAACAAGCCTAGATGTTTCTGGACTACTGTCACTTGTAATTCTACTGGGTTCAGTGGCACTGCTTCTGACTTACTTAGGTGTAACTGGAACCAGAATCAGTCCATTTTCTTTGATTCAGGCAGCCTCCACTGGATCGTACTACACATTCTGAATACAGATGCAACCAGAGCTTGTTAGATTGTTTTAGAAGCACCTCCAATTCATTCCTTTTATTCTCCATCCTGGCAGCAGCCATTTTTATCTTCTTTGCTGTTTTCACGCATTGGAAGACTATGTGAAATATGTAACTGGACATAACTTTTTATTCCTTTACCATCGCCCTTCCTACCTTAATGGCTGAGATCAGTTCTTGATTTTTATTCACTCTTCAGTGGTTTTACTGTTGTATCCTGGAAGTGTCTGTACTGGTTTACTTTGCACCATTCAGAGTTGTTTGCTTGAAGCACTGTTAACATTTTGGAGAGTATTTGTCTGAGATGAGAAAGGTTGTGAATTATATTATTGCAACTGTTTTAAATTAAAAAGAAATATTCTCACATCTTGTGACTGTGGATTCTTGCTTCATTCTTTCCTGTCTAAACTGAAGAGGAATATACCAACTGACTATGTTTTGATGCTCCCTATTTTCTTACTTTTTTTGTTTGTGTTTGGTGTTTTGCTTAAAAAAACCTGCATAGGGAACAAAGAGGTTTGTGAGAGTCTTGATTTCTTGTGACTTATGGCACTTCTATGGATGTAAAAAACAAACAAACCACCACCCCCCCCCCCCAAAAAAAAACAAAAAAACAAAAAAAACCAAGCCCTGAGTGGATATAAAACATGGCAAAAATGGGAAATAAGATTTAAGCTAAGATTAATTTTTTTGTTTTTAACTTTTGAGCCAGTTAGTTGATGTTCTTTGAACACAAGAGTTCACAATGTTCATGTGGAAGAGTGTTGTTATTTCACCCCCAAATTCCTGCTGTTCAATCATAGTTTTATCTTGGTCTGTAACTCCTCGTTTAGAAATTTGACCTGCTGTTCAGTGAAGGAGAAGTCTTTTTTTTTTTTCTTTTCTTTTTTTTTTTC
Source organism: Pluvialis apricaria (assembly GCA_017639485.1). NCBI lineage: Eukaryota > Metazoa > Chordata > Aves > Charadriiformes > Charadriidae > Pluvialis > Pluvialis apricaria. The sequence goes on from CM030014.1 coordinate 9,655,308, forward strand.
TTTTTTTTTTCTTTTTTTTGTTTTCTTCATGTGTAAGGGCTTTACATAGCAGTGTGACCACTGGGACTCTTTGGTAGATGCAAGAATAGGCCAAAAAAGAAGACTGAGGGATGGCAACCTTTTCATCTTTTTATAGGCTCGTGGGACCAGGAACTGGAGGAGAGGTAAGAGATAAACCTACAAGGCTGTAAGTGAAATTTAGGAAAGTAGAGGCCATGTGGAGTGTTGAATGATAAGAAAAGTAAAGATGGTTCAGCTCCTGGAGTCCAATTTTAATGATCTTTGGTTTCTTTTCTATCACAGATGTCCTTTGTGACCATGGCAAGTCACACCACACTATGTTCACACCACTTCTGGCAACTGGAAGAGGTGGCGGAACATTGCTCCTTGTGCAAGCTGAAGGGCCTTGTTCAGACTTCATGCAAGAATTTCCTGTATAGGATTTGTGCCTGCTAACTTTTGCAGCCTGCTTGTGGAAGTCAGTATTAGATAACTGACAAGTTAACACCGCCCCTGGTCTCTGTTCCCCCTCACTAAAGTGGGAAGTGACACCTCTCTGTCCCTCAGGTGTGCTACAAGGATGACATGAGTAAGGGAGGCACCGACAGCTGTGGTGAAAGATGAATGTCATAAAAATACTGAAGACAGATAGCGCGTGGCTGACAGCTGGTGTGGAGTAGGTGATTATATTTTCAGACTTCTTTACCAGTATCCTTCCTAGGGACTTCTTGAGCAGTTTTGTACGTAGGATTTGGCACTAACGCTTTTCTCCCAGCCACTCTCTCTGTTTGGCTTCAGGCTGCAGTGCTGTGTTTCTGGTCCCTGTTTGCTACGGAGCACATAACTAATGGGCATTCCTGCTGCTGCTTTGTTGGTACATTTAAGCAGCAGGAACTGAACTAGCCTTAACATCTCCTGGCAAAACACGCCAGTATCAAAAGCACACATTACTTGCATCCTAAGGGTTAGTGTGTTTTTAGTGTCTGTTCCCTTTTCTTCTTTAGCAGAAGGTTCTGGTTAAAGCCACAGGCAGCCAGTTGGCTTTTCTGACAGAGCTTTCCTTCTACAGACAAACTGTGACTGTATCTTCTGGTTTTTTTTTCTGGAGCAACCCATATGTCCATTGAGTGTGTCAGCCTTCAGATCCATGCCAATGTCATCCTGCTTTGTCAACAGCCCTCTGCTGTAAATGTCACTGCCCCCTTGCTGGCTGCCATCTTTTGTGTCCACGGTAGGGCACAGGAATTTTATGTCCCTCCCATGTCTGTGCGTATGTCAGTGTCCCATAGCAAAAGTATAAAGACAATGTCATTTCTACTCTGTCAGCTCTTTCATCTTACCACATGAAAGCCAAAACTGAAAAAGACTGCTGGCCAACTCCCCCTGCGGTTTATGGGAACTTGCTTGAATAACGATTGAAAATCACTGAAAGTTGGCTTTCTTTTTTTCAGAAAGATTGTGTTCTAATGTTATTAGTTCTGTTTTAAATTTGACATGTACAGTTGTGTGATCTTCAGGAAAAATTCTGATCTACCTTTTTCCCTCTTTCTTCATATGGAATGTATGCACAAAATCCTTTGGGCCAGACCTCAGCTAGTATAAATTCCACTTGTAAGTATAATTGATCAACATGTTGAAATAAAAATAAATTCTAAAAATACCTCTACTTCAGAGTAACGATGAATTTGTAAAAAATGTTTGGAAATGGAAAAAAGCCTCTTCTGGGCTTAATTTTTAAGCAGAGAAGCATGTTCACATTGTAAACAATAGGATAGAAGACCTCATTAAAAAAAATGCTTTATTTTACTTGGAGAAGTAGGTCCCTCCTTTCAGTTCAAGTAATTATAGTCAAGACCATTTTCAAATTGAAAGATATTTTGAAATATTTGAAGCCACAGACAAAGTTTATTTTTAAAACATATTTAAAAATTGCACAGTTATAAATACAGGTAAATAAATACAATTTAATATGTGGAAAAGAACCCAAGGAAGGCATGCTTCCATTACAGTACAAAAATACTACATTAAATGTGGTGCTCTGCAAATAGTCGTCTATGACCTTAATAAATTTAACACATCCAATATGCACATCCTTCATTTTTGAGGAAATAGATTATTTTAAAGAGCAGTGCAAGGAAACATCAAATTAAAGCATCAGTAAACTACAGGTCTGTGTTTAATATTATACACAGCTGATAATGCACTAAATATACAGAGGCAAAGTTACCTGTAGTAAGAAACTGATCTTTTACTCCGTACGTACTTACAGACTCAGGTTCTCGGTCTGGGTCAATATGAACCTTTGTAACGGAATGTAAACATTCAGGTGTAGGGCTGAACTCCCACCTCCGCATCCACCGCCCACCTCACTGCTAAGCCTTGCACCTACACTTAACTGTCAACACAAAGAGTTAAGTGAGCGATGTAAGCCTTTGCAGCAGCAGGGCTCTTCAGATGGCCCAGGTGAAAGTATCTGCCAACCCTATAATCTCTTCTTTCTTGTATGTTGGCTTAAAAATAAAGCCAAAAAAACTGATGCAAGATTGCAAAGGTTGTCAAACAGTTTACAGCATATAGAAGAAGCTGCACGGAATGCCTCTCAAAACTATATAGTTTTATTTTACTCTAGATATGTTATATTCTGATATATAAAATATATTTATAAATGTTTTGATTTTTCTGAATTTACAATAGATTACTGATATTAAAAAGGCTATTTAAATTAAAGTTTTAGCCAATGTCGATGGCATTCTGTAAATGTGGAAGGGGAAAAAAGATCAAAGCACATTAAGTCTTGACCATGCAAGCTTCCTCAATGGGCTGTCACATGTGCAAGCATTTGTAAAGTTACAGCTTAATTTAGGACACTTCAGATTCCTTCTGTCTCTTTCTCATGCCTAATACCTATTCCTTTGTGGGCTGAGGCTCAGAAGCTTTCTGTGGATTCTGTGACATGGTCATTTTTCATTTCGCCTAGGTTTGTTCAGTGTCAGTGATCTCTTCATGCATGGCACTCCTTTTCTCTGATTTATTTCACCAGTCCAAAAATAGCAGAACTATAATGAAGGAATCTGATTTCTAGCCTAGATGAGGTTTGAATAGTAGATAATACTGTATTGCATACCCACCATTTTTTTCACAACGTGCAGTGCATTTTGTCTATCACTTTTATCTGTGAATACTCAGTGGTTGTATTTTATAAATATTTATTACATAAATTCACGTACAGACTGCTAAGCTGACAACACTGGTGACCAGAAATCTCAGTTTTTCAACTGTGCAGGTTAATCATGCAAAGTAACTAATATTTCTCATTTTGCAGATGCACGTTTGGGCAAAAGGGATCTACAACAAATTTATGATTCACTCCAATTCTCACTGGCTCCAGCAGGCAGTGATTTAGGCCTCAGGTTTTGTCTCTGTGTAATGTTATCAGTTATTACTTCTGCCATAGTGGCTTTTGTGTTATGGAGGCCCGTGCTCTATGGATGTTCCTAGCGTCACCTGGCTGATCTGTTGGTGTTGTCAGGGTCCTCTTTTTCATCTGACAGGCAGGCCCAAGTCTCTAAATTAGCTCATTAGCTCTTCATACTTGATGTTCTGAGCTTTCAGCTGAGTTAAGTGTCTGCAGCTGAAATCAGTGGATGCAGCAGATACTTGGATCCTGTGAAGTTTTACATCTACCTATTTCAAACGGGGCAGTCAGACACTGAGCTGCCTTCAGAGCTAGTGGGCAAGTTTGAAAAGCCTGGCCCATGGTAAGTGCAGACCAAGACAATAGTTGTTTCACTGGTTCCAGCAATCTTTTTCTCTGGTTTGGTGTTATCTGGTTTAGACTAGAGAAGAAAATGTGAAAATCCAAACATCCAGCTTCACTGTGAAAGCTGCGCACATTTAGCTTTTTAATTCTTAAGAGGATACTAAAACATGTCTGCAAAAGCTGTTGCTACAGATGTCTGTCATTAATTAAATACTTGAAGCAAACATGAAATCCACAACACAATATGATTTCTAAGACTGGAATTTAAAAAGGGCTCTGCGTTTGATCTAACCTGTTCCAAATAACATGAACAACTCAGTTTTGAGTTAGGCAGATGCTAAGTACTTTAAAAATATCCCATAGAAGATACGAATCAATAGTTTAAAAATACCCTATGTGTGGGCCTTCTGCATGCATTCTGTAAACATATACTCAAGTAGCATTACTGCATGCTTTGTGTTAATACTTCAGTGTGGTTATTTGTTAATGTAGTTGCATGCAATATCGTCATGTGAGGTTTTCTGTCATTTGAACCTCCCCCTCAATATTTTTACAAGTACTGTGATTTATCAGATCATAAGAAAATACCATTGCATACAGACATGTATATGTTTACCTAACGATCAAATTGATTCTTCAAACTGACATAAACCAGTCTATTGCAACAAGGTTTCTAGAGTCATTACAGTTTAAAGAGATCAGCTTTCATCACAAAGCCTCACTCCATAAATAATCACTTTGATTTCAGTGCCTGTTCAGCACATGCAGTGGCACCAGAGGCCAGCCCTCATCCGGCAACTGAATACGTGCACATGAGCTGATGGTGCAAAGTGCTGAGCACTCCTGTGAAGAATAGAGCAGCTCAATGGATCAGACTTGGAGGTCATACATATTCATAAAGCCTTGCAGAGGAGGGACAGTCACAAGCTGGGGTTAGGAAAACATTTTTTAATTGCATGAAATATAAAATAGAAGAAAGACTCAAAAACTTGGGATCAATTACCTGGCAGTGATAAATCACCTCTGGAGAAAGAGGGGAGTAACAAGAAGGGGAAACGAGTGGGAGATGGTGATAAACCATTGCAGCACTCTAATTTGGCATCACCCCATAGATGCTGTGCAGCTGTAATCCTGAAATGTCTCCGAGTCTCTTCTCTGCTGAAATTGGTAGTCTTTACGTAAAACTGCTTCCTTACATAGACCTGAGCGACCCTCTGTTCGTGTGTTACCTTTCAATTTATGTGAGTGGTGACCTCACCCATGCAGTCCGTGAGACAGCAGCACTCCCCTGCTCTCCCGTAGCGCCGTCACATGCAATGGCTGTTCTTTGCCCATCTTCCTTCCTTGCACACCTGGGCAAGTCAGGGAGGGCAGGAGGTTTCGATGTGGTGGGGCTCACAGGGAGTGCTGAGAACAGGACCCAGATTTCCCGTCTCTCACTCTCAGGCTCAATCTGCTACTGTTCAGCAGCCGCCTTATGTATCCTACCTCATGCCTGGTTGGAGGTACAAGTAGATTAATTTCCTCTTCAGGGTGTTAATATGTTGTAGCCTCCTCACATGTTTCCTCTTGCTGTTTCAGGCAAATATACATGCTTGCCACTGAATATCTAAGAAACACCATGAGGAGGTCAGATCAAAGCTGTATCTAATCCCGTCTTCTGCACTGACGGTGCTTGGCAGTGGGGGCTCGATGAGGACAATAAAGCCCAGGATGTTGAAGAAGTGCCCAGAAGTACCAAGAGCTGCTGAGCCTGACCTGTTAGAGTGAGGTGAGCTCAGTCACCGGCCACTCTCCCACACAGACCAGGCCAGAACTGGTGTCAAGTATGGAGATATGCCACCATCCTCTCTAAGTCTGTCTACTTTGGTCTTTCCCTCACGCAGTGTCTCGGTCAGTGGTACGTGGTTAAGTGGCCATAGGCTATCTAAAACAGGAGAGGATAGTTGGGGCAATCTCCAAGAGTGTGCGCGATCTCTTTGGATAGGCATTGTAGCCTGCATCCTGTACAGCAGAACTGCAGTGCTTGTGATGAACCGAGTCCTGAGCATCCCCTCAGGAGACAGGGTTCAGCCCTGGTGATTTGTTTCTAGGTTTACACAGACAACTGTCCTTGTACCGTTTGCCTGGGTGTGGGCATGTATCAGCAGATGAATGCAGTTTTGAGCAGCGCATCCCAGGTTAAATCAAAAGCTGCCTACTTTGTCTGTTCTTTTGGGCAGGCTAGGAGTTGCATTTGGTTTTCCTAACACAATTGCTGTGTTATTTGTCCACACGCTAAAGGAGAAGAGGTTTAGTGAACTGCCATCAGTATCAAATGCCCCTTGCCATTCTGACTCTTAAAAGTCAAGCAGTTAAGATTTTTTTATTTGAAAGGTATAAAAATAAAGCTAATTCCTCTGGATAAGCACTGATTATCCTACATAACACCACAGAGGATATTCTAGAAGAACTTGTGTGACGGCAGGGGCATCAAGCAAAATCTAAGCACATATGCCTTTGCTTTACAGCCTCTTCTCAAAGCTGCCTCCCTTCTCTCTTATCACTTTCCAGATTCAATTGCACTGCACCTTCTGCTCTGCCTTATCAATAAAGAGCTGTCATCACACATCGCTGTCAAAGCAAAAGAGCAAACTGTTGTCAGCAGATATGCATACAGCAGCCCACTTAGCTAAAATGACATTCCCAGTCAGTCTTTGATAAGAGAAAGTTGTGGGAATCAGTTATGAAACCCTTAATAGATAAACAGGAATATATATGTAAACAATGAGTTAATAAAGCACTATTAAAAAAATTCCTGTAGCTGTTTCAGCATCTTTATTCTGTGGGAGAGAGTGAGGGGATATGCTTTTTATTTCTTTAATGAGAATTTATTATTTTTATTTAACAAACTATAGTTGGTGATTAGATGCAGTGATTACACTGTCTTACATGGAATTTTCCTTTGAGTGGTTGCTCAAAATAACAGACAGCTGCAAGAACATTTAGGTTTGTACTGGTGAAATTGTCCACTTCTCCCAGAGTTTCTTTCTCTGTGATCTGTGCAGTTGGATGTTTTTTTTCTAATCCAGCTGATTGAGCTGGACTTTTCTTTTAATGCTGTTTATAAGAAACGTACTATTCGTCCCACTTTAACACATTCTAATAGCTACCCTGCACATTGAATTCCTGACCACAGATCAACACAGTAGCCATCTAATTACACTTTTTATCTTTCACTATTTAGGAAAAATATTAAAAATATCAGCAACTGAAAACTACCTCCTCAAAAATTTCTGTTCCTGTCTTTGATTGACACGTTCACCTTGAGCTAATGTGTTTGACTGTAGCTGAATCAATCCATTCATCATGTGGCAGGGTACTGCCCCCAATACTGTTCTCCATTCATCCAACCAGGGAAAATTAAGATGGTGTATATATATACACATTTTTAAGCAGCTACAAATACTAATGTAATCTAAGGATTTAGTCTGATATCATGGAGGTCACTGAGGCTTTTGCTACTGCTTGACATAACAGCAGGATCAAATCTTAGTCAATCCTACAAGCATTATATAGACCATTTTTTTTCAGGGAAAATGTTCCCTTCGGAATGGTCTGCGGGCATTAACTCCTATGAAGACTTTTCTTTATTTGCAATAAAGATCTGTGGCTTATTATGTTCTGCAATGACATAATTCACATACAACATGTATGTGCATGCACATGCATGTATGTGTGTAGTACCTGATGGATGCATAATAGAATAATCTTTCTAATAGATATTGCAGTTTATACTGTATTTGCATTTTTTGAACATAAGAATATTGAAAACCCTCACATCACATTTCAGGAAATGATATTTGGTCCTCTATGCCAACAAGGCTATCCTGTACATTCTGTTGTTAGTAACCAAAATAAAAGCATAGCACTATTTTACAAAAAGAAAGATTAAAGTGCATAAGTACATAGATAGGTGCAGACCCTGCTAGGAGCTCCTTTGAAGCAGACATACTCTGTCCAAGATCAAGGATAGCTGGTTTAAACAGCAACAATTCTAGTGCAAATTATCACTTCTGCTGGCAACACTTGGCCTTCCCATATGTACATGGTCTGATCCCATAGACCTCCATGTGCAATGTTCCCCTTAACATTGCACATGGTCTACAACTCTATGAGCCCAAATAATTCAACGTACCTTTGGAAGCAAAAATTTCCTTGACTGCCAACGAATAAATATATTCAAAACAAAATGCATCCATTTTACATGCATCTATTTTCAGAGCTGTGTTAAAAATGGACCTTGAGAAGACTTTTCAACAAAGAAACCAAAGGATAGGGAATCCACGTTGTAGGGCAAAGTGATGTCAGCACAGTGCGATGAGTTACTAAGCAGATTCCTTGGATGCATTGCTTGCCATTCTAATGTGCAATAATGATTATCTAGGTTTGTTCTTAATATATTTTTCTTTGTATAGCTGCGTATATATAGAGATACAGCTTGCATGGGATGAAGATTCTTCAGAAATGGTTATTTCATCTAGTTCAGGGCTTTGTCAGATTAACCGCAGCTCATTTCGATCCTTTGAGTTTGAATTTATTTACAGTATTTTGTGCTTTTGAACTTTTCCTTTTTGAATAATGTCCAAGAGAATTCCCCTACTGATCTACAGCCATGATCTTTTGGAAAATGTGGTCATTTTGAGATGAGTAATAAAAGAGTTCTCTGTTTCCTAATACAATTTAACCAATTTGTGGATATTTTTATTACGGCTCTAGATTAAAAGCTCTTAACAGAATGTCTAGATCACCCACATTGGCAGCTTGAAATAGTTCTGGCTGGTCCATCATAGACAGAGCAATTCGAAGTGCTGCCCAAATATTGCCTGATAGAGCAGGATGGGGAACCTGTTGTTGATTCCTGCTCTTTCTTTGCAAACTGAGAGCTGTGAGAAAATTGCTGACAGCCTCTCTGTAGGGAAGAAGAAGAAGAAAGAAACAAGCAATATAATTTGCTTAACAATCAGAGTAAAACTTTCTAAAGTTCTATGCTAGACTCAAGTATATTATTTTACAATGCAGTTCATCAGTCTCTTTGTGTTATTCTTGCTTGATTTTCTGTAAACAAGTGGACGTGGCTTGTAGTAAGGCAGAACTCAGTCTGCTCACACATCTGGGGATATTGTCTTCATTGCTGTGTAACTCCCATTCATCTTAACTGTCTTGAGCTGACAGTTTGGACCCTGCAATATCACCCTTGATTCCTGAAGGATGTACTGAAAGTGTTTTTGACAGCATTAACTACTTCAAGCAGTTTAACGGAAGCTTCTGTTCTAAAGACAGGTTCTTATATTTTCTTTCATGAAAGCTCTTAAGCATGGGACTAAGTTTAAGTGTGAGAACAATCCCGCTGATTATAATAAGAGTACTTGCACTTAGACCTAAAAAAATGCTTAAGCAGCTTGCTGAATGAGGGATTTATTTTCTTTTAATAGAAATTCAGTGGTTCTGTTATATAGAATTTGTGGCTATAAGAAAAGTATCATTGCTTTGTTAGTATTTTGTAAAAAATAATTACAGTTTTTACAATAGCTGAGATTACATAGCTATATTTGTTTGGGTTTTTTTTCTGTAGACAGCTCCATCTAGAAAATGAGTTTTCACTTGGTAGTTATGATCCATGACTTTTTTGTTTACATGTTTTTGTAACATACCTGTATGCCCCTAGGTTGATGCAGCTTATCCCTAAATTGTATCTGGACCTAATGAAGCCAGGTTGTATTTCTAAAGCACGTGTGTAGGCCTCGACAGCTTCTTCGCTTCGATCCCCATTTGCCAAGGTTGCTCCAAGACGGTTCCATAATGTGTAGTCCTGGTGAGAAAAAGAGTTTTCTACTGTAGGTGTCAAAAAGGGACAAAATAGCTCATTTTTGCCTGCAAATTAAGGAGAACTACAGAAAATAACAGTATTGTATCTTCTTTTGATTGACATGGAATGTGAGGTTCTGACTCATTATTATAGGCAACTTTATATAACTAGCACAATTAATCAGCACACAGCTAGAAATTGGACAGGTATAAATCTGCTTCTAAATGGGACTGTCTTGTAATTAACATTTCTATTTCAGGTATTAAAATTTTAATGGCTGAAGTGACATCTCATTAATATTAGCCTGATCAAGAGGGGAGAAAGAAAATGGCCTGTAAAGCTAAATTCTAAAAATGTAAAAGCATAAAATATACCTCTGGTCGAACAGTTAAAGCAGCACTAAATGCATCTATTGCTCTGTTAAATTCTCCATTCAGGTGGAAAAGAACTCCAAGTCCCGTCTGCAAGTCAGGGTCTATCATATCACCATTCTGGTGAGCAGCCTCCAGGTACAAGTCCTTTACTTCTTCAAGTAATGAGCTAAACAAGGGTGAAAAATAACTTGAAGTTCCATCTTACAGTTCTTTATAAATATTGCAATATTGATTGCATACCCAGAAATAAAAACACTTGTAGTGCATTTATCGGAAGTGATATACTCCTAAAATTTGAAAATAAGCTTCTTCAGCTTCATCATGGCAAAGATTTACTTCCAGATGCTGTTCTAAACTCATGTCTGGGATAAAAAAGTTCACCTATATAATGAAGTCAAAGTGAGATAACATGAAGCTTTATTAAAACTATTAAAATTAGATTAGTATCTCAGACGTAAAAGAGTGCTTTACTGGCAAAAATTGTAGTCATTCTTAAGAGGAATAGATCAAGCGACTAGCCAAGACCCCTGAAGAAAGATGCCAAAATTTAAGACTCCTGTACCCACTGTAGGCTTCATAAAACCTTTGTGCTGACAACACCAGAGGTCAGCGGGATGAAGCCAAAGTAGAATACCACACTTAGAAATTAAGCAGGACTTGCATATTTTATTTTTGCTTGTGCTAAATTATCTTGTCAACGCAGGGCAAGGCCTGTCAACCCCGACATAAGGCCTGTCTTCAAAATGACAAGCAGTGAGATAGCCCTAATGTTTTAGTTCTATAAAGCATGTTTATGCCTTTAATCACTCTATCATGCATCTCACAGTTCAGAGATACTTAGTTATTGACCTCTTGAAATCATGACAAAGAGCTGCCAACTCATGAATTTTTTTATTTAAAATGGCTGCCAGTTCCCATTACAGTGTGCTAGGCTGAAGTCAATTAAAATGGCTACACTATCTCTTTGTTTAGAACCAGAATGGCTTTTAAAAAAGCACATGCTGCCTCCCAATATTTTCAGTGAACTGGAGCCATGTCCCTCTGCAAAATGGCTGTAATTCCTGGATTCTAGTGGCTTGGTTGGGGTATAGGAAATACAATGAACAGTAGGAAGAACACACATGAGTAGAGCAGGATACAGGCCCCAAGTATGGATTCAGAAGCAGGTAAAGAGTGAGGATGTGGGAATACAGAGGCAGCAGACAGGGTCAGAGGAAAGTGATGGGAGTTGAGGAGAAGCATCTCTTTTTAGCTGTTTTATTTTTATTTTCCTTCCAGAGCTGGCATAACATATAGCCTTCAGTCGCTAAACCAAATGCCCTGTGTTGGCTTCCCACTCCTGCCACTAGACCCACTGAGTCTTCCATCATAGGGAACAGGCTGGACTTCTAGAGAGTGAGGGGGCACAGCACGCACCATCATTCGTAGTGATATCGTTAAATGTCGTTTTCCACCGTCAGGCTTTACACTGCATTTACCTTTCGTCTGATGTCTTAGACATTCTCCTGGTAAGTGCTGGGGACCCTTTTTTGCTTTTCACTATATACTTGTATTTTGGATTTTGCTTTATCCAGTTTCTTAGAGCTTGATAGGCTTCTTGTTGATGGCCAGTGTTAGTATAACTTACAGCCAGGGCCATCAGAGCTTTTAGGTTGTTTGGCTGTAGTTCCAAGCACCTGGGCAGAAAATAAATATATATTGAGGTATGTTTTTAGCCAAACACAATTCTTTAATTCTTCCAAAATAATCTGTGTAAAAAAAATCACTCACAGAAGTAAGATCTACCCAGTAATACTTTTAAAGGAAGGGCTTTGTCTTGTTTTTCTGTGGAAAGTGCATTATGCATATGTATAAACACACATATGCATGCACATTGCTAGGCATGCACACATCCTTCTGGTTACAAGTAAATGTAGGTAGATCCATTTTTATAGTATCTGTCTACTAAAGAAAGAGAAGCTTTATGTGAACAGTTTAATATGGTTTGCCGCTATACAAAAAAGTATTTTGAAGACAAGATTTCTTTTTGTGAACATCACTGTTGCTTGTTTCAAAACTGTGGGGATAAGCAAGCCCTAAATCAGGAAACCCCTTGGATTTCTACCCAGGTAAGCTAATAAATTACATATAAATAAGTTAGAGTATCCTTAGGTGAAATGACTTGATGGTTAACATTGCTAATGCAATTGAACATGGAGAGGGTACTTGCTTCAAATGGAAACATGAAAACCCACTACAGAAAGATAATAATAATGCTGATATTTTGGAACTGACATTTTACATAGAAGCATACTGTGATCTTCACATCTCTAGCAACCTGAAAATGTTGTCAGTTTAATATTCAGCAGCTGAAAGGAGCTCGTTCCAATTAAGAAAACCTCTTCATTAAAGGACAGGCTACAGAAAATACGCCAAGTGGCTAGAATACCAAAAAGGCACTTTATTTGCATTATGCCTGCTTTATGTTTATCAGGCCGTGTAACTTTTCTTTTGTGCAACTACTTAAATTACTAGATTAAATATTGCATTTATTTAATAAAACAGCAATATTAATCACTAGTCATTCCTCTGAAGTCACTGGGAAGATTTCTATATCTATGTCAATGCTTCAGTGAGTTAAATACTTCGCGTTACAAGATAAGTATGATGTTAAATATACCTAGGCCTCCATTACCTAATACTCATCAGACCCCTTATTTAGCAATTATCTTCATCTACCTTTGGAGGGCGACAATGGCTGCCTGCTCATTTTCATTCTCTGCCTGTGTTATACCCAGGAACTGCCAGGCCTGCAAAAATAATCATAATTGTGTTATTTTGTTACATATACCCAACTGCAAGCAAAGTTACAACTAATACCACTGTTAAGCAGCTGGGTGAATAAAAAATCGCAGATCTTTCCAGCACTAACTACAGGTTTTTCTACAGTGTGCATACCAACAGTACAAATCAATGCAGTTTTTTAGTATCATTGTGCCTGATAATATTTATTATCAATGAATGCAAACGTATTTTGTCAGTGTATGATCACATGCTGATTTCTTAAATTTGAGTTACCACACATTTTAAATGTTGCTAGATTTTTATGGAAAATGGTGAAGAACAATTATTAAGTTGTACATTTTTAAGGGATTCTAGAGGATCTGGGGATTCTCTCTGCTTTTCGAAATACTGCTGCTTAATTTAATGTAGCAATAGATCCAAAGAGACCTAGACACTTACACAGTAAGTATTTTTCATGTTTCACGGAAAACAGACTTTAACAGCATTGCAGAAATCGATATAATAACTTTTAAAAATTTGTCAACATTCTTTTTAAATTAAAAATGTTCATCTTTTCAATAGCAGTGTTTAAAAGATAGTTTGAAAACATCAGAAAAAGAAGAAAAAGGTAGAAATATTGTCTCTTTTGAATGCTTTTAAATGACAACTTGGAAATGCTGTAATTTCAAAAATAGTTTCTCATCTTATGAAAAGGAGCTCACCTTTATCTATTTCAAGGCATACACTATTTCAAAACCACTGTTAGCATTCAATTTGTCTCAGTCAGTCATGACCAGCAAAGGTTTGGGTCCCAAACTCATTCCATCATTGCATGCTAAAGGGAGTCCCCTTTTCCTCTGCCAGTAAAAGGCACATGAGAAAATTACCTCTGCATCATTGGGTTCTTGAAGAATAGCAGCCTCCAGGTATAAGATTGTAACTGGCAGGTCACCTTCTTTCATTTTTTTCAGTCCTTCCTCAAAAGCACCAGGCCAATCTTTGAAGGGATTCTCAGTATGGAAATAATAACCCTGGAGAAGAGAGATAATGGACTCATGATGAAGCCCCTTAGCACGGAATGGCAACTCTATAAAATTAAATGACTCACTGTTTTCCAACTGGATTTAAACATTCTTTGTTCTATGAAAATAGTATGAGATTCCCCGTGAAATTTCCATGACAAAAAGTGTAAAAAGTGAGCATCACTGGACATTTATGTTTCTGCTCTCTTTATTTTTACTTTAGCTCTGGAGTTATACTTGCTGGTACTCATGTTGGGCTCCCATCAAAGATAATGGCAACAACTCACACTGACTGCAATAACAGCAGAACTGAACCTAGCGTGAGCCCAGTACACCCAATTTGATGGTAAAGAGCACACATCAAGCAGTCGACTCCCTGCAGTGCTTGTAACCTGATGTCTGTTCAGTTAATAGCCTGAAATCTTCAATTAACCTTCAAGGTACAGAACAGTGCTGCAAGCACCTGAGTTTATTTTAGTATTTCTTTAAATTTTGCCTTTTTCTTTCCTAGCCACTGCAGTGTAAAGGATGTATACTAATATCAGCTACATAATATAAATCAAATTAAAACATACAATGGAGGGAACGAAGAAGAGAGACAGAATCTCTATAATTTCTATCCTCAACAGTGTTTGGATGTGCCAGCCCGGATTTTTTTATTTGGTGCTCTTCCTTAAGTGCCTGGCTTCAAAAGTGCCCATAATCCATCAGTTTACTTTCTGAGCCTTTCAGCTGAATTCAGGCAGTTTGCAAGTCTAAATGTATTCTCACTATGGGAAGGTCTTTTAAATCTACCCCGCTCACAGACAATTAAAGATGAGCTCTTTTGGGTAAAATTAGCTTCCATGTCCAAAGAGTTTTCTTGGGTTCCCTTGAATAGCTGAGGCTCATCTCAAAGTTTCACAGGAAGGATGTACTGTATTAAAAAACTTTGTATTACCTTCTCAATGGTTGAGATGGTGACTTGCCCTGGTGCTTCCTGGTTCTCTGAAATCCAGTTTCTGCGAGCCATTTCTTCCCATTCTGCTTGCATTTTATCCCAAAACTCTGTGTCTGACTAGAAGAAAGAGAGGGAAAAAGGGAAGAAAAATGAACAACAAAACTTTAAAATAAAATGTTAAGCTTTTAATTTCTTTCTATGAGTGGTCTGAGTCTGGCAATTCTGCTGAGCAGTATTAATTCTATTAATAATCATACTGACTGAAATACTGCAGCACAAATTTGGAATTCCATATAATTAAATTTCATCTGTTGTATTGGAATGCATTTTGTCAACAGAAAACTCTTTATCTCAGAAGCAGTGTATGTTCTATTTGAAGCAGGATTTGCAGCAGCTTACACTGCATCTTACTGATGCTAACAGCAAATTGTTACATAAAATTTGAAGGAAATGAATGCTGCTAGTCCCTCCCCGCCCCCCCCCCCCCCAAATAGAAAGAAAAATAAATCAACTAAGCATACATGCTAAAGAATAACAATAGATAAAACAGTTTAAAAGAGAGCAAGCATCCCAATAGTATATTCAGCATAATTTTCAACTATGTAAAACAGTAATGGCAAGGCTTAGACAGAGGGTGATTGCACAAGAGAATTAATACAAATGGGACTTTTTGACATAGTGGAGAAATCTTAATATCAATCATCTACTGTGTTGGTGAGAGGAATCTATACGAGATTATAAAATTGTACAGTAAGATTAACGTTCTGTTCAAAGACAAGAGGGAAAAATGCATATAGAGGAGAAACAGAAATGATGACAAAAGAATGAGATTTAGGATGTGCAACGACTGGAATGAGGGAACCACTGTGGCTACTAGAAAATGATGCCAAGAAATAGGATTAAAAAAAAAGAGGGAGAATCCAAGTTAAGGTGCTATTTTTTCAGCCTCCATACATTAGTCATAAGCCCTGAAAAGCAGTTCCAAAGCAGGATATATGCTCAGCACCACAAGCCTTTGCAAAGTTCTCCAGTGCTTACAAGGCCATGGCCAGAACTTCAGTGAACTGACACTATTGAGGACACAGTTTCTCAGCTTACTTATGTCAAGGACAACAGCACAAATAATTCTACTGAGGTTTAGACAGAACTATATGAAAGTGAGGTGCTAATCAAAATTAATTGAAGGTATTATAAACCCATCCAGATGGGTTTTTTCTGAAAGTTCAGATAGTTTTTTCTGAATCTTCATTACGAGACTGACCACTTTGGCACTGCTCCACAGCCAGGCATGGTTTGCTTAGTCTGTGATTGCATGACTTGCTACAACCCTCCTTAGGTACTTGGAAAAAGCAAAGCGCAGGCTATTACCGTATCTAGAATGAGTCAGGAACTTTTGAGACTAGGTATGAAGGATTAGGAGGACTGGTACTGGCTAACATCAGGTGTGGTTGCTGTAAATCATAAGGCTCTTTACAAATGGGAAGGTGCAGTCGCTCTCTAGAAATCTAACAGGCACTTCCCTTTGGCTGTCATTGTAGCATGTGCCTCTTGATATCCAGCAATTCCTTCCAGGGTACTCAGAATTGTCTGAATTATGCAATTATTGGATCTGTGAAGGTGCCTGCTATGTTCCTCTGTGGACGTTGAAATGAATGTGAATCATTCACTCCTGGAGAGGAGATTTCACTCTTTGTAATAGAAGCGAACAGAACTTGACAACTCTGTTACACAACAACTTCCGAGGTTTCAAAATTTGCTTTCATTCCCAATTTGAAGGAAATAGAATCTTTTAAATAGCTCTGAGATTGCGCTGAAATGTCCATTTAGGGTTTGAAAAGGCTAGGATAATGAATCAGATCGCTCCCTCTTTTACTCATATCAACCATGACCAGAGGCACTTGAATCCCTTAAACTATCCTGTTCAACAGATGTCTCTATCAACGGTTTA
This sequence comes from Pluvialis apricaria, assembly GCA_017639485.1. Lineage (NCBI taxonomy): Eukaryota > Metazoa > Chordata > Aves > Charadriiformes > Charadriidae > Pluvialis > Pluvialis apricaria. The sequence goes on from CM030014.1 coordinate 9,671,963, forward strand.
GCATTCAGTGCAAATCTGCACTGCATTGGAGAAAAAATTTCACTAGCAGTAATTTTGAGATTCAGGGTGAGGTAAAGGAGTGGAAATTTCCCTTTCCTACCAATACATATTAATAAAACTACTGAAAAGTAATTAGTAATTCCTTTTTAAACAGATTAACTTACAGAAATAGTTATATATCGATACATATATATATGATGTTTATATTAGAATTTTTGCTTGTCCCACAAAAATCCCTTATGAACCAATGGTTTGGAAACGTATCAAATCACATTTCTGTAGATTGCAAGCATGCATATAAGTGGTTTTAGGTCTTAAGTTCAAATTCTGCTGCTTAATTACGTATTTAGAATTCACACATAAGTTCACTGTGTGCATACTGCACTTAAAAAGCTAACGAATTACTACACATTCAAGTAGCCATGCTTAATGTCTATCTATAGCAAGTCAAAGGTGGTGGAAAAATGTTATGGGGACAAATCCTGTTTTGCTAGAAAGTCTCTCAACTCATCATATACTACTTGGACATGGGCCAGGACCCAACTGTTATTTTGCAACTATAAGCAAAGATTTGCTTATTTGGGCTTAATTCCCAGCTACAGCTTTCTAAGCACACTCTGTGTGTGGGGTTTCTGAAACTGGTATGGCAAAGCTGCACTGAGCAACTGGGCCATGCACAATTATGGCACTTGATAAAATGCTATAATATGGCCGTGACAAATAACAACGTCAATAGCAGAGCAGTTTAATGTCCTTGAGGAAGAGGACTGTAAATATTACACAGTCTTTGTTAAAGGCCCAAGTCTATTTCAGCTGTCATTAGTAGTAATTTTTTCATTGACTTCAGTGGCAGGAGGGTTAAATTAATATTGAGTGTTTCTGAAAATCTGGCTTTGGATCAAGACTCCTAGATCTAATTTTAAATCTATTTGCTATGTGACTGGTGCCAATTACTTTATTTCAGTGTTTTTGCTATCTCAATGCTGGCAAATTGCTTTGGACATACCAAAAGTTTTCAGACCAGTTGAACACATTTAACACGTTCTCAGATCATCTGCAACAGTTAAGTGGAATGACAACCAGGGAAAATGTTCGTGCCATCTGACTACTTCCAAGCAGAATATTCTGCATTTTGTCAAAGAGGCTATTTTTACTCTTAGTATTTAAAAATATGCTGAAGCAGTTAAACAAATGGGAGGCAAAACATTTCCAGGCTCTTTACTTCCTATCATACGGTGAAAAGGGGTGGGGTGAGGGGTGTACTCTCTGAATATTGCTGGTTAATTTCTAAACTTACCTATTTTCATAATTTTAAGAGTAGAATTTTGCCTGTCCTGTACTGCCAAAAATTAATTTGCAACATTTCTTCTTGACCAATGCATTAGAAAGAAAGGTTCTGTGGTTGTTCTTTCTTTGAATTACTGCATCAACACACTCTTCATTGTGAAAGACACAGTAAGTTAAACTCATGTGCAAACTACTTAAGATGTCCTTAGCTCATATCCTCTCAAAACAAAGTTTGAAGTATACCTTTTTTAGTAAAGTTTAGAGATAAAAAATGTACATCAAGGTAAAGATTTCTATTGTGATTGGAGAGTTCCAAATAAAATGCATCTGAATGATTCAAGCTCCTAGATCCCACTTTCAAATGTGGTTTACACAGTCTTAGGCACATCCAAAAGGGATGTCAAAATAGTGAGACAGGAATACCATAGGTACAGAAAGGATTCTAACTGGTATTTATGGGAACCACAAAGATTCTGGAAAATGTTTGCCTAGGCTAGAATAAATTAATCCCATCTTCTTCTTACTATTGTCACATAATTTAGCTGTAATATGTTCTGATGCTTCATAACAGTATATTATACAGCAGATGGCTCGTGTGACATGGTGTTGTAAATAAAATGATGCTGAGAAGGACAGCTCAGAATTTCTTTTGCGTAAGCTCACAAAACAGTGTGGCATCTGCAGTTTAATATCTACATCAGGGAAATGTGGAATATGAAAATATCAAAATTGCTTTTTTTCCATCTCTGAGACGTTTCTCAGTTGTAAGTTTTTGCACTTTCTTGGTTTCATTTTTATTTATTCTAACTGATTACCAATAGGATGATGGATGATAAAACAATCATTTTAACAGAATATAGGTACAGGATGGATCTGAATCTCCATGCCGACGTTTTTAAAAAATTCAAAACTACCAATTTTTGGTAAAACAGAGCTAATTATTAGAAAGATTATGTTAAAACATACGTGGTATGGCACTTGGAAATCATGAAGACTTTAGGCTATTTGTGCTTCCCTCGCATGCATAGCAAAGGGATGAGGCAAAAATCAAATCCAGTTTCCAGAATGACAGAAAAAGTAGTGAAGTCTGCAAGCACCCAATCACTGCAAGTGAATGTGGACCCTCTCTAGTAAAAAAGCTAATTTACTTACCTCTTTATTCTTAAAAGATTCCCCAATGGCATAGACATCTTTAAACCTTCTTAAGAAAGAATTACCTCACGGATCTTCATTAATCTCAAAGTCTGACATCTTAAAACCGCTCCCAAAGCTCTAATGTGAATACTGGGTGGAGGATAAAGTTTGGTGTCTTCATTTGCTGAATTGTTAATTAATTCCTTTCGAACTAGGCCACAAAGAACCTGAGATTTGCTTCCTTTTCTTGATCAGTTTTCTGGCTAATCTTACCACTTGGAGCTTTCCCAGTTGAAGAATATTACAGAAACATCCAAAGCCTAAAAGATGAATTTTTGAACTGTATCTATTCTCCGCTTAAGAAAGCACTAATCTTTCTGAGATGGGCTGAAATTTATTTCAATCACGCTAGCTTTCTTACCACTCATTTTAGCTAGGATGAAAATTCAACTCTTTTCATGTGCAAATAGAAATAACTGCTCTATAAGGTCTTGAAGAATCCTTTCCTTTACATTTTAACTACCTGGTCCAAGTTTCTATTTTAAGCAGAAAGAATAAGACTGCCAGCTACAGAGTTAAGGAAACATTTAATTAGATTTTTTTTAATAGCTGTTTTTGAGATTGCATTAAAGCATTTTAACAACTTGTATTTGTTGCCTCAGAATGACCTTTTAATGTGCAGGGTTTTTTTTACAATATATTCTCTTCTTTGCTTGACTCTGTAAACTAATTCAATAATGTCTTGTAATCTGTTGTTGGCCTCAACTCTTCTTTTTTTGCGGAATGTCTGGGAACTCTCCATCACACATGTTTCTGGCAATTGCAAGAGTACTGACATCATTTGCTTAACCACTAACCATAACGCAGAGATGTTCATCATCAGATTCCCTGTGTCACAATCACAGATTACAGCACAACATGTCCCACCTTAAGGATCGGTCTGCAGTGCAATTAGGAACATCTAGACCATCTTAAGCAGTGGCAATTTGAAAGCAAGTATCTCCTTTCCTGCCAGGAACAAATGTGTATGATGTGTGACGTCAAAAAATCTATTGTGCGTCACCAGCAGCTGTTTATAAAGAATCTATTTGATCAGGAAAAAACAATGCACTCAGAAAGCACAAGAAAAATGCATAGAATGTGTAGTTCAGCTAACTTACTGATTGCGTCCATTTTAGCCTTGTGCGCTGAGACAAGAACTTTTTTGTGTGCAGTAAGATCCTACGAAACCATGATAGAAACCATGCAGTCTTACCTTACCATATAATGAAAAAACCCTACAAATCAAATTAATTTCTTAAATAAGAAATTTTGTTTCTAGCTAGAAGACAGCATATGATTTAGGCCTAGTTTTGTTTGTAATCAACCAATATTAATTTAGAATAGCTCAACTGCCACCACTGGAATTACAATGGTATAAATCTTGAGTTAGAGGAATATTAGAATAATGACACATTTTAATCTAAACCCAAATATCCCTAAAGTGTTCTAGATGTTTGGAGATTAATGAGACTGCAGTTCATGCTAAAAATAATCAGTTTTGAGGAACTGGTTTCATAGCCTCATCCTTTCCACCCTAAAAACTCATTTCAGTCACTGTTATGTAATTCAGCCTGAACTTTTGGCCTCGGTGGGATGCGGCTGCCTTGGCTCTTTGTGGCAATGGGATTTTGAAGGGTTACCGACTGAATCCCTGAGAAGACATGATGCTCAAGATTGATGCCTATATCTATTTTTTTATTGGATTCTGTTAAAAAAATATGTATTCTACCTTGTCTCTAGACAGCATCAGGATTTCAACTGGGACTAGTGGTATAGGACAACACTTAAGAGGCATTTTTTGTCTTGGAAAAGTAGGAGTTAGTGAAAAAAACAGAAGTGCAATAGGAGAACTATCCAAATACCTGCACCTTTTCAAACGAAATTGATTTGTCAGGAAACAAGTGTACTCCTGTTTTTAACATCCTGCCACTAATTATAAAAATGCATTGGTGCATGGGTACTGCTATACATGGAGTTACCCATTACAGCAGGTTTATCATTCTCTTTATCAATGATTCAGAATTCCAGTTTCACTGTGGATAGTTGGTTTGTGTCTGAGCTTAAATAACTGTTTGCACACATTCAGTTGCTGGGGAAAAAACTGTCTCACTCTTATACTTTAAGTTTTGAAGTACTTACACTTATGGGGAATTTTTCTTGACTCACTTGCTACAGCAATAAAAATTGAGCTTGAAAAGTTGGTTCTGTATAATCTTCATTTATAGCAAAGGTTATTTTTTTTTTAAGAGAGAAACTGCTATTTTAAATGAGTAACTCCAGGAAACATATCTTTTCTCTGCTTTAAATAATCCAGTTCCAACTTTCTCTTATACTTGTGCTGCAAGATGAATAAGAAATCCATAGAACATCAGCTGAAAATGAAAACAGTAAATGAAGTAATACCTCAACAGCTGCCTTTGCTCTTTCAAATTCCTCCTCCAAGGAGTGATTTCTGGAGAGAAGAGGCCCTCCCCAACGCTGCTCCTTAGTCGATCGTGCCTAAAAAAATAAAAGAATAAATCAGAAAGAAATTATATACTCTCTGCCACATTTCTGAGTTATTTCCTTAATTGCCTAGAGCCCCAAATGGCCTTTTTCTTGGGCAAAACTAGTTGTGTCCCTGCATGAATTCCTCTGAATTCTCTTACACTGTAGCAGACATCATTCCTCATGGGAAGCAGAGTAATTTATCTTTTCCAGACTTTTCTTTTCACTCAAGATACATGAAAGATAGAGACATCCAAGAAAAGACAATTCATGAGCTGGGCTACGAAGGGAAGAGAGCTGACTATTTTGTATAAGACTTTTACCTTAATTGTTCCTTCTCCTGTATTATGACTGTGGCAATGCATTCCACTCACTATGCTCCAGGAAGAAAGCATATAATTTTTGCTGTACATTTTGTGTTTTTCTTTCAGGTTCTGTTTTGGGATCACACTGGGGAACCAAGTTTGCTATGGATTTCACTGGAAGGACAAATCCTTTTTATAATCAGCAGCTCTCTCTGTGCCTTGCTGTCAGTCGATCCCATTTGGAAGTATATAATCTCCCTGTTCTTTCAGTAAAAACATTTTTTTTTTTTTTGCAGAAAAGGCACAGTACAAAACCAAACAGTATTCAATGATGGTATTGAAAAGCGCAGTGGCCTAATCTTGCTAAAGAGAGCTCTGAGTGCTAATCCCTTCCCTCGAGTTTGTAAGAGGTTAAACTCATTAGCCATTTGCCTGACCATGGTCCCAATTGCATTAATTTATGTGACCATATTTCTGATGACTGTACTTGTAATATTCAATTTCAATGAGCCACAGTGCTAAAAGACTAATTTTGCTCACTTCAGACTCATTGGGCTTTACCTGCAAGTGTTGGAATGTGCACGGCTGGGATGAAACATCCAATACATTTCTGGGTTTTCATATAAGTAATGTGCAATGCATGGTCAAACACATATGTCTGTGCATGTACACACATGTGTGTTTACCTAGAAAGACAACATTTGTTTGTCAGTCTAGCCCTAACGTTTCTGTTTTGTTCCTGAATCTTCTGCCTCTCAAGCAGAGATTGATGAGTGACATGTATATTGGGTTGATGATACACATATTGTTAGAAAAGAATGATACAGCACAATTTCTGTGAGAAGCACGTGGTGCAGGGAGGTACTCTGTGCGTTCCTCTGTGTTGGCTTCTGGAGTTTGCTGCAAGTGGCAGGAAGCACAGAGCGTGAGGGAAGGTCTACGCTGAGGATCTATTGTTTCTCTTTTCACACCTACTACCTCTGCTCCATGTTGTCTGGAAAATATTTTTTTTCTTTGGTGAGGCCAGGAAGAGATTTCAGGTTGTCATTGACAGTGTATCAAAACCCAGTCCTATACACTAAAGAGTTATTTTATTGATTAATAGAATTTAGGGGAGAAGAGAGAACTGTCTCAAATCATCCATTTCATATCATGTGATGGTATTTGTCACTCAACATCCACAGGATGAAACTGACATTCCACAGAAAATAAATTGAGGTTGTCTGGAATATATGTCTTTGAGGAAGGTACTTGGACTTAATTTAAAGTTGTCAAGAGACCTTAATCTTATCACTTTGTTTGAAAATTTGTTTAATTGCCCTCCTTGCTTCTCTTATTAATTTTATTTTCTGTTTCCAACTATTACGTCTTATTCTTTTTCCAGTAGTTTAAAGCGCTTTTTAGTACCCCTTATTTTCTCAGTGGAAAGATACTGATGACTTTAATGAGGTTTTAATTGTCTTTTAAATGATATAAAGAGATTGAGATCTTAAATTCTGTCATTATGAGGCATTTTATTCCGATTTCAACCCTTTTTTGTGTCTCTGTTACTCTCCCTCTTTATTTTTATAGCTTTGGTTTTTTTATAGCCATACAGTCAACCAAAGTGAACCCTATATTCCAGTACCTGTCTTGCCATTTATCTATACAGAAATCAGGTGATCTCCTATCTCCCACTAATTATGTGTGCTTCTACAAGCTATTCTTGCCACAGTACTGCACAGGGAGCACTCATGCTGACATCCTCGTACACTCTGAACCATAGATTCTTTTCAAATTGCCTTCCAGCGTAGTGTTGTAAGTAGAGCCTGCATTCTTGTTCTGAAATGTATGATTTTTCAAGCGACTGTTTTGGAATATGTATTCATACAGATATATTGGTCACCAGCTCATTTTTATTACTCTTCTGTTTACTTTTTTTTTATTCCACTGTTGCATCTATGCAAATTTTATTGGGAGTGGCTTGCATATTTATTTTCAGAACAATAATATTGAAGATTTCTCTTTGGTTTCTCTTTGAAATCACAGAAGAACCCCCATGTGATTACAATTCCTATTAAATAACTACTGTACTTGAGAACTTAAGTTAACCAGTTTTAATCTGTTTAACAGCTGATTTATTCATATTGTATAGTGCTAATTTTAAAATCAGAATATGGTATGTTAATTCAAACATCTTGCAGAATATCACACAGCAACATTTATCAACCTGACCTTGTAATCTGATCAAAGAATTAAATTTGGGTTTCTTGACACAAAACTCTGTTGATAGACATTAATTATGTTCCTAGCCTTTTCATTATTTATGAGTTGGCTCTTGCAAATAGTTTGATTACTTCTACTTTTTAACCTTTTGTTTCCAGTGACTGCAATTTCCTTAGGTCAAGGACAATACTGTAAATCATGATGTTCAGACTTAGTAGTACTGCAGAAGGGGAGAGTGAGCTGCTTGGGGTAGTAGAGGCATGAGCAGGAAGAGGACAAGAAGCACAGAAGTCCCTTACTCTGCCACATGCCAGAATATATACATTGTCCCTGCATAATCCCCAGAGAAATATACCTTCTCCTCCATTAAATGCACACCTGCCCTCAACCAGAGGGAAAAAAAGAAGCAATTAGCAAACCCCAGATAAGCTGCATTTACATATAGACAATGCTGAGTCGTATTCTGGGTTGTGATACCCAGAAATAAAAGACCCCACATATAACAACCATGCTGCCTTTCACTAGTGCAGGAAGAGAGGGGATGGGAATGGAGTGCTAACGCTGGAGAACTCCTCATCTCCAGCTGGTGATGGGGTGGGACTCTGCAGCTGCCTCCCTTAAGGGGAGTGCAAGGTAGGGTAGAGGTCAGGGTGGAATGGGTATGTCTGAGGCATGGACACTCTGCATACACTGTGGGTTGATATGCTCACCACTCTACAATGGAGGTGCTGTAGCTGATCACTGGCTGCTGTCTTCAGGGACAAAATCTTCCATTCCAATGCATTTGCACACACTTTCCTGCGCTTGTAGTCTGCTTATGTGCTGTTGGACCTTAACTGTTGGTGAGAGGCTTAAATTATAGTCTTCACTTTTGAGCAGGTCTTCAAATAATGAGCTAAATCTGTCCCTTGTAATTCTTCGTATCATTAGAGTAACTGGCACATCCAGGGAGACCTAGGGCCATTAGTCTTACTGTGGCTATTTGGGAGAAGTGGGTAATACATTTTACAGCCTAAATATTGTTGACCCAAACTGCAGGCAAAACAAAGGTTTAACAGGCTTTGCGCTATATCTTTGTCTAAGAGTGTTGATATATTAGAATTAGGTACAGTTTTTTAGCATGTCAGGTGGTTTTGTATGCATTCTGAGTGAGCAATAAAATATCTAAAATGCCCAGGGAGGCATTTAGAGAGTTAAAACATGAGCAGACTTTATGCATATACAATTGAACATATTATCTTCCTCTACAGTTGTAATTATAAGAGAAAAAATCAACCTTCAAAGGAACCCAAACACTGTAGGATATCTCAGTACTAATAAAAGCGTAACAAGAAACTTTCCAGAATGGCAGATAAAAGAAAGAACAAAGATACTTTGGGCCAATGCAGTTTAAGAGTTAATAATAGGTAAGGTATGATGTGAGCAGAATACTGAGAAGCATGGCAGCCACCATGCTATTGCCCATTCCAGCCTTCAAACACTTCTTCCTTATTAATTCAAAGCTTGCTGTTGTGATTTTGTATTGGCATAAGTGCTGGTAAACACAGGATTTTGTTAAGAAGATTGCATAATTTTAATGAAAACATGGCCTAGTTACTTGGTATTTCACTTTGAGGAACTAAACCTAACATGTCAAAGATGAGCAATGAAGGTGATTGAGAAATTGCTGATGGAAAACTGCAGCAAGTTTGACAAGATGAAATCTTTAGGGTATGGCGGAATCTGTTGCATATGCAAAGGTTACCCTTAAATGAGATAGACAAGATCTATAGAGGACAAAATATGGAAAACATATGCTTTGATAAAAGCTCTAACTTGATTTCTTTTACAAGCAGATTAAGAACTCAGCCAAGACAGATGAGCCTGTTCGTTGGGAGCTGACAACTTTGACAGTCCAAGTGTAAGCAGGATAAAGCAGGCGGTGAATGAAAATACTCAATTTCTAAGTAAACTACCTAGAATAAGAACACAATCTCACTTCAGGTCATTTCTCTGCACGACTAATTACCAGTTTAACAACATTTCATGACTTGAATGCATCACAAGTTTGAAAAAAAGCAGTTTATGGTAAAACAAACCAAAAGAAAACATGAAATATACCAGAACAACGGATAAGAATTTTATACTCTGCTTCTTTTTTTCAAGGTGGCTGATGCAACTTCACATTTTTTTATTTTGAAATACCAGTCATTTTACAAAATAGTATGGAGCCTCAACTGACTGAACTTTTACTGAATTAAAAATGTGGATTTTTGCTTCTGCAGTTATTCTAGTGGAAGATAAACAGGAAATAGACCATATAAAGTAGAGATGTTATATACTAAATTTGTAACTGCTTTTACAGAAAGGCACAGCACTTAAATTCTGTGACTGTCTACTTGATTTACACACATCTCAGTTGAGCACAAACTTCCTGGCATTTAGATCTATTAGGCTGAGGAACAGCCTCCTAAAAAGGGGTTAGAGGTACTTAAAGATAAGCCGGACAAAGCATGTGAAAACACACTGTCCATCTCCAGTGGATGATATTATGCAATAGATCTTTTCCATTACTAAGATGTATAAATCTATTGCACAGGAAGGAAAGATACCATGCATTACAAACAGTGTTCGGTTTTCCAAAGGGAAAAAAAAGAACTGTTTGTAATGTAGAGATGGCAGGGAAGTAAAGGAGACTTTTTTTCTAACCAAAACACAGGAATGGATCCTGATAACTGCGTTCTATTTCTATTGTCTGCAAAAACTGGTGCATAATCTTGGGAAAGACATTTGGCATTTCTGTGTCTCATTTTTCCATTTTCAAACAAGGCTATTATTTTCCATTAATTTTCAGATTTTCCATTTGACAGAAAGGTTTTGAAGTCCAGGCCTCAAATTAGCTGTGGAAGAGGAGAAAATTATTTTCAACTAAAAGTTAATCCACCAAACAACTCTGTCTTCCCCCTGCTAGTGGCATTGGCTGAACTGGAAGTTTTTCAGTTAAAAAATAAGAAGCAGGAAAGAAGGTGTATAAGCAACCTGATCTATGTGAATGCATATATAGATGCATGTTGGCACATATATATGTATACATACATATCTAAAACCATACAACTCTAAGTAATCATTTCCACAAGGTCCTGTCCAATATGCAATATAACAAAGGAATTGGGCAAACTTTCAGCCCAGAGCCCTTTCTATTAGAGTTCCGCTTCCAGCAGGAAAAAGTCCTTTGACCACATTAGTCTCCCAGTTGTGGAGATAAACTGCTAATCAATGTTCATCTAATGATTCCTTCCTGTATTCCTTATCTGGGGATTCCTGATTGACCAAGAGACCTTGAGAACAGATATGTTACAGGGAGAGGGAACCATTAGAAATTTGAATTTCAGAACTGAAGGAACCGAAAAAAGATGCTGTAAATTGTAGCTTGAAGTCTTTCTCTCTGTACAGGAAGGTCAAAGCAGTATTAAACTCTGAATGACTGAGATGCTGACATAGTTAAGTTAGTTTCATAACATATTAATTTGGAAGCTGTGTGAAGATTCAGCTGTATGAGTCTTTTAACTGATGACCCTGAAAACATCCCTTAAATAGTTCTTCCAGAATATGAACAGTTAGCTAGTGGGACAATTTCTACTTGCCTTTGTATTGTTAATAAATATACCAAATCCCCTTACCTGTGTTGCAGGTGCAAGTTCTAATTCTGATGTTGAATCAGACTCCAAGGCACTCTTGACGTTAGTCAGCTCAGACTGTGATCTGTTTTCTGTGGACCTAGAAATAATGCATTTACATACTCATCACTGCGCACCAAGACATGCTGCCTTATGTCTTTCAGGTTCATAAGCACATACTGATTAATTAGGTTATTTCTTTTAACAGAATTGTTTAAGTTGCAGTTATCAAAATTGCCTGGACCCTTCTCAGTGCTCCCGCTTTTGCACTTTTCAGTCACTTGCAGACAATAGTTAATACAACAGAACAGAGTCAGGCCTGATTCACCAGTAAAGCCCTGGGTATGTATTGGCATGAAACCAGTATAACAGAATGAAGACTTTGCCTCTACCACTATGCTTCTATTTCATAGCCGGGCAAAATAAGGTTAGGCAATGACACAAGACTGTGCCTGCAGTCAGTGTCTAAGAATCAACCACATTACAAGACTGCACCTTGGCATATGTGCATTTTTGTGCCACAATATCCTAATAGTCTTTCTTCCTAGAAAATGAAACTCTGGACACCAAAGTCATGTTAACTGAGCAAAACTTCTGTAAAGGTCTAAGTTAATGAAACACACAGATAAAGGGCAGGTTAAGATACAGGATAAGCATCATTTGGTCAGAAAACGGCTTCTACTGTAGGAAAATGCTAATTATGGTCATGCATAATGTAGTGAATGAGTGTTGCTTACATATCAAGAACGGAGCAGAATTAATCTACATGAACTGTTCCCAAAGGCAAAGTCTGATTCTTCCTTCATTTACATCCCCTGCAATTTTAGTTGAACTGCATGAAAGAGGTAGTACTTGGCTGGATATTTTGTCTTCCCTCTTCCAGATGTACACAGAAATGCTGCCCTCTTGGTAGCAAAACCAAAATACACTGGATATCCAGCGACTATCAAATCACCACCAAATATCCATTTTTACTCAATTTATTCACGTTTGTAGTTGGTTTTAGTAGTTGATCACCGCATGCCTCTGTAGAATTCTCTGTAGAGAATTATTTAGTAATTGCACCCGCTACTTTTCACAACTTTAAAAATTGCTGGCAAAATGTCATTTTATAGTGCCCTTGCTTATGATACCTTGTCCAAATTGTCTGTTTGAACACATTTAATGTGAACAAAACAGATTTAATAATATGACTTGTCACCAAGCAAGCATTTCTGTGAATTAAGAGAGCTAGACTGGAAGTGGTTTTGTAAGGAAAGCAAAAAGTTGTACCATAAAAGCTCTTTTGATGGAGCTCTAGATGATGATGATGTTCGCTCTGTAGAAGGGTGAACCTTGCTACTCCTGTCTCCATGAAAACTGACATCATCCCATTTCTCCAGCTGTGTCTGAATATCAACTGAAAAGGAAGAAAAGAAAATATGAATCTTTTAAAGAAACTACGGCAGAAAATCTTATCTCCACTGTTAAATGTAGGTTATAGTGAAAATGGTGCCACCAAAGACTATATTTTAGTTAAGGTCCAATATACAGAAACGTTGTGCAACTTTCTAGCTGATATTCTGTGAAAATATTTGGGAATTCACAACATTTTTCTAAATCTATTAGCATTCATGGTCAGAATGTCAGTGGAACTCTCGACTTAAAATCAGTGATTTGTATGTAATTTAGGTCTGTTGACAAAATTATATTAAGTATTTGATAGTTTTGGATATTTTTTATTTCCTAATTTTAGTCAAATCATAAAAATAAAACTTCCTTTAGTGACTACCATTTAAAAATGACTGTGTAGGCAATTGATATTTTTCAGTCATATGTTGGAGTTGCTTTGCAAAAATCAAATGTTCAGCTCCTGTTTGAAGATAAAGTTCTCTAAAAGAATTTCTGTGCTGATGAATGAAAAATTTGCTACCTTGGTATAAATTGCATTTACCTTGCAAATTTCTCAGTTGCAGTGCAAGTAATTTAGTTTGGATGGAACTAAATTAAATTCACCTTTTCCAAAGCTCATCTATAGATCATGCTTGGCAGATATTGAGTTGTGCTTGGGATTTTTTTTCCAATCTGTACAAATATAGCTCTTTTGTCAAGAATGGATTTTTTTTTTTCCTCTTGTATGCATAGATGAAGCAGTATTTACAAATATCATATGTATTTCTGACATCTGCAGTTCTGAAAAGGACATCCAGTATGGGCTGCCTCTGATTTTTGTGCTTTACCAGTTTCCCATGATACCCCTATAAATTTTTCTACCATTTTACTGACCCTGACTAAATTATTTTTTGAAAGAATCCTTTCAAAACTTTATTTGCACATTTAGTGACAACTTAATAGATACAATGGCAAAGGCAAAAGCAAAACATGTTCACAGTGAAGAAGTGTTTCAAGTAGTTTATAATGGGGAACAAAGGTTACACTCCCTGCTAAAATGCGGTGCAACAAAAATTCTGGTGTTGCTCGTTGTTTTGCAATAGCAGCAAGGAGAAACTTGTGCTAAACAATGCTATGTAGCACTGATAAAATAGCTACACTCACCTAAATCTAGTGAAGACTTGTCTGAAACTCTGACAGCCTGGACTTTCTGCTCAGTATCCACACTGATAAGGTCAGAATTGTCTGTCTTCTTTCTGTGGGTTGAAGCTTTTAACCCTTCAGTTCTTGATGGATTCTCTGATTTCTTTGCTTTGTTTTGGGTTTGTAAGACAGGTTCACTAAGATCCAAGAGATCCAGACCTGCTGATAATACTTAGAGACAAAATGTTAGAATTCAGTGGTGTTGTTTTAATTCAAATAGCTCACTTTTTAAAATTTGTTTTAATTGAAAAAAACATACTAATGTAGTTGCATTTGACTAGAGTAGATGTATATTTCCTGGCTAAAGATGATGACCAGCGTATTCAAGTATCACAAGGGATTTCAGGCACTTAACTAGATGCAGTTTAAAAAAGCTTGATTTACATAAAAGGCTTTCCCTCTGAAAATCTTAAAGATATCTTAGGTCTTAAGGCTGTGGCCTTATTCCAGCTTTTCTTATGTTGTGAGGATTCCCTGTACAATTGAGCTTTTAGATAAGATTTGGTTTAACCTTATGATTTATCTAGTACTGGTAACAGCTGCTTAGGGCACTACTGCTGTGCCACATGCCATCATGGAAAAAGCTGAAGAGTAGACAGCTTCTTGGGTGGACTTCTTGGGTCATAAAGGAATAATGGTGTGTTTAGTAACGGTTTCTACTGTTATTGCTGTTTATCTTTTGGAGGATAAATATTGAATTATAAATTTTACTGCTATTTCTATTACAGACCATATCAGTATAAAAGGCATGTTCAGTCTGAGTTCTTTATTTAAAAGTTGCTTAAAAAGTAACATTTAAAACTCTTTAGCACATAAAAGATAGAAAAAACTACATCTTTATCATCATTTTATAGAGCAGGTGTTTTTCACAGATCAATTAGTATTATCTCTTGCAGTGCTTTCTGTGTTCTTGATAAATCACTAGATTTCATCAATCTTCATAGAATAAGAAATGTTCATTTTCATATTAAATAAATCAAATTAACCCCCCCAAATCTGATAGATATTCAAGGCAGATAGGATCTAGAGATACTTACTTTTTTACATGAAACAACATTCTTAAACAACCTGAAATATTTCTATTCATCCCTGTAATATCTTTAGCTATACATAAAAGGAAAAAATATTATTTACAATTGTTATTTAATTCAGTGTTCCAGTTTTTGTTATTATAACTTGCATACTGCTTTAGACACACATTAATTAGATGTGAAGATAATCATCTAGCTGTCAATTATTCATTTTAATAATTTGCATGTATATAGATTTTAATTAAATGACTTCTAACAAGCCAATTCATTTTATGAGATGGAAATAGAACATAGCAGTGCTATGCTGATTTTACTGTATCTCAGCTGATCTGCTCAGCCGCTTTGTTTACCTTTGCACAGATACTGAATAGGAAGAGGCCAATTTCTAAAAACACTTCCAAAGGACAATATACTTCAAAAATAATTCAATATAATTCAAAAGGCTTTCAGAATTCACTCTTACTTTTTATTATCTACTCTATTGTCTCACTGCAACACAAAGGAACTAAGAAACGTGTTAGATCCTTTCACTAGTAAAATGTCCAAACTCAGTCTGGATAAACGGTTTTGATATCTCTTCCCTTTTCTCTGACATCCCATCCAAGTTTTTATTAAAGAACGTCTTTCTAGAGCAAGGAATGGGTTTGGTTAAAATCAGACTAAATGTGGCTTACCCAGAGGTTAAAATTTTACAAAAACAAAGATTGAGAATTGATCAAACTGATATGTGCCTCCTGTTGAATTTAAACAAGTTCCCTTTAATTCAGTCCCAGAGATCCGCTAGAATACATGTGATTTGGATCACATCAGATTTGCCCTCAAATGTAACACGCAAAGTTTTTTCTACTACTAGATCAGGGAATTATAATTTAATACCAGCTTGTAATATTGTGCAAATAGTAGCAAATCAAGAAATCACTTGACAAAAATGTACCGTAATTAAGATAAAACTAAAATTATTTCTCTCTAGTGAGGGATAGTAAAGAATTTAGTTTACCTGCAGTATTTGATGTTACAGGCCTTGCAGCAGCTTCTGGTTTAGCTTCACAGAGAAAGTCATCAATGGAGGGGCTCAGAAGGGGTCTGCTTTCTTGTTGCTCATTCACCAGCTAGCAACAAAACAACCCAGGGTCACAGGGTGTTGTTGAGGAGCAAAATTTAAAGAAATAAAACATATTCTCACAATAAAATGTGCTTTACTTTTGATTGTGAGAGAGTAAGATAATGCAATTAGAAGATGTACAAATAGCTCTGGGCTTAAAATAAAAAGCTTTAGACACTCTTTTGGGGCAAAATTATATTCTAGTTCTACAAATTGCACAAAAATAAAGCAACAAGGTGATTTTTCCATTGAAATTATTGCATACTATTGCTTATAGGGCTAAAGTATACAAGCCCTGATGTAACTCCCTTCAAATCAATGGGTGAAGTTGGCCTTCTCTATCACCAGGAGACTAAGCAGGGCTTTTTTAGTATTTGGAATTGGGTGGTTGTTTCACCAGTAACATGCGTCCCCACAGAACTTGCACAATACCATTTCATCTAGCAAATATGCATTAGCCCATTAAACAATAACCTGCTGAGACAGAAAACACTTCTCTGCAATACAAAGACATATGAATGACAGTGGATGGAGCCTGGTGAATGTATGAACTTCCTGCATGAGTTTTGACTGTGTGAAGACTCATAATCCAGTTTTTATTTATGAGCAATTTTCCCTTTTTATTGTAATTACATGAATGCATTGGTTTTCTGCTACCTAAAAGAAATCTCTATATGACAGGCTATTTCATGTATCGGGGATTAAAAAGACAAAACAGTAAAACAGTCTCATAAATAAAAGTCTCCTCTCTGCAATCTATCTCTGATTGGAGGATCAAGACCTAAGCTGAGCTGGATGGATGTCTGATGGTGTGGCCTGCATTTACTTTATCTTTAATAATGTAAAAACATGTTTCCCTCTGTCTGTTGCTTTCATCAGGAGCTATTTCAAGCTTTACTTTTATCCTCTCTTCTCTCCTCTTCATTCTGTTCTCACTCTTTTTCCATTGTTGAATTTTCAATATTTTCTCTCAGATAAAGTTGAACTTTTAAATCTAGGATGCTAACATGGACAAAAACTGGCAAAAAAGGTATTTACTCATCCTCATTTTATGTTTGTTAATTACTGGCATTTAGCTAGTCCAGTAGCAGGATTGCCTCTAAAGTTATTACAGCAAAACATCTTAGATTCACTGTTGTTCAGTACTTGATTTCTGTACTACAAAGTTGCAAGAAAATACCAGAGCTATTGAAATAAAAAGTCCATTATTTTGATGGATAGAACATTTAAGCTGGTACCTAATGCTGATTGACTGTGTAATATGTGCACTTATTCATTTGCCCAGGACCTTACAGTTTTATACTGCAATACCAATTTACATGAGTAACATGGAAGACAGATGAGTGATTGCCTGCCCAACTGTGTGTAGTAGAACATGCAAATATGGGCTCTTAATTTAGAAATCTGGCAGTGATACTGTCCCACTCTAATTCTGCATATGCTAAACCCAGACTGCAAATGCACCTTACAGGTGACTTAATCGTGTGGGGTTTTAACTCTCCGAATTGATTGTCCAGGTTGCTGTCTCATTCAACACACACAAGTTACTTGCTTAATTTGGTAAATCTCAACACTTGATTGGAAATTGCATTTCTACCAGCTTCACAATTTTGATTTCATTAAAGGTGGCTCTACAGTACCAACACTATCTCCAGGTCTATACTTTTACCTAATACTAATTTTTAAGACTTAAGAGGACCTTATTTTTCTGTTTATGATTTGGTGACAGCCCTTACTCATTTCTATTGGTGAAAAAAAGAAGGTGGATGCCTAGCTAATTCTTGTCCAAATAACTTTTGATATGTTAAGTTTCTTTATGATCAAATCCAGATATCCGCAAAAATTGCTCGAATACATTTTTCTTTTTGCATTTACACATCCCATTCTAGGAACTAGCATCAGCAACAGCTGCTGCACTTTTGCAACAAGTTGCATATTTGGGTGAACATAGCATCCAGCAGAAAGATTGCCTCTGGACCAGCTGGATCTTCAGTGATCTATTCTGTGATATACTAAGAGCATAAAGAAAAGTCCTATGCCATTTGGAGGGGGACAGGAGGGAAGAAGAGGTTCTATAGGAATAACTGTAAATGTAAACACTTCACAGAAAATACTCTGTTTCTGTATGTCTACGAGTGTATCAATAGGGTACCTTATCACATAAGATTTGGATGGTTATCAAGTTTCCCATTACATTCCACAGAAATTTTCTTTAATAGGAAAGATGGGAGAACGAGGGAATGAAGAAGGATTATGAGAACCAAGACAGCCAAGGTCACTCACTGGAGCTAGTGAAGAATAGAAAATCTGAAGACCTACTGGAAAGGCAATTTATTGCCCAAACCTGTTGCAGGGATAAGAGGATAAACTCCAGGAAGAGCAGCAGTAATGCTGAGAATCAGAATTGTGGAGGGGAAGAATAGAATCAACTAAGATCTGAATTTCTCCAGGGTTCAAGTGAATTATGAAGTAGCAGATGTCTGGCAAATATGTTTTTCTTTTCAAAGCTGGTTATCACATCCCTAGAAATTTCTTTATTATGCTGTTTATATAAAAAGACCTGCACAGCAACAGGCCTTCGTAAGTTTGATACCAGCAGTGTATTGTTCAAAGTCCTTTGATAAAATTCTACCATCAAACTGAAAGAAGATTGGTGGTAATATCCACTTGATCAATTTTGCCAGCGAACACCAAGATTTAATTTTTACTAAGTTGTGCCTTCTTTATGCTGCATTTGCAGCATTTTTGTTTAATTACAAAACAAATAGGTTCCTCTTCTCTGAATCTCTTTGTGAACGTATACACTAAATTAATCAGAGATGGGCCACCCAAATGATACAGAGGAATACAGAACACATTTTACAGGGATACTAAAAGAGTTTGACTTTCTTAGGCTAACAAAATGAAGATTGGGTCGGAATATAATTATTCTTCATGTATACATACAGGGAGAGTGGGTAGATGACATCGGAGGAGGAAAGTTATTTCAGCTATTGAGAAAGGCTGGCATGACAACAAAGAGATCTAAACTGGGCATGAATAGATCTGGTCTGGGAATTAAAAGAATCTATCACAGCAGTGAAGTGTATGAACAGCGGTTATTCTAGGGTAGGGGGACAAAAAGCCTAACTATTATAAATGGCTTTTGACAGGCTTTCTACATGGCTGTTTATAATGTGATTGCTTTTGAGAAGTGGACTGTGGCCCAGAGGATTCCTCCCAGTCTTGTGTCCTATGCTCCCATGACTAAGGAGCGGAAGCTGTAGAAGTGTCTTCTTAAAAGGATTGTTCCAGTGAAAACCAATCTGCTTTACACTGAAATATCTGGGTGAAACCAGACATTATCAAGTCTACTAATTCTCAGTAAATACAAACTACATACATATAGAAATAGAATATATTAGAAAAATATGTTTTTGTCATGAAGCAGACATTTCATGATGAATCAAACCTTAATGTTAAAGAATGCCATGAGCTGCTATTTTTGCTGTAGATAAGCGGGCAGTGGGGTAGGTTTCTGACATGACTCTGTATGCAATGCCACTTGGTAAGTCCTCGGTCTCACACTTTGAATTTCATTTTGCTGCCTCATATATTGTACCAAATTTATCCCTAGTTTAACTCTCCTCAAGTTATTAGAGTTATATCAGGCATGAATTTGGAGTAGTGCTATAAAACATTCATGAGATGAAAACTATTATCTATATTAAAGTAATAATTTATGGTTCTCAAGCACCTTTCAGGGTGAATATCACAGAATGCTTTAAAACATTCATGAATCAAGTCTGGCACCACCGCAGAGCTGAGAAGTATTATCTCTATATTGCAGACGAGAGAAGCAAAGCGAAATTAAGAAAGCGGCCCAACGTCACCCAGTGCTGTAGGAAGCGGCACTGGGAGCAGGAGCCGGGTGGCTGGCGCTGCTCAGTGTTTATGTCTGCAATATTTGTACACACGCCAAGCACTATAGACTCAGCCTGTGAAACTGATGATTTCTGAGTGCTGATTTAGCCAGTGAGTGCCATAAATTCTCATAATGTCTCCAAGAACTTAATTTTTCTCTATAAAATCCATTTTAATTAAAGAAAAAACCCACACACTCCTTTTACTGAAAGATATCTAAAATCTGTGGAGGGTGATACTCCCTATTACCAATACATCTGAAGACACACATCCAGAGTATAAAATACTCCTAAATTAAAATGAATTTTCTGTGACTGACTTCTGCTGTTGGACAGCACCACAGCAAAAGGCGCTTTTTCTCACCCCAGTACTGCTATTGGACTTTTTTGTTCCAAAAAGCATATATATGGGGGTTTTGGTGAGATACTGGGACAGTCAAAAGAATCATCTGATAGCTGGTATCAGCCCCACTGCTTAAATCTACTCAAAGCAAGGGTTATTTAGCAGACATCTGAAACAAGGTGCATAGGCCTGCTCAGGCAGTGGCTGTACTGGAAGCCATGTTAGCCCTATTTCCCCTCAGCACAGGCTGGACAGCCCTGCAGCCCAGAACACTGAGGACAACCACCTAACCTGCATTTTATGTGCCCTGACACCCATCCTACTCCCCAGCTGTCTGCATTTATTCAGCTGATGTAACTTATTACCAGCAGCTGCCTTTGCTACAGAATTTTCTTTTCCCTGGTGCTCTGGTTTGGTTAGTTGTCTCTGTACTGCCTCTAGAGCTGCTGTGAGAAGAAGAGGTGCCAAAGGAGGCAGCTTGTGGTGGCTCTCCCTCTGGGTGCTCCTCAGGCCTGAAGGGCAGGTAGGAACCAAATGAATTATGCTGGAGAAACTGGTTTGTGAGTCAAAAAAAATCAAATCCTGTATGGGCCTGGGCATAGATGTGCGGGGGTGGGAGTGGAGATGTTGCTGTGGAAGAGGCGCAGCAGTGGCCCCCTGAGAGGAAACAGTGGCCATGAGAGGGATTTCTTCCCTCTAGCTAATATCCAGCTTGGTCTCAGCTTCTCTCACTCACCCACCCAGCACCTCTTCCTCTGCCTTGCAGCCATCCCTAAATCCCTCCAGGCCTTCTTTTTTTTTTTCCCTTGCCCCCACAGGAGTGCCCTGCCTGGTAAAACCCCTTTCTGCAGCCTTGGCCCCAGGGCCTCTCCTCAGGCCTGGTGCTGCCCTAGGGAGCCTCCATGGGGCACAGCGAGCCCCTAGCTGCTACCTTGGTGGCAGCTCTGCTGTCCTGTAAAACCTGTTTTCTGCTCATATATGGGGCTTTTGGCTTATAGTTTTAATGCAGGTGCCTCTTGCAATGATGATGTCTTTTACTGTGCCAGAGGCGATGGGAGATTACGTATGTATAGAGCAACTGCTATGGCTTTGGTTTTGCTTTGCTCCCAGTCTACATCTTCCATTGTAGTAAGGGAGTTCAGAAATATCTAGGGAGTACCTTGATTTAAAAAAAAACAAAAACAAAAAACAACCAAGGAGGGGTGGGTGGTTGACAGGGCTCTGCTGTGAAAAGTTTTCACAGAGTAGTTAGTTTGGCCTTAAGGCAGAGGGAGCTGGAGCACACCTGGTGTTCAGGGGAATAGCTGACAGGACCAAGTTCTTACCTAGCGTCACATTTACAGCTGATAATGTTCACCTGCACAACCTGCTCTGCTCATGTGTTGTCTGCTTTCTCTTCTCAGAGCACTGGGCTTATGCTGTGGGAGTGCTGGAGTACACCAAGGCTGTCAGCAAGGTATGGTCCTGACATCCTGTATTTATACACTCTCACTATGTTCCTGATCTTTATCTGTTTGCAATGCACCATGCATGCTGTTTTGTTTCTTTTTTAAATGTTAGTAGGGTATAACATAATGCTAGTCTTTAAGATAAATTACTTGGAATCTAAATTGGGGGGTTCCAGTCAGGCATAGGCAGCTAATTAGCACCTATGTTTTGAGCACATAGTGAACTAGTTCTCTTAAATTAAGTGCCTAAATTCCCTCCATGTTCAAAAGGGAGAGATAAATGCCTAGAAAAGCAACACCAGAGGGAGATCCTGCCTGCCTAATTTAGGCTGTCCCTCAGGAGGCTCTCAAAGGCACCTAGCTTTCCAACTGGCTATATATGGAATTTATTTTAGAAGGACTGGTTCAAGAGGCATCTAAAATTTAGATGTAATTAGCTACCCAAGTTAGTTGGATTGGATTCTACCATTTTGTCACCTGAGGCTGTTTGAATTACTCAAGGCACTAATTTAGGAAGCACCAAACTACTAAGGGGTAATCCCCTGTACAGTTCAGCAGCAAGGCTGCTCTTGGGCACTTATACCTTTTGCTGTACCACCTGCTCAGTGTGCTGGTCAGTGTGGTTGGGCTGCTGACTGCATCAGTGAAATGGTCTGACCTAGAAAGCTCAGGGTGTGGTAACGAACATGTGGTAATGAGCATGGGAGAAAGCAGGAATGTTTTAACTCAGATTTTTCTATTGCAGAAATTGTATTTTTGAACTTTAGTCTGAGCAACTTGTCTGCTGCTTAGTTGAAGCTGGACAAAGAGGTGAACATGTCAGACTAATGTGACTAGTTATTTAGTGTTATACTGTTCTTTTAACTCAAACAGCATCTACTAAAGCACAAACTTCAGTCACTACATTTGTATTACACACAACAATGGTTTCTTGATAGATAGGTTCTCTGAACACATCTGGCACATTGTGATCTTTGGTGGTACTCAGTAAGGTAAGAGGAAACAAGTGAATTCATTTCCACTAATAAGCCATTTCTTAAAAACTGATAAATGGGAACTACAACTAGAAATTGAGGTTATTGTTCTCTAGAGCATAGCTGGAAGTACTGGCCTGACAGTTGTGTCTGTGGATCATTATCTAGGCAGGATAAGAATGGAAGACCTCCCTTGCTTTTCACTGAGGGAGGTTTGGAAAGGGAACTCCTAACAAAATCACTAGTATCATGCTAAAAGTTCAAATTGCACGAATTATGTTTTTTTTCACCCACTTTCCTAGCATGTTTATAAATATTTCACAATGAAAATTATCACCTCAATGCACTTGATTTACTATTGCATAGTAAGTGTGATCACTACTTGACTTTTTGCATCATTCTTGTGCCAGGGTCATACTAATCTTTTCTCTGTCATTCTAGTGTGAATTTATGTCTCAACAAACTGATGTGCCAGCCAAATATTTGGTTTTCACAAGAACAGAGAATCAATTCATAGGGCACACAGTATAACTGACTTCCACCAATTGTGAATTGTGGGAAGCTCTAAAACTGAGACAAACTCATTTGACCCTCCTGCAAAGAGCACTTTGGTGTTGCTGCCTCTCTGAAGACTAGTTTTGCTCAGCAGGTGATAACCTGTACTCTGTTGCTAAGCAGTAGGAAGTGTGAGGAGTGGCCTGTGAATCAGAGGTGACGATATCTTACCTGAAATCACACAAGTCAAGTGACCCTCTGGGGCCTATTGCAAACAACTGACAGAGGGCTTGGATGAAGTCAGAGAAGCTGTGGGAGGATTACTACAGGAACCGTATTGGATATTTAAATTTACATGCCAGCTGTGTTGCTTAAAATCTATGCTTGATATCTAAATCAGTAAATGATAACATGCTTATGTTGCATCTTCATAAACAGCAGTTGCATTGCTTGGTGATAACTGTTGTTGTGATTGCTGTGCCACAGTAGCATCCTATCTGTGTTTCTAAGTACTGACCTATACAAGTTACGGTGTATTGTTGCAAGGTAGAACTAAATATCTCACAGTTCACCATCTCTTTCCCTCTTTTCCTCTTGGTCTGGCTAAAGGAAACTAAACATGGGAATTGTATCTGGCTCCTGGATTTTGGCCTTGCTCCAATAAAGCACTTAATTGTGTCCTGCAAAACTCAAGGTTAAGCATGCGCTTGACAGTCTTGGAGGATTGCAGCCATGGGGGAAGGGGAGGAAAGTTGCTCTTGTCAAATTTTGACCGTGACTGACAATTTGGCCTTTACTACTCATATAAAAATGTGATTTACTGTAAATCTGTCTGTTGCATTAATACCTGCATGCTCTATGCACTTTAAGGAAGCTGTTTACTAAAACAGAGTGCCTTCCCTTCCTGGGTGTTGGAAGATTTTATTTACTTATTTATTTTCCCTCATTTGGCTATGCATTGTCTTTGCGGTGTTATCCTGCGATTTGTGTTTCAGCCTCTCCTCTTCCTCATAACACTGTCTGAACTGGAAAACTAATCTATAATGGTGATTAAAGACAAAATTAACTCATCATCATAGATGCTTAGAAATCCTTGAAGTAATATAGTCACTAAGAAATTACAAAATGTTCCTTTAAAGAAATTATTTCTGTAATGTTAGTTCATGGAAGTACCTAGTCTGTACTCATAAAATGGCCTGCTGGTTAATTGAGGGACTAACAAATCCGACGTGTAAGCTGAGTAAATGCAGGTTAGGAAAGTCCTGTAGAACAGCAAGGCTACAGAATCCAAAGCTATCTGTTCAGAAAGCCTTGAAGAAACCTATACTGTGGGAGAAGGCACAAGTGTGATGACAGTATCTACAGGAAACAAATGGTAACTCATGATGCTGGATTATGGTTTCTGTATGATTCATTGAAATTTTGCGTGGCAACTGCAGCTGAAGAGGAAGTCTGACTTTGAGAACCACAGTTCTCAAATGCTTTTAAATAAGGTGCAGAGGACAGAAACTAGAGAAGTTCTTTTTCACTCACGTTGCAGGTATTACGTTTGTACTCTTGCAGCATCTCTGGGGTAAACTATGATGATTGCTTACAAAATATTACAAAATTATTT
Source organism: Pluvialis apricaria (assembly GCA_017639485.1). Lineage (NCBI taxonomy): Eukaryota > Metazoa > Chordata > Aves > Charadriiformes > Charadriidae > Pluvialis > Pluvialis apricaria. The sequence goes on from CM030014.1 coordinate 9,696,563, forward strand.
AATGTTTTTCAATAGCTGAAAGTAAAGAAGGCTGCCAGCATATGGAAGCAAGCTGCATGTACAAATTCTTTGTGAACCAGCAGTGATCCATAGAGTTCAAGAGTTTCAGTAGCAGTGGGTTGTATACAGCCTCATGCACTATTCTGAGTATTGTGCATAATCAAATGTCAATTTTGATGAAACACGCACAACTACTGCTTTTATAAGACCAAATCTTCATGCTGTAGCAGCATGAAGACTGTAAAGATGAAGATGAGAGAATTAACAATATCAAATATCATGGCTTGTCACAGAATTTAATTTTTGTAAAGCTTATGCCATTCAATCTTCAGCTGTGTTGAAAGTGTCCTTTGTTGATTTCCCATGCAACAAAATTCATCTTTTACTGTACCCTTGCTGTATCTTTCCATATAGGCTGCAATTACTTCGAAATCACACAGATTTTTCTTGTCCTTTCTGTGGATTTTTCTTTTAAAATAGAGTTCTGTAGCATATCTGGAATAAGGTTGTGGTTTTAGATGCATTACTGTGGGCAGTCATAGGAAGCAAGTCATAATTTCTTGTTAAATTATATAGTCTTTCTCCACAGGGATCTGTCATGGCATGTGTGCTTGCTTTGAAAGGTTTTTTTGCAGATTGAAAAGCTTTACACTCAAGCTGTTTGTGAATTTTTCTGGACTTGCAATTCAGTAGAACGGTTTCACTGTACAAACAGTGAGTTTGAACACAGAACAACTGTAGTACATGGCTTGCAACTCTTTAATAGGACAGTGTATTTTTACTTAGACTACTCATCAATGAAGAACCAACAAATTTGTGAAAATTAATTCCTATTCATAAATAATTAATATTAAAGCAGAGTTTAACTGGCATAAATATATTATAAAAAATGTTTTTTCAAATCTTTCTGTGCTTATGGAATAGTAAGGCATTTTAAAATGTATGAAACTGTGTAGTTAACTTTTTACTCTATGAAAAAATTACACCATTAATTCCTATGGTAATTTCAAATTAAAACTGTTATTTCATGGAAGATGTATTTAATTTATGTGACAGAGAAATCTGTATAACCTCAGGCAAGCAGCCAATGTATGACTTTTAAACATATTGTCAAGGCAACTTTATTATACTCGTGAGAATATTTCTGCTGAAATTATGCATATTGCTCTAAAAGCAATAATAGTGTTGAGCAGTATTTAACTTAGAAGTAAAGAGTCAATCAATATTTGTACTGCTAAGCATGCACTTATGAATTTTGTCTTTCCTTTTTTAGTCTTCTTGTATTTACTCCATTTTAATAATAGATGAAAAAAAGTTATCCATAGGACTTAAGTATCCCCTGCTAAACTACTAAAAAATTTTATAATAAATCAAACAAGACAGATTGGAGATGTATGGAAAATATTGCTAATGAATTTATCATGAATCCTTTAAAAAAAAAAAAATCTCCGCTCTCGTCCTAAGATCAGTGAGGAAATTGCCACTATTCTCAGAGAGCAGATTGGCATGTACAGTGAATTATTGTAGTCCGAACTTAATTATTGTCATTAGCTAATACTGGCATGATTTTTGCCTTTTTTTACATTAATGTATATCAATTAGTTAAAATGGAGTTAATTCTGGTTTAGATTGGTATAAAAGATAACAGAAGCTAATTAATTCACTTTAACTTTCTGCCAATCTGTTATAATGTTATTTAGTAAATATTTATGGAGTGGGCTGTAAGTCAATGCAAGTCTAATGCTGAGAAACTTAGAATGAACATGTTTGACTCAAATGGGACTGTTAACTTTTATATGGAAAACTGATTATGCAATCAAATTCATGTAGTAAGTCCTTGATACAGATATCAGAAAATCTACTAATATCAGGAGCAGAATAGCAGTGACCTTTATTCTGTTTCCTGTATGAAGTTGAATGGAAGCACTTGGAAGATCTCCTATCAGAGTTTAAAAAGGAAAAAAAAAACAAACACCAACAAAAACCCACAAGCAAAAAACCAAACAAAAAAACCCACAGAAAACATAACCAACCAAAAAGCCTAATGAAGGTTGGGGGGCGGCGAATCAGTGGAATTGAGGGAGTGGAATTGTTTGAGTATTTTACTCAAGGCCTTGAGCAAATATTAAATGTGTTTGGATCAACAAATGGCATGCAAATGAAGTTCACTTTAAAAAATTAAAATGTTCCTGAATACCAACTAATGCCTCAGAGAGAGACTATAAATTAAAAATAAATTCTTAAGCATCTGGTGGAGTTAATTGGGGTGTAGCTGGGAAACCTATCTCTCTTTTCTGACAACTTGGGTGTTGTAGCCTGCATTTTTCATGGGACAGGATGAATTTCAGCATAGAATCATAGAATGGTTAGAGTTGGAAGGGACCTTAAAGATCATCTAGTTCCAACCTCCCTGCCGTGGGCAGGGACACCTCCCACTAGGCCAGGTTGCTCAAAGCCCCATCCAGCCTGGCCTTGAACACTTCCAGGGATGGGGCAGCCACAACTTCTCTGGGCAACCTGTTCCAGTGCCTCACCACCCTCAGAGTGAAGAAATGTTTCTTGTAATGTAATTTCAACTTTTAAATTTTTTTCTTTCCAGTTCAAATTCTAAAACTGTGTTCTGTATGTTAACTTCTTAAATTATAAGCAGTCAATAACAAAATTGTACTCTGTTCAATGTCTGTGTAGTTCATGTAAATTTTAAGAAGGCAGCTCCCATATTTTTCATTTATAAACAAGTGGGGATAGGTTTCAATATATGCTTTGCATTTCTTTTCTTAATGATGAATTTTTCATGAACTCACATTTTTGTTCCAAAGTATATTTGCCACAGGACTATCTTGGATGTGAATCATCTCCTGCAGGTCTTATTTCCTAATATTATCTTTGCAGGGATCCTACCATCACTAGCTTTCCAATTTATGTACTCTAATGAAGAATCTAAATTAGGTGTGATGGATCTGTGACAAATAACTCTTGTGACTCTGTGAGATTTGTTTGTTTAAAATCAGGCTGGCAAGGCATTTAAGCATGCACTCTTTTTACTGCTCAATAAAGCAGTTAATCATATTTTAAAGTGTAAGTGTGGATCAAAGTACTTTATTGAATCAGATTTTTTGAAGTTCACTGACCTGTAGTAAATTGGGAATGTCATAGCTGACTGTACAATTAAACTTTGACTCCAGGGGATATTTAGGTTTAAATTGCTCATTAGAAAGTAATTCTGAAGTGAGCTCTTTTCCTCCTGACAAATGCAAAGAAGCTGTGAAGAGGCTAAACAAGAAATTTTATTTTGGAATTCAAATCAAACTTTTATGCATGATTTTTCTCATTTACTTCTCTGTTTCAATTAGAAGTATATTGGTTAGTAGCTTAACTTCCAGTTAATCTTTGAACTTTCAGCAAACATTCTTTCACTTTTTCTAGGTTTTATTCGTATAAAAATCCCCACAACCTCTTTTAATCTGTTCCAGTTTCTTCTGAATTATCTTACAAAAGATAAAGGGAGACAGCAACATGGTGAGACAACACTCTGGTGAGGTTCCTGCTGACTGGAAAAGGGGAAACATAAGCCCTGTTTTCAAAAAAATGAAAAAAGGAAGACCCAGGGAACTACAGGCCAGTCAGTCTCACCTCTGTGCCTGGCAAGATCATGGAGCAGATCCTCCTGGAAATTCTGCTAAGGCACATAGAAAATAAGGTGATTGGTAGCTGCCAGCATGGCTTCACCAAGGGCAAGTCATGCCTGACAAATTTGGTGGCCTTCTACGAAGGGGTTACAGCAGCAGTGGACAAGGGAAGAGCAACCGATGTCATCTACCTGGACTTGTGCAAAGCATTTGACACTGTCCTGCACAATATCCTGGTCTCTAAATTGGAGAGACACTTATTTGACAGATGGACCACTCGGTGGATAAAGGACTGGCTGGACGGTTGCACTCAAAGAGTTGCAGTCAATGGCTCAATGTCCAAATGGAGACCTGTGACAAGTGACATTTCTAAGGGGTCAGTACTGGGATCTGTGCTGTTCAACATCTTTGTCAGAGACATGGACAGTGGGATCGAGTGCACCCACAGCAAGTTTGCCAATGATGCCAAGCTGTTTGGTGAGGTAGACGTGCAGGAGGGAATGGATGCCATCCAAAGAGACCTGGACAGGCTGGAGAGGTGGGACCATGCCAACCTCATGCAGTTCAACAAGGCCAAGTGCAAGGTCCTACATCTGGGTCAGGGCAATCCCAAGCACAAATACAGGCTCATTGGGAAGTGGATCGAGAGCAGCCCTGAGGAGAAGGACCTGGGTGTGCTGATTGAAGAGAAGCTCGACATGAGCCAGCAATGTGCGATCGCAGCCCAGAAGGCCAACCGTATCCTGGGCTGCATCAAAAGATGTGTGGCCAGCAGGTCAAGGGAGGTGATTCTGCCCCTCTACTCCACTCTCGTGAGACCCCACCTGGAGCACTGCATCCAGCTCTGGAGTCCCCAACATAAGAAGGGCATGGACCTGTTGGAGCATGTCCAGAGAAGGGCCACGAGGATGATCCGAGGGCTGGAGCACCTCTCCTATGAGGACAGGCTGAGAGAGTTGGGGTTGTTCAGCCCAGAGAAGAGAAGGCTCCAGGGAGATCTTATTGAGGCCTTCCAGTACCTAAAGGGGGCCTATAGGAGAGCTGGGGAAGGACTTTTTACAAGGGCATGTAGTGATAGGATGAGGGAGAATGGCTTTGAACTGGAAAAGGGTAGGTTTAGATTAAACATTAGGAAGAATTTTTTCCACTCTGAGGGTAGTGAGACACTGGAACAGGTTGCCCAGAGAGGTTGTTGAAGCCCCGTCCCTGGAGGTGTTCAAGGCCAGGCTGGATGGGGCCTTGAGCAATGTGGTCTGGTGGGAGGTGTCCCTGCCCATGGCAGGAGCGTTGGAACCTGATGATCTTTAGGGTCCCTCCCAACCTAAACCATTCTATGATAGAGTTATGTTCTAAAAAATCCCTTTAGTACTGAAAGCTCACTCTCTGTTGATGTTTGGTATTAAATTTGGCAACTACTGAATGCTTTCTCACCCCAATAAAGTGACTTTCATTGAAAGTAATTGAGACAGAATAAAAAAAATAGATACTGAAAGGCCTATTCAATTATCAAGAATACCCCTCTGCTTATTGTAATATACTCGTGACTGCTGGAATGATGGTCAAGATTCCCAGTTGCCATATATTGGCATAGCCCCACTGGAGTCTGCAATACTTTTTTGGTTCCTGTTATTTGAAGTTTTGGCTCCAGATGTAATGATATAAAATAATACCGGATGATATAAAATAATCTGTGAATTGGAAACTTCATTAAAATTTAATTCACAGTATTCACGTCAACAAATAAATGCCATATTTTACAAGCAGGGCTTTGCTAGAAGCATAAGAATAAAATGTGAATATTTACCTGACTTGTTCTGTGTTGGATATGTTTTTAACATTTTCCAGAGGAAGAGAGCAAAGAGGCATCTCTTAAAATATAAATTCAGGAACCTCTGTACATTACCACTATTTCTCTCAAAATGAGGATTTAGAATGTCGTCTTCATGTATCAGATTCAACTTATGCTTCCTGTGAAGTCTGCTTCCACACTCAGACATGATTAATCCTCCATTCATCAAGGATTTTGGAAATGAGAGATTTTACTTCTTTTTTTTTTTTTTTTCCTTTTTGGAAAGCTGGTACTCCTCTATCTGGGCTGGAACCTTGCATTTTACTTGAAAGTTTCTTGCTTAACTGGCTGTGGGAGTGGAGCAACAGAGATACCTAATGTGTATAATTCCTTCCTAAGATATACTGGATTCGGTGGTGGTAACTTTGGAAGGACCAGGCCTTATTCTCATGACCCAATCTGATCTGGCTTGGAAAACTTGTTTGCAGCCAATTTGGAACTTGTGTGTTTCACTCTGTGAGCAGCAACCACATCCATCTGTTTCATCATGTAAAGAGCAGAGACAACACTTTGATGGTGATGGCTAAATGTATATCACAATATAGCGGTGCATTATTCTGAATAAATGGTCTGAACGAGAGGTTTACACAGACACACTGAAGAGGAAGCATCTCAAAACAACATTACAGCCAGACAATTAGGATACAAATGATGTATGCAATATGGTCACGTAACTGCACATCACACATACATGATGCAGAGATGGCTATGGAAAATACTCACTTTTTCACTTGATCCTGCTTCCTTTTGGCTTCTGCACCCCTTTGGTGCATAGCAGGGAAGTAGGTATTTGTGTTTAGTGGAAGAAATTACACTGACTAACAGACACAAGCATTTTACTCATAAATTTATCATAGACTTTTGCTGAGTAGACTGACAACCACTACAAATGGTGCATTAAACATTTAATGAACCCAGGCTGAACTCCTGGCCCTGTTGAAGCCAACGGAAGTTTTGCACTTTTTTTGGGGGGGAGGGGAGCTAGGTAGAGGAGGCAGCATTTTTTGTTGGTTTCTAATTGTTTGTTAAACACTTAGAAAATTAGAAATGATGCCTTAAAGGGCAACTTTAAGGGCAACTTTTCCTTTGTGCAATTACTTCATAGGCATTAGATTTCACCACAAGCAAAATACGGTGTTCAACAGGGCTGAGGAGAAGATTGCCAGACCTGGTTTCCAAAGTAGTAGATGATATTTCTATAATGTGTGTGTATTAGTGCAGCGCATCTGTGATGCTCTGTAAGAGAGGTATGGGCTGCCCTTGTGTGCATCTTAAATAGTTTCAAAAAGTACAGTAGCTGTTATCTTAAAATGTGAAAGGAGTAAAACAGGATTGTGGATTTTGTCAAAGGCTCTCACAAAAGAACAACTTCTGTGGTAAGATTACATCCATTATACCTCCTGATGAGCAGGAATCACTTGTGTGTGCTAAACATTAACAGTAAACTAAATGCACTTGCTTGGGGAACAAATTCATGTATGTGAGCAACAGGAGGGAATAAAATCTGCTCTTGTAGTGAGATGGAAGTGCTGTGTTTTACTGTAGCGTTCAGTCACTCTCTTCAAGAAACTACTGAAACCACCTAAGGTTCAATGGCTACTCCAAGGTGTAAGGTTTAGCGTGATGACATTACGTCCTCCCCTTCCACTGGAGTTGTAGAAATGAAAGCAATGGGGTGTGCAAAATTACATCTTCTGACCTGGACCAGGAGTAGAATCCCAGTGAGAGCTTAGGGATGGGATCAGAGAGATTGAAAATGATACTGCTGTGAAGTGGTTGTTTCTTGTTTCATTATACGCATTGAATAAGAGTATTTTATGTGTGCATTGCAAATGAATATTTGTGGTGTGAATATTGATGGTATGAATTATAATTGAAATTTTAAATTGGTTTTAAATAACTTTCTGATGGTTGACACATACTGTACTTTCTACAGATCCCTTTATTTGAGGGAAAAACGTGTTTTTGTTTAAGTTTTCATGTGAAAACATCTAAACCCCCAAGCGATTATGTTCTTTACCCCACGCTATTTTTCCCCATGTGGGTGAGGGAACGTGCTGACATGTGTGTGAGATCCTCTAGTGGATGGGTTCAACCAGCTCCACTGCAACTGAGGCTGCACCCAGGGGAAGCTAAGCAGTGGGTGAGGTTCCCCTCGGGCTGCGCGTGCCGCATTTCGCGTGGGGCTTTTGCATCTCGCGCTGCGTCCGCGGCCTCCTCAGAGCCCCGCGCTCCGCCCACCTGTGATGTCATAGTAAGGAGGGGCTTTTCTTCTGCAGACTCCTCCCTCGGAATCTCCTTCATCACCATGGCAACAGCCTTATCTGCCGCCCTAGAGCCTTTCCCCTACAACAGCGAAATCAACAATGGCGCGAGTCAGCAGCGGGCCGGGCAACAACCAACAACCGCTTCCCAACAACATACCCCAGAACCATCCAGTCGTTAAACTGACGGCGTTTACGGCTGGAAGCAAAGCTTGGTTGAAAGTAGAATACACAAACACTGTTTAAAAATAATGATGATAATAATAATAATAATAAACTGTCTGTGAAACCGGTTTGTTATCAACGTGGTTGGGGTCTAGCCGTAGTCTCGTGACTTGTTAGAGTTGCCCCATTGAAGTCAACGGGAATACGGCACTGCCTTGCTGGGGCAAGGCTGGCTGGAAATACTCCAGTGCGAATGGGAGGGTTTGGAGCTTCCGCAGGATAGGATCTCCATAGGAGTAAGGTCTGCAGGATCAGCCCCTTGCTTTAATTTGTTATCCAAAAGTTTATGTCTGAAATGACTGGTTTTTGCTTAAAAATAGCATCAAGCTGGTTTTGCAAATAAAGCACAGATCCTTGTAGTTCACTGAGGCAAACGCGCCCTGAAATTTAAAAGTATAACCTGTAGGGTTGGGCCCACAGTGTTTATAGCTCTAATAACATTTTTTAAAAAGCAACTTACATTACATAAACAGTCTGGCTTTTGCTAATAGAATATACGGAGCCAAATTCTGCCATCATAGGCATTGCTACAGTTCTCCAAAAAGAGATCATTGTTGTTGAACTTTAAGATTTTTTTTTATACTTCACTTTTCTTAAAAATCACTTAATATATTGTAAATATTCAAGACGAAGTTAAAATTTTTTAACAATATTTAATTTTAATATTTTAGCCAAACAAAAAATGCACTGTTTGTGCCATTCTCTCTTTGAAGCCATACTCTTTATTTAAAAAGGGTATTTATCTTCTTGATTTCACATGGATTTCTGTATTTTGATCTCTTATACTCTTGCAGTATACTCAGAGAAAGTCTGAGCATACGCATAAAGCATAACAGCAGAACTGTATTATGCTAGTGACCCTGGGCATGTCCTTATTTTTATACTTACAAAGCTCCCATTGATTTCTGTGGAAGTTTTAGCTGTGCAAAGACTGCAGGATCTGGCTCCATAAAAGTAGTGTTTTACACTAGACTTAAATATATTTAAATACTTAAAAGTCTATTAACAGAAGGGGTTCTTTACTATCACATCATATACTAGAATTACTTTCGCTAGCACGGTATTCTGTGTCCAGTAAAAAACCCAACACTACTGTTTATACTGAACTACAGGTTATTTCAGAAACATTTCATCAGTTGCAGGTAAAAACATTACATTCTGTTGAGGATTTTGAACAGATTTTATTAATCATCAGGTCAATGTTAGGTTAGCTTGCTTGTGCAACACATCACAGTTACCCTACAGAGTTCTTTGCATGCTGCAAGAAATTCTCAGAGCAGAAGTGTGATAAATGATAAGCATGCTGGATTTATGATGCCTTTGATATCCAAAGAACTGCAAAGTCATTGTAAAATTAAAGATATTTAGTTCAATGAGAATTAATTCTAATTGATAAGCATATCAAAGGTTCTTGGCCAATTACGTATTTACTCTGTTCATGATTCATATGACATATTCCAGGTCTATGAAGCTTGTTTCTAGTATGACGTGTGGAGCTATTGTTAGGTAGCTCTAATAACATGCTATTCGATCTTTATAAAATGTAGTCCTTTTGTGCTGAGTGATAGAACAAAATAGTTTATTAGCTAGAAAGGATGCATTGGAAAGCATGCAGTGCTTTTTATTTCTTGCAGAGTAAAAACCCACCAAAGCAAAGGTCAGGTCACTTTTTTGAAGACAGAGCCACTTTTTCTTCAAGGTTTCACCTACTGCCTGAAAAGAGTCATGATACTCATATTAGTGCCTGCTTTTAATCTTTCATAAACATAACTCTGCAAAACCCTGGGAGTGGTTGATACCATAGATAATCTGTCTCATCAGTTTAAAGTGGCTATAGGACAATGTGGAATAGTAACCTGATAAATGCCTCTGTGCTATTTTTTATGCGCAGACTTTGTATATCTGCTTCTCAAAGCAAGTGGTTTGATACTGCTTTTTTTATTGGGGCTTTCTTTTAGCTTTCCTAAAAGACTACATGTAAGTCAGGTAGATTTGTTTCTGGCTACTCAGCCTATGGTATGAAAAACATTATTCTGAAACTCAAAGTTAGTAGGCAATTTCCTGGATACCAAAGGGAGAGACACTGCAGTAAAGTAGCTTAAATTCTGAGATTCTAGTGGAGAGATACACAGGTGACCAACTAATTGGAAAATCTAGGGTTTTTATGCTGGTGACTAAAAATGGATTTTTTTGTCCAATGTAAGGTATGTAAGCTTGAGAGTTTTGGCCTCTCTATTCGCTATAGTGAATACTAACATATTCAATCCTTGCCTATGAAGTGATTAGGCAGAAGAATTGGAGACGAGTGAAAATAGTTTGTCTGTGACCAGGACAGCCCTGTTACTGTTGTGAACTGCAGCTGAAACTATAATCTCTAGCACATTTATTACAATAACTATTGAAGGATTGTTCTTCAAAAAAAAAGGAAAAAAGAAAAAAAAAGTTGCAATTTACTTGGCCGCCTTCAATGTTAAATGTTTTTTCTTAGTGTTTTGTCTTGCTGTATGTATTTATCTGTTACAGTAGCTTACTGCTCAAACCCTGCAATTCTGTAACAGCTAATTTTACACTTGCAAGGTCTTTAAAATGAATAGTTTGTTGATAGCGCAGATTTGCAAGGTAAGTTATTTTCTCATGTAAACAACAGTTTAATAATTTAGTACATTAATTTCCTCATTCCCTATTTGTCTGCAATATACGGATGGAAACAATTGTGATGCAGAGCATGACAACCTATGTACAAATCAAGACAAACACGAATTGATGAAGGAAAAACATGTTATTTGTTTTCATAGAAAATACTGCTCAAGAAAAAGTGAGAAACATGCCAGTATTTCATTATTTGATACATTTAAAACCAAACAGTTCCTTTAGGTGATCTCTCAAGAGCAAAATAAAGAGGAGAGCTCAGAGGATTCCCATGATGCTAAGTATTTATAATAGAATTGGGTTCAAAACTTAATAACAGTTTCTCTAGGTTTATCCTTTGGGATCAGATAATGAATAGTAATAGACACTTCCAAAGGAGTATGCTGATTTGACAGGATTTTGTAAGGGAATACTCTGTTTTTTGCAGCTGGTGTTTCTGAATAGTTCCAAGTTAAATTTTGTACAAGTCACACTATTTACATGTGGTACTTAGCAGTGAGTATTTAATTAAGCTACTGTAAGAGCATATTAATGTAAAGTTCTAGTGAAGAATACAGGCTTGTTTTTTTTTAAATCAGTGATGCATATAGCTTTGCAATGTTGCTTGCATATAAGAAAGCTTTTCTTTAAATACATGGGACCAATAGATCCCCTTCAAGTCATGATGGGCAGATCAGTTAGAAAGAATACATGGTCATACTTGAAACATTACTGTTTGGTGAAATACTATATAATTATGTAATTCTTTTCTTCATTACAGTTGTTTGTAAATTTGTTCTTGCATTTGAAAAGCCAATGACCAGCGCCTTTAAAATATTTAATATTTTGGCAGCAGTATTTAAACTATAATGATTAATTGCAGAAATTCTTTGTCATCTTCTATGCAATAAAAGGATTTTACCTAAATCCATAACATAATTAGAAGTTTGCTTTTGATTAATATTTAAGGTACTGGAGTCCCAAATTCACCTTTCAACAATACTCATACCACTTGTTCTCGTGAGAAGGTGAACAGAAAGAAACTGAGGGTTTTTTTTAAAAAAAACCGAAATATTTATACACAGAGAAAGAAATTCTGCTTTTATATCAACCTGTTCTGTTCCATTTATTTTCCAAAGATCCTACCAAGCTGTTTCAGCTTTACTTGACATACTACAATGCATTGCTATTCAGTGAGCTATTGGAAATCATCTCAACATGGGTATGTTTAAATTTAAGCTTTTGTAAAGAAATTTGATAGAGAAAAGGGATATGCAGACAGCGCTAGTACATGTATGATATGGTTACTGATTTCATGTGGCATCTCTCCTTTCTCGTTGAAGAGAAACAGAATAACAAATTGCTGTATTTATGAATATAATGCCAAAAAAGTGACCAGCTATCCTGAACTTTTCACATTGGGCTATTGAATTGAAGTGTGTTTAAAAACAAAACAACGAAAAAACAACCAAGTACTTTTCAGTCCAGAATGTCTTGAAGTACTGATCTGCTCTTTTAATAGCTTTAATAGATGGGGGGGGGGGGGGAGTTTATAAAGTAAACTTTATGAAAGATGCATTAGTGGTAACCTTAAGTTACAGTAGCTGTAGTCCTTTTATGTTAGGAGAAAGAACAGATAGAGCTACTGTATGAATTGAACTTGGGATGCTTGGCTGCTCTCCAGATCCCCAGGCAGCTCATATATTAGACTTACAGTACCAATTAAGCAGCCTATTCAAAATGGATTTATGCAACACAAATCTTTGTGGTTTGTGCAATTTAAAAATAAAAATGAAGGTACAAGGTTGTCTTTTTTGTATAAAATTGTGCAGTGCTAACATTTTTACCTCTCAAAATGAGCACACACAGCTATGCAATGGTGCCATGATTGTTCTAGTGTCCACAAGATGACTGTGAGCTCATGATTTCAAATAGGATCTGTGTTTATTACTTTGTATTTTTCCTTTCTCAGGCTTTTCTGTTCATGATTTCTCCATATGTCTTTCTTTTCATCATCTATGTTTTTCTACTGTTTTCTAGTGGTGTTATATCTTGCATCTTATATATCATTAAAAATAATGAGAAACCATATGGTGAGGCAGTTTTATGAACCAATACTAGATGGAGATTTAAACAGAAAATTCTGTTTCATCAAAGCTCTTGGTAGTTTTTTCTTACAAGCTTAACAGTGAGGTATATAACTAAAGTAAATGGGAACATAATTCCTTTAGCCAATGCTCAGTTGACTGTGGTGTGGAGACATCTGAACAAGCTCTATGTCCTGAACTGGAAGCAGTATTGTCAAGGTAGACCAGCTTTCAGGACTTGAGCTGATATAGTACTTACACCCTTTGGAACATCTTATCAAGCTTTCTGTTAGTGATGGTCCAGCCTCTCTTGACTCATGACCTTTAGTAGTTCATTCTTATGAGATTATGGTGAAATATAGTATTGACTGCAGAGGAGGAATCGGGTATAATAAGGCTTGCCTAAGAAGGAATTTACAGTAAAGCAGCTAAATCCGTATTGGCTCAGTTCAAAGTGGCTCATCTTTCATTCCTTTCTTTTTTCATTCTTATGCTGATGGAATAACAGATTTCAATATTATGGGAAGAACTTTTCCTTTACTGCATACAAGAAAATTAGCAGAGAGAGCAATAATAGTTGGTAAAAGGGAATCAGCACAAATGTTCACATTTACCTTTGTTGGCTTGTGTCTTACGTCCATTTAAATGTCAACACTGTGGTTAAATCGCATTTCAATTTGAGAAGAATTTGCATTGAAATGGCATTGTTAGGTTTTCTGTTTATTGACCATCAATAACTGTTGCATTTGGAAAGCCAAATGGGACTGCTTCCAAAGTATCCTAGTGAAAACTCTGCAAGACCCATTTTGCTCTCAAGAACTTATACAAAGTTATTGTATTTAATGCGTGTGAACATGTTATATGTGTTCAAATCCAAATTATTGTCTATAAACTAGTATGATTCCTGCAGGCTAGAAGGAGGAAGATGCAGTAAACTCGATTGGTTTTTTTAAGTCAAAAAGTTTTATTTAGAATATACATAGTGAGTGTATCTTTTGAGCAAGGTAACACTTTCTAATGTTGGAACAATAATGTTGACTAGCTGTAAATAGTAAATCCAGCCTGGAATATAGAACAAGGTTGGTAAGTACCAGAAGAGCGAGGTCTGGGACAGAACTAACTACTTGAAGGTTGTTTAAGATTCTGGTCCTTTTATGAACGAGTTATATAATGTACATGCTTGTGATAGCAGGGTTGGGTGAGGCGTTTTGCAGTCCTTTTCATTTTATGTAAGCATCATATTTTAATCAGGCCATTGTGAATATGTAGAAACCATTTTTTTAGCACTTATTTGATTGACTTGATAATTTGGAACTGCATTATCAAAGGGGTGAGTCTTTTGGCTGCACAATAGGGACGAACAGTAGAATTTCTTTCATCTCTGCTCAGTCTGTGTCAAGGAACATCGTGAAATCAGTGGGTTTGGCAACCGGCAATTTCAAATTTATTTGGTAGTCTTCAGCAGACAATTAACACTAAAATATTTTCTCTCTCTCAACTGGGTTTCATTTTATGTTGACTATCATGAGCCTCAATCATAACATACATATAATAACAACAGAATTAGTTTATTACTATGGTAATGCATGTATTGAATTAGAGTAAGGCATTCCTCTAGTACTAGTTCCAAGTGAAATTCAAGGAGCTCAGACCACTTTCAAAATAAACAGATTGGTGACTAATGTACTGTCCATTGTTTAAATGTGTGTTTACTGCACACGTGATGTGTAAACTATGTATGTTTCTCACTCACTTCCTCCCAGCACATAATGTACTGTTCTCTAAAGTGTTAAGGGTTCCTCACCTCTGAAAGCTGCTACACAATTTTTAATGGTTTTGTTTCATGAAATGTTCAGAGAATTTGGACAAACAGTCTACGGCAAACATAGTAAGATTAAAGGCCATACAGTAAGTCTGAATTGCTACTTTGATACACGTAATATTACTGATGAAACAAGTTCTCCTGATACAACCTCCAGTTTTGTGCACTTCTTCACATAAGATATCTTTATTGGAGTTTCCCAGGATGCAGTTTGTGTTGAGTGAAGGGCTACAGCAGTGGCAGACACTAATGATAGAGTGAGGAGCACAGAGAGCTCCTGGAACATACAAGATCTGCCATGACATATGTGTGTGTGTAACGTAGAGCTTGTTTTCATGGCACAGGACTGATGATAATATAATTCCAATGACATTTATTCAAACAGTCGGGCACTGCATTTTATCTGTTGTTTTCAAATGATAATTTAAATTTCACTTCCTAATAAAGAAACAATACCACACTGAGTTGTGTACGTGTGCTGGAACTGTGGTAATTTGTCAAAAATTCACATCGGTGAGAAAGCAGTGAAATCTGTGCCTTAAAACATTTGGTGCACATACATTCTGTTTAATACTTAGCAATGTTTCAGCATGTAAGAAGCTGGGCAGGAGACAATTTTGAATAATATTCCATGTGCTTGTCTTCAGATAGGAGACGGGAACATGCTCTAGCAAATTTTCCTTATGTTCCTCTGCTGGTTCACAAACCCAAATATTTCCGCTGACACAGGTTGGTCAGTGGCCCATAAATACTGAATGGAAGAATTTTTGATAAATCTGTAAGATTTCTTATCAGCATACAGAAGTATGCCCTCTTCCACGTACTTTTCTTAATGTGCCTTAATAATTAGTTAAAGTTTAGTTAATTTCCCAAGTAAGTTTGATCATCAGTAAGAATTGTTGAGAATTTTGACTTCAAACAGTAAAGATTTCAGCATTTTTTTAAAAAACTGTATTGAAGATATTTAGTTATTAAATGTTTTCTCTTTAAAAATCTAGAATTTGTTATTTTGGGGGGTAGATGTTGAAATTATATTTCAATTCTTTTACACCCTCCCCCAGACACAGAGGATGTTAATCCAGAATGATGAGAAAACCATTTAATACAGCTGAAATCAATTTGGATTATAAGTAATCTGTGGACATGTAGAACTTTTGTATTAGTGCTAATGCTGTTCAAGATGTAATGCCACAGCTGACTAAACACAGAATTGATGGTAAATTGGGTAAACAGGACACTTGGTAAAATATATACATAGCTTGTCCTTTTAATTGTTTAGGGAAAACAGTGAAAATAATCTGAGGGGTGGTATTTTTTTATGTGGAAAAATCAGAAGCTTATTAAAGAGCAGGAATACAGAACAGTCTTTGTAGGAAATTCAGAATATAGAACATTGTTCTGAGCTAATTGATGATTACAAAACAACTGTTTGTGAGCTGGTCTTATATAAAATGTTTTATAGGTGTAGTGGCAGGGTAACCCTCAGTGAAATTACTAGCTGTTCTTACTTAACCTCAGACAGTGGCTTGAGCTACAAAACTTGAGACAAGCATTTAACTTTTTGCATGCTTGTCACAAATGTTTACAGATGTTGGGAACATTGATTTCGACAGTTTTGCTTGGATCTGCTTTTGCATTATCTCTGCCTTTAACTGTGTTGCTCTTAGAGGTTCCTGTACTCTCAGGTGTGGTGTCCTGAGAGTCAAAACATTAATTTATTGATATTAATATAGCTAAGGCAGCGTTGACCACAGCAATTTGCGGACTGAGTCATGGTATAGCTTAAATGTTCCTGTTTATTTTAAAAAAAAAAAGATAGATCCAGCTGTTTCCAGAAACTGTTGTGCCTTAACTGTTATATCTTGATATCACTAATGTTTCTTAATAAAAATATGCACTTAGATGTGGCAACACAGAAGTATTTTGGCCTCATGTAAAAGGTGATGCCCAAGTACCTAGTAGCAGTCTGTCTACAGTCTCAGACTCCAGCTTTTGCAGAGAAAAAAGTGGATGATCTCTGGGCAGAGATCAGTCTGTGCATTGGTTGTCTCTTTTATTACTTCTTCTTGGGACCAGTGAGTCTCAGAAAAGTATATGACAATACTTTTAAGTATGCCTAAAAGACAATTAGAAGGATAGCTGTGCCTGGAATATGATGCAAGTTCTTATAAAAAAGAAAGTGATGCAGGTTCTGGTGTTAAAAATCTATAATCTGTGCTCTCCCTGCCTGAAACATAGAAGAAATGTATATTTTTCCCCAGTGTTTGCAAGCTTAAGTACTTTGCTCTTGTTCCAGATATCATTATAAAGCCATTCACTTCACAGTTGTATGTCTGTGTAGCCAAAAAAGGAATTAGATCCCATTAGCCAAATCTTCTTGTGTGTGGATACTTTCTCTAGATTGGGCAGAGACTCATCAGACATTTAGAATGAGAAAAAGAGAGGCAAAAAACCAAACATAATTTAAAAGAACAAAAAATATCTTATAGAGCTAAAAGAAGGCTCTGCACACATGCTAAGCTGATCATATCCTATAGTTACAATTCTATGAGAGTCTTAAGATCATTTAAGTTCTGAAATTGTGGTTTTCTGCACAGAAAAGAACTGGCACACCGGTAGAGAGTATAACAATTTTTTATCAAAATTGCTGGTTGGACATAGCATTTGTCTGGCTCTTACGTTACCAGATTAAAAGAGTCTACGTTGCTTATTGACACTGTAGGGATGGTTTTCCTCTTGTTCTGAAAGCCCTTAAGGAAGGTGGGATTATTTAGGAAAGGTGGAATTATGTTGAATAAGGGCAACTCTTCAGATGCCTTGTTACTTCAGAGTCAGATAACATTCTGCGTGCTGTTTTGAATAATACGATATGCATTCAAATAAATGAATTGGTATATGCCCCTTGTTAGGTGCCTAATTTCAGAACCATTTTTAACTTGTATTATTTCTAACATGACTGTTATTTTGATTGTTCTGTTTTTGGTTATGAAGGGAGACAGCTTAGACACAGAAGACAGTTTGTAATGTATTCTCATTGGTATTAACTCTTTTTGAAGATTAGGATGAAAATCTCAGGATTTGAGTTCTACAAATCCGGGGCAAACATTATGTGATCAAAATCCATGCCTTCAGTTTAATTCTTTCATATAGGTTCTTTTGTGATTTGTGTATAATAATCACAGGAAAAGATTTAATTCTGTTTAGGATTTTTGTGTTTCTTTGGCTCTTTTGTTAAACACCTTGCTCAAATGCTACGCAAAAGAATGGAAATTTTTGTTAACATGAAATGCTAAAATATATTTAATCCTGACGTAATATATATGATTCTGCTCTGTAAAAGGGCAGAAAGATGGTGAGGCAGAGAATGAATGGTATAAAAAAAGTAAAAGTGTAGATGGAGGGTTATGATCTGGATTTGTTTTGAAGCAGGGTGTTGTTACTTTCTCATCAGGCCTGTGATTAGACCTGCACATATTAAATAACGAAAACATATCATACTAAATGGCAAATTTGAAAACAACAAATCAGGATAGTTTATGATTGAAAAATAATTTTAGGACTTATTTTCTTGACCTATTTGAGTTCTCTCCAGCCACCATTCTGAATGCTGCCAGGATAGATTTAGCACTTTCCATAATACAAACCTCTCCCACCTGAATATAAACATTTGATACCCTTGAATTTATTATGTCATTTTTCTGCTACAACCTCAAGATTTGAGTCCTTTCTACAGTGAATGGAGACTAAAGTAGAACTGTTATAGCACTTTGGTTGTAAAGGGACTTTATGCTGTATCCTTGACTCAAATTCAGTCTGTGTCTCTTGTGCTGTGTTCTTGGTAACAAAGGTTTCTGAATGTTAGTGTGCTTACTTGCCAGGATAAAACTCTATTTTTAACACAGTATAGTAGAATATGTTTACCTCCTTATTCTTATTCCCTAAAAATAGCAAGTTGCCATTTATCACACAATAGCAATAGTGGATAAGGCAGTGGAAAAACAGTGTGACTGCAAAATAACTTCATGTCCCTGACCTGGAGATGGCCTCTGCACACAGTTTCAGCTTTGGAATGATCTCATCTGAAGTACTGAAGTATGTTAATGCTGCAAAAGCAGCATTAACAGCATCGTATAAGCCCATTTAGAGAGGATTATGCTACTGTCCCTTCATTTAGCCCCTCGTTTATCATACAGTTTGGAAACCTTCAAGAAGCCAGTTCTTAAAATTGAGGTATTATGAGTGTGCTCTTAAAAGATATTTTTTATTCTGTGATGTGTACTATTAGTGTGGAGAATGGACTTTTCTACTCTAATACTGCAAAAATGTTGTAGTTACAGAAATGAAAAAATGCAGATGCACTAGTAGATAATTACCTCCAGACCTAATCAGAAGTTCAGCTGTCTTGGACAATTAAAAGCTCATTCTTCTGTCTTTATGGTTTAAGAGAAGTTTTTAGTATAATGGGCCACATCAGTTACATTTGTATAAATCTGCTCTTTTGTGTATATTTGCAAGTATTCTGTATTTTTTTTTTGCTTCAGTGGATTTAATTTCATTTTACATCAATGACAGTGATTAGCATTTGGCCTGTTCTACAAGGAGCTGAAAGCAATATCTCCAATTCTAATAGCCAGCACATCACTGATCTCGGATATGCTCTGTATTGTTCGGTTTAAAAAGGCATTAACCTTCTCCTATAGCTAATTACTGTAACGCAACCAAAAGCACTATTTTTCATAAATTTTTCATATTTTCATTTTTCATATTTTTCATAAATTTATTTGCCTCCTTTACTTATCTTTGCATGTAACAAGCATCTATTAAAGAAAAAAAGAAAAAGATGTACTTATTCACTCAGTTTACATGTGCTTTTAAAATGTATGATTTAATGTTATATTATAATAACATTTCTAAAGTACACTGTTTTGCAGTCCACATAGGCTTAGGTTGTCAGGTTTCTCATTAGAGAAGTAAGGTCTCTATCTTTTTTCCTGTAATTCAACAATATTTCAAAATTCCGCTGTTTACTATCAGTTTGGGGATGTCTGCAAGTCTGCAGTATAATTAAAAAGGTGGTGAGTCCACACTTTTTATAGCAACTATTTAAACTAGCTTAGTTTGGCTGGCAGGGTAGTAATTTTGCTTAACAAAAATGCTGTGAGTACCTACAGCATGGTATCTGTGACCAGGTAGTAAAAAGAAGCTGGTAATGGTGAATGCCTCTTACACAGAGGTTCTTGATTCTCGAAACACCTTAATTAAGATTTTATGTGCAAAGAATTGTTAAATCATCAATTATGCTTGCTGTGAAGCTTCTTTAGCACTTGCTTTCTTGGGATGTAAATGATGCTGCTTGTATTTCAAAATTGGCTTCTGGTACATAGAAAATCCCTTGGATGTACTGTCGCACTAATTAGTGGATTCTGCCTCTTCAGCTGGGATGTCAGTTCTAGCACCAGTCTGGCCTATGTAGTTAAAGCTAAACTAAATCTTCCCTGTAGTTCAGAGCATAGTAACGTAACACTGTGGAGGTTAAGTTGCCTGACATTAGCCTGACAGCTATTGTCAGAAATATTTCTCCTCAGAGGTTGTATAAAAAAAAACCCCTGTATTAATCTTGTAGTCTAGTGCTATATGCTGCTTGTGTCCCCTTCCACAAGAACACATTCATTTGGCACAGGCTGTTCTTGAACATCAAAATAAATCTTGATCAAGTGAAATAGCAGGGATGAATTAACCACTTTCTGAAGTGCTTGCAGACAGCCTCAGTAAATGTGCGTTTTATCAGAGAACAAAAAACTGGTATCTGAGGGAAAGGGGTGCAGCAAGATGTAGCTGACAAACACATGGAGGGGAGAATGGGTATTTCTGGCACCCCAGCATGGGTGAGATGGGTGTTAGGCCTGGGTGTAGAGAATAAGCAGTGGAGTTTCAAATATATGTATCTGTATGTATCTTGACTTTGCTTTCTTCTCGCTGAGGAGAGCAACTGAGCCACAACAGGAAAAGAAATACTAGTTTGCTATTGGTGTAGCCCAGCAGTAATTCAATATATTGTCTCCTGGTCTGTTTAGGAAGAGAGTAGTGTGACCTTAGATAGCTTTTCTAGTGACAGTGCTCCGACAGTCTGAAATTGGTCTATCAGGCAGCACTCTGAATTTTGTATTCACTGAAACACACTGCTGCTCCTTTTCACTCTGAAAAACTTGTAAATAAGGAAGTCTTGATGCAAACTTTACTCTTTCTCATTAAGCTTCCAACACTTCATGTTAATGAAACCCCAGTGAAATCATGTGAAAGATGATATTGTCAACTCAGATTGATAAAAACTAGTTGAATAAATATGTAGACGTATGCTTAAACTGGCAAGGACTGGAAGGATTTTTTTCAGCCCAGATAACATGAGCATAATTGAGGAAAAAAGAAGCTGTCACAGATGGCGATAGCAGTGAGAGGCCCAGTGACATGTACTTCAACTCAAAGTTTGCTACAAGGGAGTTACTGAGGCAGGATAACATACCAGAGCACCTGCCAAATCTCAGGCTCTAAGAAACACACTTATGGGCAAATTAAACTTGCATATTTGTAAAGAGAGTGAATTGAATCATTCTTTCCTATGGAGAGATGTGCACGAGCAGAAAAGTGAACTGAGAAATGTGTCTCTTGGTCCCAAGGGATAAGTGCCAGAGAGCATCTGACAGAGATGAGGGAATGAGGATTTCCAGGAGTGAGGCAGCCTGTGGTATTGGCATTGTGTCGCTACTGCATGGTCAGGGTAAGGAAAAATTACCTATAATTATGTAAAATGCCTGGTAGAATTGGAAAATACCGTTGTTTTCCTGTAAGGGAGGGTGTTACCTGGGCCACATAGCTGCCTTGTTTGAAACCCTGCCAAGCTGTGGTTGATCTGTAAAGGCTGAGCTAAGAGCGTGCACAGCATGGCCAGGATTTTCTTTCCCCTCCTCGTGTTCACACCTTAACATAAAACGTCCTTGGAGTCATTAGCAGCCAATAAAAAATTCAAGCAGCTGATTCATGGTCAGTGAAGTGGAAAGGAGAGCTTGGAGCTATTTTCACACACTCCGTTCTGAATTGCGCTGTCCTCTCATCAACTACACTTGAGTTTTCACACATTTTGTCTCATTTCATTAATAGAATAAGTTTCTTTGGTCAGTAACAGTGCCGATGATTGAAGACAGTTTGGCTAAGGTAGGCCGAGAACTTGTTCTTATTTCCTAGTACATGAAAGACATTCTCCTTTCAAACACTGTGTTATCCTGAAAGTGCTGAAAAAACCTCCTGTTTCTTTCATGCCCCTGTGCATGTAGAGGAATAACTCCTTGTATGCCTGCTGAGGCTGTTGCTATTTTCTCCAAAGGTCTTCTTTTTGGTGATGGCATTTATGTCAAATGGTGACCTTTTATTTCTTTATTGCCTGTGACAATATAGTTTAAATTTTACTCTTCAGGAGTGAGAACTCCACAATATTATTAACTGTGTATTATTTCTGCATGTGGGCTTTTTTTTTTTAATATATATTTGCACTCTGTAAGTATCTGGATAATACCAGAGGCTGTAAGTGAGTTTTTAGAAATTCATTTCAAGATCTGCTTGCAAATGTTAAAAATATGGGTGTTAAGTTCCATACATATAGATAGCTGGAAATCAATTGATAATAAAAATGAGACATTGTCTTCTGTGCACAAGTGAGCTTTTTGAGAGTAAATGTAAATCAGAGACATATGCACTGAATACAGGCAGGTGCTTGTATTTTGTGCTTCATTTTGAAATTTTAGTCTGAAGTTTCATTGTTTATTTGTGAATCAAAGGCTATGTGCACAATGGCTTTACTCTGCGCAAGAGAAGGATCAAGAACAAAATACGGGCTTTTGTTTGTCTTCTAGCTGCCTAATTTAGAACTCCTATTACCAACCATGACTTGTTTATGACTGTTTCAAGTTAGCTATGTAAGTCTAATGAGAAGTATTACAGATATCACCAGATTGGCAAATTACAGATGACTTTCAATTGTTACAAACACTGTAGGAGCTAAGAAAAGGAGGATTTTCTTTGCAAGGTTTTGCAGTAAGATTTTTTGTATCATTAAGAAAGTAGCTTTAAATTTCTAGGCTGTGTGATACCATGTGATGTAGTAATTCCTAGTAATTCATAGCTTTTAAGGTTATAATATTCCGTGTGCTCATCTTCGTTGACCTCATATATAACTGATACAAAAAAATTTCTTTGTTTTGTACATCACTTGTATCTTGGAAAAAAAATCCTCAAATATCACTGAATCATAGAATGGTTTCGGTTGGAAGGGACCTTAAAAATCATCTAGTTCCAACCTCCCTGCCATGGGCAGGGACACCTTCCACTAGACCAGGTTACTCAAAGCCCCATCCAAACTGGCCTTGAACACTTCCAGGGATGGGGCATTCACAGCTTCTCTGGGCAATCTGTTCCAGTGCCTCCCCACCCTCAGAGTGAAAAATTTCTTCCTTATATCTAATCTAAATCTACCCTCTTTCAGTTTAAAACTGTTACCCCTTGTCTTATAACTACACTCCCTGACAAAGAGTCCCTCCCCATCTTTCCTGTAGGTCCCCTTTAGGTACTGGAAGGCTGCTATAAGGTCTCCCTGGAGCCTTCTCTTCTCCAGGCTGAACAACCCTAACTCTCTCAGCCTGTCCTCATAGGAGATGTGCTCCAGCCCTCTGGTCATCTTCGTGGCCCTCCTCTGGACCTGCTCCAACAGGCCCATGTCCTTTTTATGCTGGGGGCCCCAGAGCTGGACACACTACTCCAGGTGGGGTCTCCCAAGAGTGGAGTAGAGGGGCAGAATCACCTTCCTCAACCTTCTGGCCACGCTTCTTTTGATGCAGCCGAGGTTGCACTTGGTTTTCTGGGCTGCAAGTGTACATTGCTGGGTCATGTTGAGTTTGCATATATATATATATAAAATTTAAAATATTTTAATATCTATTTATAATAAAAAAGTAAATTCATGCAATTTGTAATATTCTACTCTTGAAGCTCTCTAGTGCTGCTCTTAAGAGGAGCGTGTTTTTTGACTACCTGACCTCTCAACTCAGAAAAGAAGCATGCTCAGGTTGAGAGACTGGCTTGCTCCCTACTCCTGCCTCATGAGATGCATCCACCAAAACCATTCTGCTATTCACTTCATCATGTCTGTGCCTTACTTCTCCAGCGGGAGTAGATAGTGCAGAATACTCCCACAGGCAGTGACTTCAGCAGCCTGTTCAAGTGGCATTACTTGATCTGGAGGGGAATATTTTATTTTGGAAAGTTGCTACCTTTCTTCTCCTGGGTCCCACTTCAGGTCAGGTGTGATGCTGTGCAGAGACGATTTCATTAATTTTCAGTTCTGTTTTACACCTCCCTTCAGTGGCCTTAGGATTCTCTGCTGGCATTCCTCTTTTTTTGCTGCTGCTTTCCTACTCTTTATTGTACAGCCCAAAAGTAGCAGAGAGCCTGCTATCACAGTAGTTAGTGCTCTATTGTATGTCATCGTTGAATTTCAGATAATCACTTGCTATCTGTTTCAGTTTATGATTGCTATAAAACCTCCTAGGAAGTGATCTATAAAATAGTAATGAAGACTAGTTTTTTGACCCTTGATTTTACTTTACAATAAATATATTGACACTTGAAATTCATCCTCTGAGAATTACATGTTCAGTGAGTCAGAAACACTGTTACAGAACTAAAATTTGATATTTCTGTTTCACTTTTTGACTAACAGGACTAACAGTCCTGATGTATATTGCCCACTATTCTGTTTATTATACTGAATATCATACCTAGAAACAATAGGTAATGTTCATAAAGCACGATGTGAAATGTTCTCTAATGAAACTGCCAAGTTAGAATTACACTGTGGACTAATAAAGCACAGCTGTAGCTTCTTAGGAATGCATGTGATATAGCTATTGTACAATGTTGACATTTCTCCTAACTTGTTTGTATATTGATTTAATATCATGATTTAGAAGAAGATATGTGAATGGTCTGGAATACTGAGCACCTTACAAGATGATCTGAATAAAGCAATGTCTAAACATAGAGAACTGCTGCTCAGTTAGCACCAGCAGGAGTTTATGTGTTATGGGAATACTCTTGTAAACGTTCTGTTTGTATCCAGAATGCATCTGCCTCTTCTGGTGTGTGAGTAGATGTCTTTGGTTCATTGGCTGACTGGGAAAATCACAATGAAAAAAATGTTGTTCTTTGACCCACAGCTAAAGTGCCTGTCAATGCAATGCACAATTATGAAAATATTTAACTTTGAACCAAATGGGATGTTTTATTAAGTCCAAGTCTTCTAGTTACTGAGGTGACAGCAAAAATATAGGTCAGAAGGAAATCAGTAGCTGAACATCTGGGACTGATATCTCCAAATATTTTTCACAGAAGACTGACACCAAAAGCTGGGGATGCTAATAAACTTATGGATGATACAAGGCTTGAAGGCATCATTAATACAGAGGCTTATCAGAATAATAGAACTAGGATGAAAGGTCCTTCTAATAACAAGGAACTTCTGCTGTCATCTGGGAGTCTATCATTTGGAAATAACCAAGAAGAAAAAACAGACAGTCATAGGCCTACTGCAAGCTAGTAATATTATGCAGCTGTGAATCGATCATATGTATTTTGGTTCAAGACAGAAAATGTTTCCATTGTACAAACACTTCTAGGTCCTCATCTAAATACCATAGTAGTCACATTTGAGCAGGGTTGATTGACACTAAAAGATGCACAAAACAGCCAATTGTGAAGATGAAAGGTTTTATTTAAAAAAAAAAAAATTAAAATGTTGGCTTTTTAGCAGATTAAAAGATGGATAGTGAGTAGACTTAGGTTGGAAATTAAAAGTTTCTGAAACTGTCTAAAAGAAGTAATGGGGAAAAAATATTTTTGAGCTGGATCTCTGCATACAGAAAGGACAGTGACCTATTATCCCCTATATTAAGGGACTGGACATTCATGTGAATCCATGCTCCTGGCTTTTTAGCTTTATTTTTACATAAGTGCATGTCAGTTTTGAACAGAATGCCATTTCAAAATGAGGATCCAAAATTCTCAGCAGATTTTCAAACTAAGAATCTTATTTCATACTAATTGGGTAAATATTCTATGCTGACTCTTCTTTTTTTCAGTGAATGACTTAGTGGTTAAGAAATCCCATCCCAACTTTAGTTCTGCAGTTTCATTCTCTCTCAGCAGGATACTTGCATGTTGTAAAACCATCAGACTTCCTACATGTAGGAATCTATAAAAAGGTTCTCTTACTGATTCATCTTCTAAATATTTCCATGACATAATTTTAATGTTAAAACAAATACAGAAATGTGCTTTATGGCACATATGAATCACATGACAAAACTTTTTTTTGGCAAACTAATACAACAGCTGTCATGGGGTGATTGTATTTGTGTCTTGGTGAAGCTCCCCAGAGCAGGCAGATGCACCCCGAGAGTTTACCTATTCCTTGAATGCGGTGCTGACGTTTCTAATACTATCTCTCCTTTTTATAAAACCTCAACACAGGAGTAACTAAGCTACGTTAGCCTCCTTGTGAGAGAAGATTTTTTATTCAGAAAGCAAATGTTATATTATTTCTCAGGCCCCAGCCTGGGTTTTAGTTATGCAAGTCATGAAACTCAAGTCTTTTGTGCTGAGGTATACCTGAATTCATAGTGTTAATGAATAGAGGTCTCTGCAAACAAGATGGCTAGACAGGCTTGACCCGGTCCAAACTCTTACCTTTATTGCACATTCATTTGATATGTAGTGCAGACATCACTAGCCAGCCAGTCCATATTTGCTATATTTTTCCTGAAAAATCTGTGTTCCTTGAACGTTTATAAAAATTGCATGCATCTCTCAGTCATATCATTCAGTCCCTCTCAGTGAAAAGAATTGTGGATATTTAACACCAATTCATATACATTCAATCAATAGGATTTTTTGTTTTGTTGTTTTTTGGGGGTTTGGTTGGGTTTTTTTTTTTACAATGCTACTTCAAAGCTTGCTGCATTAGACATACCTTTTTTTTTTCTTTGTTGCTCTTGCTATTTCCATGGATGAATTCCAAAGGAAAAAAAAATCATATGTCTTTTCTCAGTTGTTCATTTTGTAAGAGCTACCTAATGTTAGCAGCAAGTGGAATAAAAACAGCAGGATTGGAGGGATGTAAAGGAATTTCTGAATTTTATGGCAAGGCTCAGCACTTGACAGGAAATCCTTGCAATGTGGTTGTCATCTCTACAGTAGAAAAGAACAACTTCTGAGAGTTTGATGTTTTTCTCCCTGGGGTCCTGGTGAGTGGGTGGATGTGAGGAAACACTTCTATAAAGGAGTATTCACTTCTTAAAAATTGTTCAGAATTGTGAACCAAGGCTAGAGGCCATATAGGATCATACTGGCTAAGAGGATACCAGTGTGAAAGACAAATTGGAAGAAATAAGGGAATGTGACATGAAGGGTAATGAATAAACACAGCTGTCCCTTACCACTTTAAAGAGAAAATATTTTTCCATAGTCCAGTTTTCTAAACTCGATTATTAATGTGAAGTCAAAGATGAGAGTAGTTAAACTTCTTGCAGTAATAATGTCTGTAGTCTTTTACTTCTTTCATACATAAAACTATTGAAATGAGAGTGAAGAGCAACAAAAATCATACAGGTGCTTTGTCCCATCTAGGTTGCTGGGAATTTGTGCTGTAAAATAAGCTATTGAAAAAGAATACTGGTTTTGCTCAGAGAAGTCCAGAACAGTTACTAGCTTTTATACCGTAAAACTAGCAATTACCAAAATGGCTACAAGCCAGTTTAAAATATTACAAATACTCCTCTTGTACAGTTTTATACTGCTGCCTATCCATGTTGGTATTGCCATATTACAAGCCCATGAGAATATGAATACAGCGTGTTCTGTAAGTTTTTCCTAAAGCCAAACTCTTGGTAGCTCACAGCAGGAAAAGGCAGTTTTGCAATATGCCCTCCACTTTTATTAAGGTCTGAGTAGTGCAATTATAAAATCAGAAACTATATCCTGGATTGTGGTTGTAGCTACGTGTGACACTTGTATTAAGGTAAAAGCTTGTCTAAGATCTAAATATAACAATCTATTTTAACATGTATAAAGACTAAATCTCACACATTTAAATACTAAATACAATGCCCTATCTGTAGTTAGGGATGTGACACAGGCTAGCATTTGTTATCTGCCCTTAGAGCATTAACCTGGCAGAATTTAGACAGCGGTTATGGCCTGACCCTGTAAGATGTTAAATGCTCACAATCCCATTGCCTTCTCCAGCTATAAGGGGTACTCAGCAAATCCTGTAAGCAGGAATTACATTTAGCAAAATAAGTCCTCCTTCTCTTGTTGTAATCATTTGAGTTCCTGAATTAGTGGAAGCATTCAGAATCCATTAAAAATAAACATTGAAAATCAGCCTAAAGTTTATATTCAGTCAGCACAAAACCATGCCTTATTTGAAATTTCTAACTTTAGGCTAAGCTTGGTTCCAATCAGCAAATGAAGCTCATAATTGTATTGTACGAATGACAGGGAATTATGATCATGAAACAGATTGAGTATTTAGAAATGGGAGAGTCAGTGTGCAGAGCTGCAGGCAAGACACAGGACTCCTGGATGGTAAATACTCCTTATCAGTTATTCTTTGCACAGATTAAAAAAAAAAAAAAGAAAAAAGTTATTGACAAAATTCATAATCCTATTATCAGTTTCACCACATCTCCCTGTTCCAAATACCATCAGGGATTAAGTATACTTACAGAGAAATACTGGTTTCACGAGAATAGAGACTGTCGAGGTGAAAAGTGCTGAGGTCAGACAGAAGAAGAGTGAACACAGATAATGAAAAATGTCAGAAATAAAGAGAAGGAAAAGACTGATGAGATCATCAGCCCTCGTGAAGTATGCCATGGGATGAGCTCAGCCAAGGGTTTATAAGAGGCGAAGTGAAATTATAAGCAAATACTGTATGTTGAAAGTTTCTCTACTTACACACTCACAAGTCTGTAGCACTGAATTTTTTTAGAGCATGTTTATGATTGAAGGCTCAGAGGGAAAAAAACAGTTCTCCTGTGGACTTTGACAGCCTGATCTTTCCAAAGATTCTGCCACAGAACTTGCGGCACAGAGAACTCTAAATGCACGAGAGCAATCAAGAGCTACAGCAAGTGAAGCTTAGGAACTGTATCTGTGTCATAAGTAATTCATTATGGCAGTGCACTTTCACTATTATTTTCATTTATAGGTAATGATTAATATCTGTGGATTTCAGAAGACTCAAGTTAGAGCAGTATCATGGCAGTTGTGAAATGTGAGTACCAGCACATCACGTTGCTCTAACTGTACCATCTTGCACTTGCAACTTGTCCTATGTGTTTATTTTGAGGGAAGGTTTTTATTCTGAGAGCTAGCTGGCTTTGGAGTTATTACACGTGCAGCTGGCAACACTGCTCCTGTTTCCCTGGTATGATTTGTTTTGTAATAATGTATTTTTAAGAAGTAACAATTCTATTAAAATGGGCAGGTAATTGACATATGCTTGTACAGTTTATATTTTATCTCCCAGTCTTTGTGTTATCTTTTGTAGTCTGTCATATTTTTTCTAATCATGTTGTTGGTTCTTCAGAGGGGTGGATCTTGTATGTTTGACAGTTTTATGAGACATATGCAACTATATGAAGTCATGCTACATAAGGACCAAATTCCCTAGACCTTTTCACAAGGAAGGAAGGACGGTGTCTGTTCAGGACCGTCCAAGAATTGTAATGGTTAAAAGTGTCTCTGCGAGGTCTCCTATCAGATCATTTTCAATAGAAGCTTTGCTGTGATTTGCTAAAGCTCAAAACCATCTTGCGTCCAGTCTTTGCAAGTTTCTGGACTACAAATTAACCTGAACTTCCTATTGAGATATAAATTTCAAATTTTTTGTAAACAGTGAAAGCTGATCGTCTTAAACTCCGGAAATACATTGTACAAGTATAACCTGCAGCAATCCTACAGCCCTGCACTGCACATGGTTAGGAAATGCTGTCTCCAGCTGCTGCCTGCAAAAGGCATTGTATTCTGAGCCATAACATTTTTCTGCAGGGATACATTAGCTGAAATTATATGTATCCCCTTAAAAGTCATAATCTAGAGAACTAAGCTTTTAAACATGTGTGATCTACCTTGTATAATGAACTTTTTTTAGTGCTTAAATTAGTGAAAAGATGCAGTGAAGTGAGACATTTAATTTTTCTAGAGTGAAATCTTTTTAAAAGGCCAGTTAGGAAGAAGATTCAGCAACTGCAGAAACACGAATATGGGAGTTTTAAAGCTTCTAACTATTGGATAGTCATATTTCAACAACACGCACTCATTTGCAATTAATCTCATTATCTATCACACTTTCCTTAAATGTACACAAGGGTACAAATAGGTATGAAGATTTCAACTAAAAGTAATTTTATTTGCAAAATTTTGTAGGATTCATGCCCATTGCACATGTAAAATATCAAATAGTCCTAAGTTGCACAGAGCGTCCAACCTTTCTTTTTGAGACTAAAGGTTTATCACATAATCAAACATAGAAGTAAAACTTCCAGTAAAATTGTAAAATTCCAGTTAAAACTGGAATTAAATTATTAAGCTCTAGAGTACTAATGCAACCTTATCAGCCTTATAAGTAGCCTGTGGAGTTTTACTCTGTACAATTCTCTTCTTACAGTAGATTTCCAGCTCACAGTTTGCGTGCTGGCAGTGGTAAGTGTACTGTGACTGGGAGCAGCTGTTTATGATGGCATCTAGCAGTAAGAAAAAACCCTGAAGAAGGATGCCAAAAACCTGAAGTTTTAAAATCTACTCTAAGAACTCTTTTTTTCCCCATTTCTGTAGAGGACAATTTATTGACAAAGATTAAAGTTAATTTTGGAGGAAAAAAATAATAATGTCAAGAGTTTATATGTTTTTTCTCGTATCTATGTCTATGCACCTTCTGCAACTTAATTGGGTACCTTGGCACATCATGTTGTGTGGCTTTTCAGCCTTACATATGTTATGAATTCAGCATGCCTTTTCTAAAAGACTCAGGTGTGAAGGGATGTCTCCTGGGAATCTGCTGCACCTGGAAGACCAGGTGCCTCCTTCCTCCTAATTCTGTCTTGCTAATTTTTAATATGCCCTTCTTTGAGCTAGGAGCTCCCATGTGTCTGATATATCTTTGCCAGGAAAATGTAGTTGTATTTTTGTTGCAGTGTCTTTTAAACCATTTCGAAGTATGTATGATCCTATGTTCTCCTTTTGGCAAATGTAGGTGGACTTCTGCATTCATATAGAAGCAGGACTGGGGTCTAGTTGTTGATAGAAAGGTTGAAGTCAGAATTGCTCATAGCTGTGTGCAGGCTCTGTGTTCATGAGTCATGCTGAGACAGTTCTGCGCTGCCATCAGGCAATCTCATCACTCTGCTACCAGCTGTCCAGTAGGGATTTTGGGCATAGCTGTAGCCTTGTCTTCTGTACACACTTCCTGGAGGAGCTGAGTTAGGAACACTCCAGGTACTGATGCAAGCAATAGGAGCACAGATAATCTGTTTCTTTTTACTGTCCTCCTGTTTAAGCCCACTTTATGTAACTATTATCTGCCTGCTAACACTGTGATTCAGGCTTTGTGTTAAATGGAAGAAGTAAAGGGCACCACAGCATGGTGCTGGAATTGAGTCATTGGAAGTGCTACTTACAAGACACTAGTGGCTTCTCTAACTTCCTCAAGAGCTTTCTTCAAAGGAGTTATTAAATCTGCTTTGCCATAGAGAGAGCTTTGGTCCCTGGGTGCATCTAAAGAGTTTCATCTTTTTCAAAATGTTGTACTCGGCATGTACCCACAGAAAACGCAGCTGAAGAGCTGGCCCAGACAGCTCTATCAGGGTGCAGCTTTCCACAGGGTTCCCTCTGCAATTGTTTATAACCGATTTTATGAATATTGCTGATGGTGTAATAGCTGTGGATTGTAGGCACAAATAACAAAAACTATTTGCAGTTAACTCAAGTGCTATAATCTGATCATAATCTCTATTTTGAATCTGGTTTAATTTATTTGCACTAGAAGGAATAGATGATCTGGACTGTACCTTGCATTTGACCTTTATATTATGCTTACTGGGTTCATAACATTTAATTTAAAATGTGGCAGGGTACATTCTTAGCTATAGCAAAATTCTCTCAGTAAATGATGCAGTTATGGGTTTTTTAAAACCATTTTGTCCATCTCTTTGTATTTTGACTTTGCTGTATTTCTGTCGTTAAAATAATTTTAAAATACTATTTTTTTTATCGAGTACTAAAAATCTGCAGGCAGCATTAGAAAGCCTGTTGCTCCTCTTGTCAGTGGGTCCCACAATACTGGCTGATTATAATTTTCTTTTTATGTGAGAGTATGTATTTCAGTGGGAGCACTCTAAACTTAAAGAACTAACTTGAGAGTTTTAATTAAATGTCTTTTGCATTTGGCTGCTGCTGTCTGTGTGTGGAAGAGTGGGATGACACAGCTTCTTGGTTACTTTAGCTGTGCTGTGGTGTTACTGCGTGAAGCTTCCTCTTTGCCTTTTGCAAGAAGGAAGGCAAAGTAAAATACTTGTTCTCTTATTGTAACCATTCATTCCTTCTGTCTGTGGGATACGTGGGACTTGGACCACGTGTGAGGCAGGAAAGCATTCATATTTGGGAAAACTGTTTTTAATGCTCGTCACAGGAGCCTGAATGCATTTCCCAGTTACAGCTTATCATTAGGTCAGCCCTAGGTATCAAAAGAACAAAGGTTGTTAATTCTGTTTGCATTTGTATAAGTTCAATTAATTTCTCTGTATAAGATTATCTTCTGCAGATTTATAGATTCTTTTTGTATTATATAAATAGCCCTACTTTCGTGGGGCAAAGAGGTTTGCATCGGTGATCTCCAGAGGCCTATTCCAAAAGAAATTATTCTATGATTCGACTGTCTTATCCTGAATTTAATCTTTACTCCCTTTTAAGAAAAAAAGTTTTAAATTTTCAATAGCAGACCCGAGGTGCAAGAGCACAGAGCCACCCGTGGTGCATTTCTGCCTGTGAATCATTCAGTACCTAGATAAGAACTGAGGGACAGTGTTTATGAAGTTGTCCGCGGTTCTTGTTATGTAGATGCCATCTGGCAAATGAGTTTCTTACAAATGGTGGGAGTATTTAATCTCTATTATGTCATATAACGCATGCACTGTGTGATAATCCTGAAAATGTGCACGGTAGCAAACTGGGTCCTGATGCAGGGAAAAGCATCTGGGAAGGAATGTGAATGGAAATATAAAAACACTCAAATTGATAGAGTGAGTAATTAGGTATCCGAAAGGGAAGAGTATGAAACCCCATCCCTCTTACTGAACTCGAATGCAAAAACCAAGTCCAGTCAGCCCAGGGAGGTGCAAGCCCTGCAGACTGTCACGTTTGCCCCTCTTTTTGCTCACCCTCCTGTTCCGGTCAGGGTCTTTTGGTCCTGAGCAGGAAGAGGGTCACCCAGTAACAGGCAGCGGCCTCAGAGGATGATGTCTCTAATTGCTGATGGTACCTTGCTGTTTGATCTGCTCCTCTTTCTGTGTCTGTCACTTTGATTAATTTTTGTAAGGATGTTCTCCAGAGTCAAGGCTGATGGTCTAAGATTAGCTGGGGTTAAAGAAAGGTCTTTGACACATTTTGAGATTGATACATATGAGCAATCCTCTTGTGCAGAGAAGACAGTGGCTCATTCGGGCATTTCCAGTGGAAGGAAAATTTACATTCTGTGTTTGTTATACAAGGAAATAATTTTTAAAGTTATGAACTATTTGTTTCAGTATTAAGAGAAAATTACTCTGTTTAATAACTGGTTTCCACCAATATTGCCATTAAAAGAGGGTATATTGCCCTCTTCTCTAAAGGATAAAAAATATTATAATAATGAAGAATGTGCTGAATAGACCCATGGGGCTTTTTTGCTGGAAAGGTACTAACTGGTGAAACTGTAAATGCATGACCTTTAGATTTCTGTTGGGAGTTTTGAATGTGTACCTTTGTTTTGAAAAGAGAAATTCTTACATGGTTTGTGATGGAGTTGATG
This sequence comes from Pluvialis apricaria, assembly GCA_017639485.1. NCBI lineage: Eukaryota > Metazoa > Chordata > Aves > Charadriiformes > Charadriidae > Pluvialis > Pluvialis apricaria. The sequence continues at coordinate 9,730,238 of CM030014.1, forward strand.
GACAGTACGGCACTAAAGACTAAAGCATGAAATAAGGCGGCTTCTAAAGAAATACATATTGCTACTATGTTATGTCAGGAGACTATAAACAAGAAATAATTGTAAATTGTATTGGTCCCTCTCCAATAATTTCACTTTACTGGCCTTCCAAAAGCTGTATAAAAGCTTCAGTGGTTATCCACCCTTCAAAAACATTTAAAAGCGCAGGTAAACTCTGAATTCTTCCTGTAAAACAACTGAACCTTACAGACTTGCTAAATACGCTCAGGAGGATGATCCTACTGAAGATTGTTGTCTCCTAGGAGAAAACCATCTTCATTTTCACGCTTCTAGAAAATTCTTGGTACCTTACAGAATCATTGAACTAAGAAATTAATTTCTATTATCTGTATGAGAACAAAAATGTCTCCAGACTCACTGTTTTCAAGTAGACTTTTGAGTACTGATGTCTACATCAACTTGATTTTTCACACATAAAATTCTAACCAAGAAAAATGGCCACATGCTTCCACTCCTTTATTTTCATCTCTTCCTGTGTTGTAGTTGATTGAGACTGTAAATTCTTTGTGCTGGTGGACATCATTTGGTGTAAGTCATCACAGAAATACTCTGACAGATCCACGCTCACTGAATTTTCTTGCTATTATACGAAACTAATCAGTTCCTGTGTAGTTGAAGCAGACAGGCTCTATCTCTTCTCCTGAGCATTATGTTCTTTCCAATTATACTAACTATGATATAAGCACTGGCCCCTATTTGCATCCTTGCTTGAAATCCATGATGAAATATAATCTAAAACTAAGCAGTTTTCAGTGTCAGGCTGCAAATTTTGGATAATCTTTTTAATTAGTAGTGTGTCAGCCACATAACCATTGAGCTAAAATAAATCTTCGAAAGAAAGAAAGCATGCCTAAAAGGTTAAAAACTTGGGGTGTAAACCTTTTTCTCCAGCGAGTATTTGATGTAAATAGTGAATCATATACTACTTTATAAACAGCACTAGAGATGGGTTGAGTATTCAGCCCTTTCTTCCTTTTGAGAAATGACATGTGAACAGTCCTTGATTCTCAGTTACAGAGTTTTTATTCAGAATTACTGAACAGATTCTCATGTAAACGTATTTCACTCTACTGAAGGATTACAGATGTGTTTTCAATACTCAGCTTCTGGGTGATTTGCTACTTTAAGAATGTGGTATTGGCGCTCTCTGTTTCTTGGTTGGAAGAATGTAGCTCTAGCAAAGACCTGAGAAATACGATCAGAGCTAAAACCATTTTTTTACAAGCTGATAGAGGAAGATGGGTGAGTAAGGGATCTTTACGTATTCTATTCTGGGTTTCTCGAGCCGAACCTTGCTAGAGGCATTGTTACGAGGAGAAAATATCCTGCATAATATTTGATGTGATGAAACTTAAAGCATATGTATGCGTATGCATTTCTGTGTCAGGACTTAAGCCTCAGGCATTGTGGACTTTTCTTCAAGCCCTTCTGTTAAATCCATTAAGCATTAGACTCAGCAGAGCTGTGTTAATCACCACCAAATTTTGTAAGGTAAAGGTGATAATACATGAAGAAGGAAAATGTTTGCCAAGCAAATAAATTTGACTTCATGGATATAACTCCTATATCGTGTGAGAGATGTTGCCATTGTTCTGGTACTATCTATGCCCAGAAACTTTGGATATGGTTTTTGCCTTATTTTGTCTTAGGACAAAATACAGGGAATAGAGAAAAGATAGTTAGCAGGATAAGATATGGTTGATGATTGTGCCAAAGGCTGAGAGAAAGAGATGTGCTAGCATGTACTTGATGAAATTTATCATTTACTGCTACAAACTAATTCTCCTCGGTTTTGTATGCTATTAATCTCTCCTTCAATTCATCTACTTAGTAACTTTTTGAAACAATTTGCCTACTAATTTGCAAGAGTTTTCAATTTTTTTTCTTTCCTAAACTGGTGCTGAGGGTAGCTGTATTTAAAAGGTAAGTATGTCCCAGGCTAGGTACAACTGTTTGCATATGAACACATGGACACTTAATTAAAAAAGACCATGCCTTTTTCCATTTCTAAGGGTCTTTTTTTCACCTGCTTATAACATTCTTGAGCATTTGTCGTTGCCCAAGCTGTAGTAGACCAAAATTTTGGGAGAGTTGTATATTTTGGGCATATGATCAGCTATTTCCTTGAAGACTTTCAGGATTATTATTGTGCCCATAGCCAGGTTGTGCAGAATTCTTCTAAACACATTTGTATTGGAAATCGGATATAGATTCACGAAACTTATAAGCAACTAATAAATGTTGATTAAATTGAATTCTTTATACCTTTTGTCCTAGCAGAGTTGCTGAACTTTACTCTCATAAACCTATTGTGAAGGAATCGCTATATTCGTTACTGAAATGTAGCAGAGTCCGAAATGCACTTTGGCTTATGAATTATGTTACAATTCAAATATTACTAGGTAGATCAGCATTCAAACAATTTTTAGCAATTTATTAGCAAACTTTTCAATCTGAATAATATTGAAACATTTTTAAAATCTTTCAGTCAGCAATGTTTTTCAGTTCCAGATGCATTAAAATTTTGAGAATTTTGAGAAAATGTATGGGCAAATGTTTCTGTTGGTTTGAATATGAGTGTTGATTGACCACATTTGCAGTTGTTAGGTGTGTGTTTTCATTTGCATATGTAATGTTAAAAGCAGTCATGCTTTGGCAGGCAAAATGAGAGCCATCTAACCTAAATGATAATGTTGCACCATCCCCTTCAAAATGACAAAATTGTCTATAAAAGCCTTGGGAGTTTGCAGATGCTTCATTTGAAGTTCTTTATTACCTTCTGCTTTTATAGACTTTTTATATTCTTCCTGTTTTTCTACTGAGAAAATCATGTTATTCTGAGACTTGTCATCTTACTGAAGACAGCATATATTATGTGATTTGAAGTAGAACTGGAAACTAACAGTGTTGCCCAAGTTGCAGAGACCATTTTCTGAGAAAATTATCAGTGACAGGGCATACTGTTTTCAAAGATAAACCTCAGGAAACCTTCACTACAGAAGAGCCATATGATTCCACTTCAGAAATGTAGCTGCCAAGCAAATGAGTTTGTTACAGAAGGCTTTAGATAAAAGGTGCTGACCAAATAGGATATATTGCAGTACTTTATTCTACACATTTGAATGATGTTTTTAATTTTGTTTGTGTGCTTCATGTAATATCACTCATATTTTTATTTGAGTAAAGCAGGATAATACCTAGTGAGATTTTTATGGCTTCTAAAGATGTTTTAGGAGTGAAGTTATTTTTGTAATCACCTTTCTGTTATTTGTGGTTATCATTGCAGTGTCTGAATGCTTCACAAATATTTATCTTTGCATACCTTTACCCAGATCTGTCTTGACCCTGACAAAGACAGCATTGACCCAGCCTGTTTCAGCATCTGGGTGCTGGTATTGGAAGTCATCCTACCTGTGTATTGTGAATCGTGCAACTTACTGTTTTTTTTAATGGTCTAGGCTGCAATATGTAACACCTTCTCTGGAATCCAGAGCGGCCCATTCAGACATCAATTTCTGACTTCACAGTATAGCCAAGAGGCAAAGACACACAAAGAGATTAAGACAAATATTTAAGTCTTTAGCAGCCTGGAATGACTCAACGACGAGTTGCATTTTTGAAGCACCTGTATTGACCAAAGCCCTCCAAATACTCAGCATTCTTTATAATCCATTGCAAAACATTTGTACCTTATGTTACTTCTATGGGCCAACTTATTTTTTTTAATGTTATTTTAGTTTTTATGAGTGTGCACTTGGTAGATGTATGTTTCATCTTGGACATCAGGGACAAAATCCTTGGTTGTTACTAGTTGTAATAACTCCGCCAGCAACACATTGCAATTTATACCCCTTTTGAGCCTGTATTTCCATACTGACAGGTAAATTCAAAAAGTAGCTAGATCTTTTGATACTTTGTGCATTGGCATTTCTGCTGGAGGAAGAAATGTATAGAAATCCCAGAAATGGATGTGGACTACTGTTTAAAATACTGGAAGCTTTGACTGCCTTTGAACTTACAAATACTTATGGGAGGCATTTTAATGTCAGTCCTTAGTATCTAGAAACCGTGAAACACCAAATTCCTATAGAAGTACTTTCTTCCTTGCAAGCGCAAAATGAAATCTCTTTTATGTTGTGACTTAGCATAATGCAAATCATTTCAAGTTACTGATTCTTCTTCTTTTGCTTCCTGTAGGCTCTTTGGTTTAATAGAATAGTTTGAGCAGTGGAATGCAGAGTGATTTTATCCTGTGATTAATCTCATATAGGACAGTTGAGGGATACTTTCGGCTTTTGTTTTTCATATTTTTTCACAAAAAATCTTTAATTTATTCATAGTTGTCTCATAAAAGATTACACAGTTGACTGGGTGCTGTTTCTAATATTCTTTCTTCCACAGTGTAGTAAAGTCAGTTAATCCACTGATAATTACAGGTAGCTTCTTTTATGAATGTTTCTGAAATAATTCCATTGGCAGCTGTTCCCCCATCTAGTGGCACCTATTAATAGTAATCCATTTGAAGTGCCCATCTTTCATGCTATTCTCACAAAGATCTGAAGAGATAAGGATATGCATGCCCTGTTTTGCAGGTGAGAGGTTCAGGAACAGAGTGATTGATTTGCTAAGGATCGCGTAAGTGCATGACAGAGCAGGGATTTGAATATTTTTCTCCAGTTCATAAGCTCACTTTCTAATCAATGAATTGTTCTTTTTCTCCTGGGTGGGAAACGTGGGTACTATTTTTGAATCTTTTTCATTTGTAGACCCTTCTATGTTTCCAGTGGAGGTACAAACCTCTGCAGAGTGAATTTAGATCTAGCAATTGTTACATTGCTTCTGTTAATGGCATTTCTATTCTCCCCAGATATTATCAATGAGTATTCCTTAATTGTGAACTTCCCCTGTCTGTGGGCCACAGGTGGAAAACCACTGACGTGGGCTAAGTTTTAATGAATAAAGCAACAATATGCAGCAGACAAAAAAAACCCAAACATAAGTAATGGTGGTATTTTTGTCTCTGTTTTGTATTTTACTGCTGCCATCTGGATGGCTCTGAATGTCACCTGGAAATTCTGGATCAGATTTTGGCCCCGACTCATTTGTTCCTTTGCAATAAATGGTTATTTAAACCCTAGCCTTTACTACCCTTACAGTAAAATTTAATCCCTTTATACATTTTGTTATCTAAATTTGACCACTACCGTGTGGCAAGAAATGAGATGGTCTTCTCCAGTAAATCTTCCATCTTTGAGCATAACTGCCAGCTGATCAGAAACCACACTGCTTCCTGTAACTTCACACTTATTCATCTTTGCAGAATCATCCCACTGAAAACTGGCAGTAGAATTCTGGGTAGTTTTAATTAGTGGTAGAAAAACTGTCTTAGTATCTACTTAGATTGCATAAGCAGAGGTATGCAACAGTTGCCTGTCTTGCACACAACAATTTCCGTCAATTCACTGCTTTAAAGTATGTCCTTCAGTTACGTGCCCTCTGTAGTGTCTCAGATGTCTTGTTTGGTCTGGACTTCCTAGCTGAAACCATATCAGCTCAGCATAAAACTAGTGAAAAACAAAGCAAATATCTCCTGCTTTGCTGCCCACCTTCTTCTGATTGCTCCTTCTGTCAGCCTCCTACTCCAGCTTGTAGTAGACTTGTGAACCAGACATAAATGTTGGTATGAGAAACATGAGGCAGAAGGGCACAGTTGGAGAAAATAAGCAGCAAGGACAAGTCCTAAGATAAAGTACAAACATTATTTCAATCAAACCCAGCTTGTCCCGTATTTGTAATGAGAATGGATATATGTGCTTTTTCTGCATAACTTTCATGTATCGTCAGCCATTCTACCACAACTTAATTCTGCAAGGAATGATGCTTAAACCAACATGATTAGGTTCAGCTCCTGGCTCAGCTACAATTTTTTTGTGACACTTCACCCAGATTCTTATTGTTTCAATTTATCATCGCTAAGAGGACAGTGATGACTAATTGCCCATTTACAAAGTAAGAATAAAAATTTCAAATGTGACAAATTTTTTAGGAGCTGGAGTTTCCTTTAAAACATGATTCTTGTTAGATTTTTGCCAAGTTTTTGGGTGCCAAAAGATGCAGATAAGGATCCAGTGGTATTTTCAGAGTATCTACAAAGAAAGTTGAGAACCTAGTCTATTTGGCGATTCTATAAATCCTACAAAGTGTCATCTTTAGGCACTTAATGAAGCGGGACTAAGGCTCAGACAGAAATAAATTACTTCAGCAGCAGGAAAATACCGTATGTCTGCACGTCTACCCCGGGGGCCAATACTGGACCAATACTGTTACACACCTTCATTAATGACCTGGTTGACGGGCCACAGTGTGCTCACTAAGACTGCGGACATAAAATTGGAAGGAGTGGCTGGTTCACCAAATGGTTATGCTGCCATTCAGGGGGACCTCAAGAGGCTGGAAAAATGGGCTCACGAGTTCCACAAAAGGAACTGCAAAGTCCTGCACCAGGGGAGGAATAACCCCATCCAATGGTACAGAGTAGGGGCCGACCAGCTAGAAAGCAGCTTGGCAGAAAAGAACCTGGAAGTTCCTGGTGGACGCCAAATTGAACATAAGCCAGCAATGCACACTTGTGACAAAGAAGTCCAACAGCCTCCTGTGCTGCATTAGGACAATCATATCCAGCAGATTGAGGAAGGTGTTTCTTTCCTTCTCTGCAGCCCTGGTGACACCACGTCTGGAGTGCTGTGTCCAGTCCTGGGCTCCCCAGTACGAGAGAGGCATCAATGCACTGGAGTGAGTCCAGTGAAGGGCAATGAAGATGATGAAGAGCCTGGAGCATTTTAAATATGAGGGGCGGTCTGACAGAGCTGAGACTATTTATCCTGGGATTTTGTCAATGTATATAAATATCTGATAGGGAAAGTAAGACTGAGCCAGACTCTTCTCAGTTGTTCTTAGTGAAAAGACAAGAGGCAGTAGGCCCAAACTGAATTACAGGAAATTCCATTCAAACGTAAGAGAGAACATTTTTACTAAAAGGGTGGTTGAACACTGGAACAGGTTGCCTAGAGAGGTTGTGGACTCTCCATCTTTGGAGATATTAAAAATCCCAGTGGACGTGGTCCTTGGCAACTTGCTCTAGTTAACTCTTCTCTGAGCAGAGGGCTGGACTTGATGATCTCTAGAGATTCCTGCCAATTTCAACAATTCTTCAATGATTCTGTGAAATCGATGAAGAATGGCTAAAGTAACTTGAATTTTTTTGCATTTGGTGCAGGCTAGGAGAGTGAATCCTTATTGTCTGGTGGTTAACTAACTCGTGACAATTTCATGTATCTAAGCCTATACTGTCCTTAATTATATAGGTACTTTTGATAAATATACCTAAAGTTTTTTAGCGTGGGAATAATTTTTTTTTTCCTCTCCCCTCTGTCTGTGGGGAATATGGCTCTGAACCCTCCCTGAACTGTGCATTGAAACTTCTCCTCAACCAGTCAGATCTTATTGTGATTAACACATCAAAATCTTAATATATTCTCATGCTTATTTTGAAAATGTGCATGTTAGCATTCAAAAGCTTAAATTTCTATTTTCTATGTACAGTGCTAGCCTATTTGTGTGTAAATAGTGGTAGACATGCAGAGCTCAATGTGTAAGGGCAACCTCTGGGGTCGTCTGCTTTTGCGTTTTGCAGAATGGTTCTCTGTTGGAATACTTAATCCAGTTATGTTTGCAAAGTGAATTGAGAGGCTCAGATGGAAGGTGAAACAAAGGTGCAAAGTATTATAGTTACATGATATTTATGCAGAAGCTAAAGGCTTTTGAACAGAAGAACCCAGGGGATATTTTTTATGACAAAATTAACACTTCGTTCTAGGTTTTTTGCTAGTCTTAAACATTTCATATCTGAATATTTTGCAGGCCTTGCTGTTATAATTGCATCTGCAGATGATGAAAAGAAACAACTTTCACTGTTGAGACTATCATAAACAGATGCTGAATTCACAGTAGATTACAATACACTGAGTCTTTGCAGTTTTTCCCAAAGAGGACCAGAAATTGCTGAGACTACACATTATTATGTTGGAGAAAGCATAGCAGGAACACATATTTTCCACAGTTGTGGAGCTTATTCTCCTAAGCCAGATGAAGTTTACATACTGAAATATATCCATTCTGCTAAAAAAAAATAATATAAATAATACACCAACCTTTCTAATTTACATTAATTTTCAGCTAAAAGGTTGTTATGTGAATTCTCTCAATGCATACAGTGCAAACTTTGGCCATACAGGATTGTTCACGAGGACTTAGGTTGGTGGAGTTATTCCATTGAACCTGAGAGAATAGTCTGGCCACAAAAGAGAAAATGTCATATTTCCGATCCTAATTAAAGCTGTCTATTGACCTCAAATTGGTTTAGAAGAGCTTGACTCAGACACTTTCTTTTCCATTCGCATTAAGACTGGCTATTGATTTCAGCAAAATACTAGAGAAGAACAAAAAAGGGAGCCCTAAAGGAGATGTCTGTTGTGCACATACATATGTTTGCAGCTGGTTAGGACTTCAGGCAGGGTAGAGGCTGGAAGCTTTGGATCCTGGTTCCAGGAGAAGGGTCAGAAAAGCATAGATTGAAGCTGAAAGTCAGTCGGTGATTATGAGAAGACAATTTAAAGGCTGAAAAATGTTTAAAAAGACATATCCAAAAGCCATAATGACTTATCTGTGCTCAGCCTGTCCTAGTAGAAACTCTGTGTGTGAAGTTATGGAGACAAAGTTGTTCTGCATATTAAACACAAATAGGAACATCCATGCTTCCTATATTATGATAAATCTGATACAACTTTCCACAGCATGGTAAATTGCGTTTATCGGCATTCCTGTCCCCTTCAGCAAGGTGTACTTTGCTTTATGTACCTATCACAAGAAAGAGATGAGAATTTGAAAGAATTTTCTAGCTAAAAGCCCAGTATAAATTAGCATGCTCGAAGAAACCAGAAGTCACCTGCTTCTTGCAGCTTTCAATAAAAAGCAGATCCCTCTTTAGAATGCAGATTTGGTAACAGCTAATCAGTTTATGTAGCTAATCTTTTACATAGTCTTTTAGGTTATGAAGATAAACTAAACAGGATGAATAAGAAAAATACATCTATAGCACACTAATAATAATCAATCCCTAGGCATTTCCCTAGCTTAATGTATATTGAGACATCTTTCAAAGCCAAATACTGTTGGAACAGCTGGGAGAAGCTGCAGAAAAGCCTAGAATAGTGATTCACGTCTGACTGCTTTTGAGTTAAGTACAGAAGGGCTGCTTACTGTAAGATGCTTTTCAGTGTTAGAGTTGGGGGTTAAGAGAGATCAGATGAAAAAAATGAACCCCGTCAATTCTGGGGAAGGAAGAACCAACCTGATTAAATCTCTCCTGTGGTGTCATGGCAAGAATGAAATAGGGTGCTGTAACTGTATTGACCTACATGGAAGCAATTTTCAACTGAGATGTGGGTGTGGAAAAGCGCATCTTACAGTGAAAAAGATCAGAAGAGATTTTTTCAGCTTGCTGTTACTTAGATTTACATGGAACCAGTCAGGTTTTAATGAATATTCTCATCATCAAAATATTTTGTTGTTTTAGCACTCTCTCTTCAGTCACCAAATTTCTGTTTTTAAAAGAAAATAAGTTCTGTTTTTTCAGTGTGTTATCTATAGTTCGAAGTGCAGTCAAGTCAAATCAGCTTAAACATGGCTGATATTTTTTTAATAAAAAACCTCTTTTTTTAATAAGTACGTTAGTATTCTAGGTGTATGTGTACAACTCACTTTGCACGCACAAGTATTTTCAACCTGAGGAGTTTTATACTCTCAAATTCTTGAACTTGTACTACTTGCAGGTGTATGCCTTTTGAAAATTTGCTCTCTGAGGAGAAAAGTTCATGTTTTAGATTCAGTGTTGTGCTAATGTGGCTCTGAAAGTCAAGAATTTCTGAATTCCTTTAGGAAATATGAGCCAATCCATTAAAAATAATGAGATAGTAAAATAAAATTGGCGATTATTTTGCTTGCTTTCTGGTTTGTTAAGATTTTACATTTTAAAGTTCCTCTTGACAACTATAAAAACTAGAAAATTTTTTCTAAAATAAAAAGAGAGCTTTAGATATAATCATGTAACTCTGGGGGTTAGCTGTTTAAGAAAGAATAGAATGAGACTGAATAGCAAATTAGTGAAAATGGAAAACCATGGAATAACAATAAGATACGTATGGAAGAAAGCTCCTTTTTCTGGTACACAGTTACTTGGATTGAAGTCAACTGGAATTTGTTACATGGTTATTTTGTTTATTAAACCAGGAGAGAGTATACAGGGAAGGAGCAATTTATGCAGATTATATGATCGAGGAAGTAACAGTTGTGTGTAACAACTTGCATTCAATTTATGTTTTATTGAATGTTGTCAATAGCTCAGTGAATAGCAGAGCATCTGTCTATTTTAACATAATTAAATTCTCACTGATTTGCATCTCAGATCTGTTCTCCTGATAATAAGCCATTCTGCGGACATGACATCATCTATTGAAACTGTTTGGAACATTGCACAATTATTAATATATTATCACTAAATTGATAGTGAATGGTTTTCCAAGTCATAAAATGAGAGACCAGATTATTTTACAATAGAAAGGATGTAAAACAGCTAATTACCTGGACTGAATTGCCTAAGTGATTTTATTCTGCACTTTGTATGTTAAACGCTGACGAATGAGGGCAATTAATACTGTAGTAAAGTTCAGAGTGTACAATGTATAGCACAGAGTGCCGAGGGAGGTTATTTCCTCCTCTCTGGTACAGCTGTATTTCACAGTTAGTCTCAGGCATTAGCGCCCACCTCTCAGCATTTCAGGCTAGACTCCAAGAATATATATGTTACCATGTTTTTATTGTTTCTGTACTTGCCCATATGTATTATATGTGTCATATGCCGTACGACATATGCTGTTTGAGCTAGAAAGCTCCAGAATTCTTTTATTGTTAATTGAATGTAAAAAAAAAAATGCCCATCTTTGAGCAGAATTGAGGAATAGGCCCAGGAGGACTCTAAGTGCTTCTGAGATCTTCCCCCGTTACATGGCTTTACAGCAAGATGGTCCATATTCCTTACCACTTTACATAGTCTCAAACTTTGAGTCAATGGATAGGTTATTTTTCAAATTTGTTAAATATTAATTACATATTATTTATTGTATATATCAAATCATAGAATGGTTTTGGTTGGAAGGGACCATAAAGATCATTGAGGTCCAACCCCCCTGCCATGGGCAGGGACACCTTCCACTAGACCAGGTTTCTCAAAGCCCCATCCAACCTGGCCTTGAAGACCTCCAGGGATGGAGCTTCCACAGCTTCTCTGGGCAACCTATTCCAGTGCCTCACCACCCTCATAGTGAAAAATTTCTTCCTGATATCTATTCTAAATCTACCTTCTTCCAGTTTGAAACCATTACCCCTCATCCTATGACTACATGCCCTTGTAAAAAGTCCCTCCCCAGCTTTCTTGTAGGCGCCCTTTAGGTACTGGAAGGCTGCTATAAGGTCTGCCCAGAGCCTTCTCTTCTCCAGGCTGAACAACCCCAGCTCTCAGCCTGTCCTCATAGGAGAGGTGCTCTCTGACCATCTTCGTGGCCCTCCTCTGGACCTGCTCCAACAAGTCCATGTCCTCTTGCCTTTCTCTTGTTGTGATGATTTCCTTTAGGTAGGCAGATTTTAGATACAAAATTTCTCCTCCAGGCACATAAGTCCTAAATTTAATTTGCCTAATCAAAGCTGTCTTGCTCAAAGAGCTTCCAAATGAGGTAAAAGCTCTTTATGTGTTTTGGAGGTTATTTCGGTGGGGGAAAGGTGTTCTTACATCAAAATTAATTATCTTGCAGTTTCTCAACTACCTAAAGTTTTGCTTCTTCACTTTAAGGGTGGTAAGGCACTGGAACAGGTTGCCCAGAGAGGTTGTTGAAGCCCCATCCCTGGAGGTGTTCAAGGCCAGGCTGGACGTGGCCTTGGGCAACTTGGTCTGGTGGGAGGTGTCCCTGCCCATGGCAGGGGGGTTGGAACTCGATGATCTTCAAGGTCCCTTCCAACCTAAACCATTCTATGATTCTATGATTCTGGACATCTCCATCATGATAGTACTGAACTGTCTCATCCTGCATCTGTGAGATTAATGAAATAAGTCTTCCCATGTCTATTTATTTTGGCTGCTCGGTTTAATCCAGCAGGCCTTCCCCGAGCATGCCAAGTCCACAGAACCATAGCATCCTTCTCTGCTTTCACTGAGTAATACCACAGTTAGAATGTCCTGTATCTCATTCTTTCTGTTTCTCAAAATTATTTGAGCTTCCTCACCCCATCAGAGTACACACATGCCAAACTGTAGGATATCCTGGGGTAGATGGAAGCCCTTCTTGCTCCTTTTTTATTGAAGCAGCTCTAATTTTTGTGGAATAAATATTTTTCAGTGGACTGGAGAAAGCCTAGTGGTGGAGGAATCTGAGGGGGGAATACCCCGAGTTTCAGACCCTTGCTCTAGTGAACATTTCATTATTTATTTTCAAGTGATCAGCAAAAGAAAGCCTAAAACTCAGGTGTTTTTTCTTTCCAGAATAACTACTTTGGCCGCTGGGCTATATCCAAGTTTGCTTTTATCCTTTTTCTGACTGTTGCTATGAATATTTAATCAATTCCATGCACAGTGGAGCAAATTCAGCAGGAAGGAATGAGAATGCCATTAATATAGCAGATTGTCCTACAGCTGTTGGTTTGGGGACACCTTGAAGATGGCAGATGTTGTTTTGGATTCCTCAGACATATTCTAGAATGGGATACCTCTCTTCTGGAGCCTGAGTAAGTGCTGCATGCTGGAGAGGGCACTGCTGCTCCCCCCCATTTTCTGGTTTTTTTTTGGGAGGGGAGGCTTAGGCTATCTAAGTTTCTTAACAGCGAACTGTTTGGGTATCAGATTCCTCGTAAGGGGTTTCTGTAGCCCAGAAATAAGCCAAATCAGTCTTTTCTGAGCATTGGATTTCTTAAGCAGCTCCTGCTGCAGCTACTAATGACGGTGAATGCCGATTTCAGGCATGCACTCACCCCAGTTGCCTGGGGCCCAGCTTGAGCTATAGATTTCAGGAGACAGTGCAATACTTCTGAGTTAGATGATGCCCTGTTCAGCACCACAGTGCCTCTGTGCTTCTGCTGCCCTAACCAGGTGCTTAATCGAAAGATAAGCATCCTAATGAGCAAGTGTTTTGCAAAGGTTTCATCTCTTCTCTCTGTATTTCAGCTCAAAGCATTTTTTTTATCCACAAGGATTTTCAGAATATTCACAATAATAAAACAAAATGGTTGCTCAAATGATAAAATTTACTGCCAGTAGTACGTGGAAAAGACAAGCTGTGTTTTTAATGATGCAATTTGAAAAGCATATGTTGAAACACAAATGAAACAGCTTACTGAAGATGATCATGCCAGCTAGGTTAGCAAAGCACAGTACTGTAGGATGAAAGGCAGTGAATAAAAAGCTATGACTTCTGTCTTCCTTGTTAAGTAGCACTTTACACGACCTTCTCCAGTACTTGAGCTGCAGAGCCACAGTAACACTTGCAGTTACAGTAAAGAACTATTTTGGTCCTGTTTTACAGATGGGATAATTCAAAGCAAAAAGAAGTAAAAGTACAAAAGCGGAGGAGATAGAGAAATATTCTTTGTTTCTTTTAGCTCATAGGCAAACTTTAATCCTATACTATTAATCCTAGTACGTGTATGACAATAAGGGCAGAGAAGAGCTGGGAAGTGTGACCATATCCATTTCCAATACCATTTTATAGTAATCCCAGATAGAACCAGACCTCATCTGAGCTGCATGAACCTCTCTCTCTATTCCAGTCTAGAGGCAATGTTGTTCTTTTTTCCTTAGTAGTCTCTAGAGGCACTTGAAACACACTGTCTTCTCCCTCAGTGTTTTAGTCAGTGTCTTACTACAAGGTGATAAATAACTTGCCTGCAGTTTCTGCAGCTCACTAATACCAGAGATAGGAATAAAACCAGCCAGAACTTTTCTCCCTATTCATTTTCTGCTTAATGAATACTGAATAGAAATATTTGCTCTTAATGAACGTTGATGGAAGCTGAAGCCTGGACAGGATGGAAAAAAAAAAAGTGAACAGTGTCATCTTCTGTACACAGTGACACTCTCCACATTCCTCCCATGCAGTCCTACAGATGTCAGCTTTGATGCCTCATAGGACCACTCTTCTTCCAACTGCATCATTTTCTTTTCTACAGCTTTGTGTGCTTAGGATGATCTTTCTGAGATAGGCTGCAAAGCCTCTAGCCTTTCTCTGTCTAAATGCTACTTTTCATGGTCCTGCTCTCAGGAAGGAGTTTTCAAGCAAAAGAGTCAGGAAGAATTAAAAGAAAGGCAAGTCTTGTACTTGATACGGATGAGTAAAAACATTGCGCTGGTGCAATAATCAGTGCTGCACTTGACGTGTTTGCTGTAGTTTGTCTAATAAATGCTTGGTTCTTCAGGACTTTCATATTTAATTAGCTGTAAATTAATTAGGATAATTTTGACTGACACTGCTGACTTGTTTTTCTGCTGCTTATAAAAAAATCATGTATTTTTGCTTAGTTGTGCAATTATGTTTTGCTGCGGAAAAATCTAATTGTAAGCTATCAGTGGCATTGCCAGGAATCACCACGGAGGCTGGTCTCCACTTACTAATGGGATTGCTGTCTGGTGTTTTCTCTACTCTCATCAATTTATAAGTCTTTCTTACATATCCTAGCATTCAGGCAGTCTGCCTTTATTTCTCTTCTGACCGTTCCCCTACCGGCCTCAGCAGTTTCTCCCTGGTCTTGTTTGGCTCCCTCTCTTTCTCTTCATTTTTAGTGCAGGTTCTCCGTTATTGTTAGATCTTTAAATAGCGAAGCTACATGATGGTCTTTTATTCACTGCACCTTGTTTCTTAATCTGTTGCAGTTGCGCTAGCAATGCATGCTTGGATATCTCCCACATTCTGTTTTCATAGTATTTTTCTAACAGGAACTGGGAGAGGAAAAAGACTGTGTAAAAATGATGATATTTCACCATTTCTTTTATGTGTCTAGTAAGTGTGGAACATTAATGAAAATTGTATTTTTAGTGTTGTAGGGAAACTTTAGAATAACTATTGTTTTTGTAAGAGTTGAGATTAGCAGCAACAGCAAAAGCCAGGTTTCTGAGCCGTGATGAGCATGGGAGGGGAAGGAAGAGGGGGTTAGAAGAAATACTCTTTTTTCCCCATAATCTTGACCAAGACATTTCACTTGGTTTCATGTGGAAGTTTGAAATTTCAAACTAAATGAAGAAACATTAAACGTACCCCTTTTCTTACTCAGTTCCACAGTTATTTCATAATAGCATTGTCATCAGTATAATAAGATTAAATTGAAATTGCTGTATTGAGTTAGATTTTGCTGAAGAAGGCACCCTGTGCCCAAAAGCATGCTTGCTTTTTCAAGCTGTATCAGCTAATCTAATAAAAGATACCATTTTTGCAAAGCTCTCTTCACTTCTGACCATTCCTCATATCCTCCTAAATCAATAAATAAAGTTAAGGGAATCTAAAAATAAACTGGGCTGTTTTTATGGAAGGTTCCCAAGCATACCATGCAAAACACCTTAAGAATCTGGCTATGTATCTGCTCAACAGTATTTCTCCTGGGAGTCAATTGCTAGGAAGAGTTAAGTCAGAGATGAGGACCTGAAATTTTTTTAGAATGTAACTTTTCTCATTTTGAATAAGAGACTTATGTACAGACATTGAATCCTAGAGCCAGGCAAAGTGGTATGGTAAATTGTTTACTTCTCAGTGGTTCCTTTACTAAAAGCATAACTGCTTAGACCAGCACAATTTCATACACCACCCGATAGTGCAGATGTATTTCCTTCTTATATGCTTGATTTGAACTGGACACTCTGGTATTGTTGTAAATAAATTAAATCCGTGGCAGATAAAGAGATTTGAAGCACGTTTCTTTAGTGTGTGCTGGAGGGTTTCAAGCAAATATCTGTTAATGATGTATTGACTAACTTGTGCTCCTGCAGTTAATAAGGCACCATTCTTTTGAATTTGTTAATACAGTGTAATGAAAATAGTCATATTTATCTAACCTTTCACTCCTCGTCTGAAGATTTAGGATTCTGAGATTTGGTTATAATCTTACAAATGCAAGGCTCCCTTGCAGCAAAGTAACCTATTACTGCTGATTCTAGTTGTTTGTATGGAAAAGAAAGAATGAGTTCACACTTATTTTTTCCTCTTCACCTAATCAACTTCTTAACTTAAGTGGAACCTTCTAAGGCAACGTCAGAAGTGATACCAGTCATTGAAATGGTTTGTGTCCCACTGTTGATCTGGTTTCCATTATTTGAAATCAAAGCGCTTCTATGGTACCATAGTAAACATGAGACCAGCATGGTACTGGGGATGCTCTTAATCACCAGAAACTGTGAAAGTACTCCATAGAAGTGAGACCCGAAATGTCTTTGGAATGTCTTTGGGGCCATACATTGCCTTGTGAAGCAAGAGATGGGCCCATCTAATGACATTGTCAGATATTTGGCAAAATATCTGTTGGAAGATTTTTTTGAACCTTCCTAGTATAGGCTGTCCTGTTATCCAGAGATTGTTGTGTTGATTGTGAGACACAGAGTACTGTCCTTACATGTGGTGTTCCAGATTCTGAAATTCTTACTTTTTCTTCACTAGTCGGTACTTAAGAACTCACATATATAGGAGTTACGACTTGAGTGTAGGTAGTCAGGATTTAAATCAACAAACAAGGACTTTTTCTGATTTTTATTTTGCATTGACCATTGAAGTCACTTGATTAGTATGAATTTAAAGATATATCTTCTTTATCCTTAAAAAAGATACTGAAGCACTGTTTCCCTCAACAGTATTCCACATAAAAGACAAAATCCTTTTACAAAACAACCCACTTCAGGAAGTTGCTCATGCATTTCTTTTTCTTTGCCCATGTTCTGAGATAATCAAACCACTCTGAGAAGACAGGTTATCACCTCCCCACATGAAGAGTAGTCTTACGTCTTTAATCTTGCTTGCCTATGTGAAAAGCAGGCAACCTGGAGGGAAAACAACATGCCTTTACTAGTGTCAGAACCAATCATTTACATTAGTGCTTGAAGACTGATCTACATTTTCAGTTTTCTCCAGCAGGATTCAAACTTTTGTGAAGCGGAATGAGCTCACTGGGGGAAAACATAAATTGAGATGGTGTCAACTGAACCTTTTCTTCTTTTAAATCTACCTAGGTGTGCAGCAGGAGAAGAAACTTTTCCCTAAAATATGTGTATATATGAGAAAAAGAGTATTTATATGGATATTGTACTTAAAATTCTAGCTCTCTCCCAATTTCTCTAGGAGAGACAATTTGGAACCCTCTGGAAAGGGTTGGTCTACATATCAAATGTTAAATTGATGCAAATCAAGCTTATACTGAGTTATACAATGTAAGCATCTGATAACTCCTCTGTGAGAGCTTTCAGTGATATTGCTCTCGGATTGTGCTTAACTTCATTATGAATCATGGTAAATAAAGTGCTGTCCCGGGTTGCACCCAGTGTCTCCAGAGTCTAGGACATGACAAGAAAAGAAATGTTTACCTCCCTGTTTTGTGTGAATTCTGCCAGACTAGGAAGCAAAAAGCTACGCTTGCCTTTTCTTCCCTGGCACGTGACCTGGAAACCTGTTGTGTTGTGAAATACATATAGGTGCAGTGTGTGGAGGAGAATGCTTGAACTATCAATGCCTATACTCAAATAACTCGTTCCTCTCTGTTCCCTATTATTTTAATCCAACAAGCACAAGGAAACAAAGAAAAAGATGGAGTATTGGTAGCAACTGTAGGGGAAATCAGAAGGAGACCTTGAGCTGCTAAAGCATTAGTCCTCACTTGTGTTATTAGCAATGATTCAATGGTCAGATATCAGAGTTCTTACTAATTCACCTTCTGTTCTCCTCATTCCTCTGTGATTAGCACTCGTGAAGCAACTTGCCACCCTTTGCTGCACATTCAAAATATAACGTTCCCATTTAACCAGCAAGGCATATGGAGTTCTTTGCATAAACACTGTTAGGTGCTTGTGCGTACTTACAAGGCAATAATATGACTGCAGTTATTATCCAATTAAACAGGCAGAACATGACAGGAATAATAAAATCAACATAATAACTCCAAGGGAGGAATTGTTAGCTAAACATTATCTATATCCCAACCGCCTTCAAAATTTCAAAAGTTAAGGGGCTTTTCATTTTATGCTTATTTTATTTTATGAATTACTTAAGATGGTAAGGTGTAAGGCAGATAGTAGTGCTACAGTTTGCAAATACCAATGAAGTCCTGTAATCAAGATTATGCAAAATAAGTCCTGATCAAAGTGAATTTTCTTTCTTTTATCTTTCTTTTTTGCTTTCCCAAAAGTGAGTTCTGATCAAAAACAAATGATCAAATAACACAGATTTTGATCCACTCCTATGGCATGAGCTGATACTAATTATGGCATTTGTGACTTTTATATGAGTGGAGCTCAGAGTGGAAATAGTTGTGTAAGGGCGAGGTTGATTAACAATGTGGCATCTGAGATGGTTTTTACTGCTGTAGCAAGCAGACCAATTTGGAAGGCAATTGGGTTTGTACTGTGCTTCCAATTTAGAAATCTGCCAGTGAATTGTGCTGGAGAGGAAACTGTAATTGAGAAACCGCAGTTAGGTGACTGTGTTTGGATATATCTAGACAACCTTCCTTAAGGGGACTGGGGAGAGCACAAAGTGAAAGGGCTTCCCTTTGTTTTTTCTTGTCTTGTGTAAAGCAGTACATCTGAACTGGTCTACATACTTTTGATCAATGGGAAAAGTTTTGAGCTTAGCTTGTAGTACCCACCTGTGTCAAACTCTGTATCCAGCCACTTGTAACCATGCTGAGTTGCTGCACAGCAGTGCTCCCTGTAGTGAACCATCCAAGTTCCTTTTTGGTGTGCAAAGATTGCTCTGTTTTTAGGACTACACAACTGCTTGTGTCCTAGTATTGGACTTGCTCCTCAGGCAGATCACTGATTCTGAATCTGGAGCACTATACGCCAGTCTAGACATTAACAAGGCTGGTAGCCCCTCGGGTTCATTCAGGCTTTCAAAAATATCACTCACGGGTCTCTCAAAAGCAGCTGTATACTGAAGTTGGTCTTATGACCAAAGGTGATACAAGTGTTCCTTTATGTATTTATGACTTTTTTTTAGCCCCTTAGGAGATAAGTTGTCTTTGCACAGATTCTCTCTTATACATTGTCCAGTACAATATCATGAAGAGTTTGCATAAATATTAAATAAGCAGCTCAATGATCTGTAGTAAACGACTGTTTGAGGGAACAAAGTCTCAATTTGATGGATTTTCTGGCTCGCTATGACAGATCTGATGTCATGCTCCACGCTAGAGTAGTTACATTATTTCATGCTGCTGGCACTGAAAGAACCCAACCACTTCCATCAGTAGGGAAGAGAGTTTGGCAGGAATAGCTTTGAAAGTAGTGATGTTCCCTACAATGTTAAATTAGATTGGAACCCTTGGACAGCTGTTTGTTTATTTTGTTGTTTGTTTGTTTTTAGAAGAAGACTGGCTTGATGTTAGGATTCTATTCATTGAGAGTGAGATTCGGTCTTGCAAGGAAGTAATTTCAAGGTGTTTGTCTGGTAGAAGCCTTTAGAACAGGACTTGGACACAGAAAGGATAAGCTAATACTGACTAATAAGAATTAGAAGTGTCTTTAGTTGACTGGTATAATTTATGCAGACATTTAGTCTATTACAGATACACATTTTGTAAACGTTCATTGTCTTAAATCTCCAGTGTTCACATATCAGTGCTTTCCAGATGAGAATTATGTCGGGAATAAACCCTCACTGTATTCTGGTCTGAAGAAAAGGTGTGTTCAACAAATTCTTAGTTACAAATCTGCAACAAGCATTGGATTGCCTATGATTTTTTTTCAGTAAGCATCATTTATTTTTTTGACAAAAGGAACTGCTGAGAATGGCTAAGACAGCAAAATGTACATATCACCCAGAGACATCAGCATAGTCTATCTGCCCTTTGCTGACTGCTCATTTTCAGATAATTCTGCATATTTTTGCATAATGGGCATGCTATAATTTCTATTAATGCATTTTCAACTTGGGAGATTTTAAAGCAAAATTCCTTTTCTCTCTCTTGGCTACGACAAGCTTATTCCTAAGTTATTATTACCATCTAGTTAGTGCTGGGTTATACAATTAGGAAAAACTAATTAGACAAAGAAGGTAACAGTGCTGAAAATACACCAACTGTGTGCATTTGAAGTGAACTGCTGCATACTGTTTAACTGTGAATGCACTGAGGAATGCAGTAGCTCATCTGTCTCTTGTCTTTCTGTCAAGATTGCTTGGCTTTCTAAAAGATGTATCCTGAACACAGTCTCTTGGACTCAACTGAGGAATCGGTCATATTCTTTGGTTTGCATTACTGGAGATCAGACTAGATGATCATAGTGGTCTCTTTCCTAGTTAAAAGCAGTATGTGCCATATTGCTGGAATCAGTCTATACAAAACCAGCACGTGAAGCCTGCATTTCTGCTAGGAGCAGAAGAAGGGTTTGAAGTTGGAGGAGGGAGCTGTGAGTATTTGGAGCCAAAAGTGATTCCTGTCATGGAGTAAGTGTTGTTTGGACTTACTCTGCAGTGAAAGAAATTGTGGGTTCCTTAGTTCCTCTGGCTACATTTGTTAGTAAGAAGTTAAATGTACCTAGATCCATTCCTTGTTGTTGGACCTAACTGGTATAGACCAACTGACATCCATACTACTAAACTCTTACCCTCCCACGAAGGTACTCTGCAACCAGACTGCCACTGGAAGTGGTCACTGTCCTCTGCCACCTCCTGAATCATGCCCAGGAATTGTTTGGAAGATTGCAAGTTACCATGGGCCAAAAGCATGTCAGGGACCATTACGGCAGTCTTAACGGTAGAGATGATTACAGTCCAGTGCCCAGGCACTTTCCCTGACCTTTTACAAGCATAAACATAACATGTAGGGTAACAGCATTTAGCTTAATTTCTCCGACTTTGTGCTTGGGATAGCTGCCTGTGGGTTGTTAGCAATGTATGAGTTATTACTGTAAAAAGAAGCTATCTTTTGAAAAATGAAACTTCAAAGCTCTTTGAGGCTACTGTAATATTACTCTTTCCTACATGTGGGAAGTGGCAAAAACAGGCATGTTATGCTACTTCCTCTGCTCACAGATCAGGATTATTCTCCATGACTTTTTTTGGTGTGTGAACCAATTTTAAAGCAGACAGACAACGTGTTTCATAAAGATTTCTGGTACAATTACTGGAGCATCAGAATGAAGAGGCGTCAATGTTAAGATTTGCAATGGAAAACGTAACTTGTTCATTTGATTAAAATTGCTGACTGCAAATTGGTTTGTGTTCTAGTTGTGCTGTAAAAGCATTAATTTGTGTCAGACAAATCGTTGTTGCTTCACGGGGGACTGCAGAAGGAGGAGTTTTCTGTAGATTAGCCTCATACACATATGGCACGGGCTTACTGGAATTGCAAATGCTGTTTCCTTCAGGCACTGACTCTTGGAAGAGGGAAGGAATTGAATGAAGACAGAAAGGTCGCATTATTGAATGGGATTCTGGAGCCAGTGGATGGCTATTCATGTAACGCAGCATTAGGCACTTGGCTTAACTGATTCAGTAAGGGGGACAGCCTGCATTTGCTCTCCAGGGGAGCCTGCTGATTTCAAAGGCACCTACGGAGCTAATTTAGATACTGAAATTTAGATATACAAATTCTGCTTTGTTTTAACTTCCAGTCTGCTGCGGACAATTGAAAAGGGACTTCTTTCTTTACATTTTACCATTTACAAGATGGAGATAAAACTACCGCCCCAATTTCCAATTACATTATGGAAATAAGTCAGAATTCTAAAGATACTATACTGATAAAGCCACTATGTTTGTCAGAAAGACAGCAGGTATAATGCTTGTCTCTGCTGCAACCTCAGTGTGGTTGGGTGATTGCAGAGCACCCTCTAACCAGAGCTGTGGTCCTATTTCTGCATTCACCCCTTACTCCAATGAGAATCTTAAGCCAGAGCTCTTTGACCAGTGTTACACTTGCACATATCTCCCTGTGTATGAATGAGATGGTATGTGTATTTAGTGTGTATTTGTCATTTTTTTCTAAGTCATGATGGGGATACTGGTAAAAGTGGAAGAATTAAAGGCACTGAAAACTCACATTTATAACATACCCACAGAACAACAGAACCAGCAAGGCCTTTCTTCTCATTATCCAGGGGCCTGAGTCCCAAAAGCACTTGGAGAGACCACATGTTAGTGTACCCAGGTTGTTTGTAAATCTATCAGCTATCGTGAAGTTTTGCAATGATTTTCTTAATAGTTAGAAACTGGATTAAGATTCCCCATGTGCTTTTTTAAAAGACACTAAATCTTATGCAACATAAATTTTTTTGCATGTATGTGTGGAAAATGAGCAGGCTGTTGCAAGTCACTGGTGGGTGCCTGTAAGTCTGGGAGAAATAGAGAGTTAGATAAAGACATTCCCTTTGCAGCTTTCTCAAGCTAATGTCTCACCCCAACTTTCCTTTCATTTTTCTCTCTCAGTATCTCTTTGTTCACTACTGCCAGCCAGCAAAACACGCCGAAGCTCAATAAGATGAAGTAGCTAGGTCATACTGCAGAAAGTGCTGATGTGAGCTGTTTCTTAACAGGTTGAGCTGTTTTCCCATACAACCCTGTGGATGTGCTGAAACAATAGAATTTTTCTTAGTGTATGTATATATGCTCTTCTTGGACTTAGGCCATGTATGTACAGAATGATTTTTAATGGTGCAGGACTTAGTATTTCCTGTCCTATGCCTCAAAAATAGATAACTTGCTATGTTACAATAGTTAACAATTCCTGCTGTTTCCAGATCTAGATTATACAAACCAGAAACCTGGAATGAAGCAGTCTGAAACTTCACTGTACATTAAAATGTTGAGGTAATAAAATGCAATGCTAAAGGAATTATATAGTTACAATAGGACAGTGATGAACAAAATGTGTGATGGCAGATCTGAACGGTTTTCTGAGCATGATCCCACACTGACCAGGTAATTTAGGGCTTTGTCTTGATCTCATTTTCATATGTACACATTAAGTGAAGTGGTTAAGCTTGTCATTATAGACAGACTCCTTAAAAGAAAAAAATGTGATTAGAATGGTGCATGAGGCAGGTAGTTTCTGCATGTTGTGTAGGTTTGCAAGGCAGGGAATGGAGACAGAATTGAGAAAGTTAATTCTCAGATGAAGGGCTTCATGATAGGCCAGAAAAGTGTTGTAAATGATGACATTAAAGTAGGAAAATGAGAAAAGGTGATAAAAATTTCATTTGCAGCTATGTGGAGTCTCATTTTAACTTTAATTACCAGCATATGAGAAAAATACATATGTGCTTTGCATATAAGAAGAGGATAGCTCCTTTTCCCCCACATGCATTTTGGGAAGCTAGTGTGTTTTCTGCCTTGGTTTTGAACACCTTATTTGCCAATAATTATTCCAGTACCATTTCCCTGTTTCACTTTTTTTTTTTTAATCCAAGGATCTAGAGGCTGTCAAGTGTGACAAGCATCAGTGAATTTAACCACATGACTGATCTCTGTAAGGTAGGTTGGTACTGTCCCTAAAGCGTTTTTATAAAGACAGAAACTGAGGCACAGAGAACCTCAGATAACAGAGGTCTGTATTTACTGGACACGGGGTTCAATGTGCCTATAATATCGTCCAGAGTGCTGGCACTTTTCAAATACCTTGGAATCCTAATAAAAGATCTTTGGTATGTGCAGGACTGACAACATACCAATAAATATTGGTGTGAAATGTTTATTCTTGATTTGCTAACTTTGTGGTCTATATGGGATGATTTCCAGCATGGACTAAGGTTCATACTCAAGACAGAGGGGCTAATAAGAAAATATTAAAGTCCATACACACAGCATAAGAATTTTTTAGAATACCTTTGGAGATGATATTCTGGTGTTTACTGGCAGCTTTGCATTGATGTCATACGTCTCCTTCAATTTAATTTTTCTGGTTATGTATATAAAAATGCATATATAAATAAAATCTTGTTTTGCCAAAATACATTTAGAATTTTAGCCTTAGTGATTAGATCTAATGAAGACACAGCTATTGATTTTCTAGGGACAAGAGTGCACTTATTATGTAGAGGTTACAGTTCTACCAATTTTCACAATATCACAAAATATTTGTTCATTGTAAGTCTGGTAGGAAGTCAGAATAGAAATTTTCTTGCAGTCTCTTTTTGTGACCTTCCAAATGATTCTGTCTAAACCTGCATTTCTCTGCCTGAAATACTAGTTATACATGTTGCCTATTTAGAAAAGTTCTGTTCTTTATTTCTTATATATACAAATGATCTAAAACCCATGTGGAATCAGATTTTGATTGATTTTTATGGTTCGTTCTTATATGTGCTATTTGAGAGTAGTAGCCACGTAGCTAAAACCAGCTTTTTCAAGTAAGTACGGCTATAGAGCTGGATATGTTCAAAGTACATTGTTTGGAAAAGGTCCTCATAATCTTACGTAAATAGCTTGCTTTCCCACAAGGCTCCCATTATCTTCTGCAGTAATTGGGCCATAAATGCTGGGTTTACAGGAAAATTATTTTTAAACACTTTTCACATTTTAGATAAAGCGAGAAATTGTTCAAGCTGCTTGAACTTCAGATAGAGCTTTACTTTAATAAGGTACAGAATGGTACAGCCACTGCAGCATGAACTGCAGCAGTCGTGGCCTTGCCGTTCATTGTCACGAACTCAGATGTGCAGATCGATGAAACTACCAGAAAGTTCCCACAACTGTGTATTGGCACAAAGAGTTTACTGTTAAATTTTTACATGTTTTTAAAAATGGTTATCTTAATTTTGGTGTCTGCCCATTGTATTTCTTTTTTTTTAGTGTTTAGAGCATAATATATACAGGATCCGCAATTTCAAGTCAAAAGGTGAAAGATTCTGTCTCATGGTAGGATGTTCAAGCTATTTTCTTGGAGCCATTGGAAGTTTGTTGTTTCTTTTCACTGTATTGTCATGGTTTGATACATTGGTAAGTGTTGGGCACTTTATTAACTTCAGTTCATACTCACTCTTCATGCAGAAAGCACTTTAAATGCTATTTTTTGTGGGAGGTGATGGAGTGAAAGAGGAGTAAAACTAATTAAAAGAACGTGTACCATTACTCAGTAAAGTCATCTCCTTTTTCAAAAATACGAGTGCAGCTTAACTCATACGCACCCGTATGAAGTTAGCTTTAATTGTGTTATATGGGGTAGTGTGGCAGAATCCGGCAAGTCTGACAGATGGGGGAAGCGCAAGTCCCTCAAATGCTGTCTGTGTTATTAATGTCTCACATTCAGTTTCTGTGAAAACTCTTCCGTATAACTTGATATGTTGGATTGTCAAAATGTTATTTAAATAATAATGATGGATGGTATTCAGGAGATAGGCCTCATTTAAGCAAGACTTAGCACTCTGTAGTTATTAATAAAGCTTTTAATTATTTTATCTTTTAGGAATTCCCTTTCCAACAGTTTCAACTGTAATGTAACCCCTAATTGTAATAAAGCAAGCTTTGAAAAAAGAAAGAGATGTCTTTCCCTGGGAATTCTACTTAACGACTGACAGTGTTCTCTACATGGCTCTGCTGCCAGGGAACCCCTCACGGTGACCTCCCATTACAGTCCCCGGCTCTAAACAATGACAGTGCAGTGCCATGACTTACACCGCCGCTGTTTGTTCAGTAGAATGTTAGCTGGGGCAGAGCTGTACCGCCAAAGGTTAGGCACCCACCTCTGCCCGCTGGGTGTAACTGCCCGGGCTCTGGTAGCGCACGGGTGGCTGCTGTGGGAGGGGGCCAGGGGCTGCCCGGGCCGGTCCCAGCCGGTCCCAGCCGGCTCCCCAGCGGCCCTGCCAACAGATGAGCCAATCAGGGGAGTGTCTGGCCCCTCTGACCCAATCAGAGGCATTTGTGGCACCTCTGGGCAGCCCTCTTTAAGAAAGGGCGGCAAATGCTGTGTGGGGGAAGGTGGAGGTTAGTGCTGTCAGGAGTTCCTCTGTTAGCTTCTGAACAATGACTCGACAGGCACAGAAGAAATAACACAGCTTTTTCTGAGTACTTAGGGAACCCAGGTAACTTTTAAACAGCTAAATGTGATACTGATGCCCCATCACAATAAACCGGGTTTGCCCTGCCAGTTACCGTGCTAGTCTGGGGCTTCACTGATGGCGTTCCCAGCTGAAGGGATCCGTGTAGATTTGTGCAAACACGGTATGATAGAATGATGTGTCTTGATTAAGGCTTATTTGAATAGCTTTGTTTTGAGTAAATACAGCTGCAAGGGAAAGGTACAGGCACATAATCTTGTCAGTGAATTATTAAGTATCAACTTTTGCCGCAGGATAAATACAATTAAAGTACTTGGGAAGAAAAAAATAATTGGTCAAAATGTTAGAAATTCAAGGTAAGGAGCTGCTTTAGCTAAGTGAGGCTGACAGCATACAGGTAGAGAGATTCATTGCACTACCTGAGGTCTGCTGAGACTGTTCTAAATAAAACAAGTAGGCTTTGCTTCATAAACAAGTTGATTCAACTACCGAATCCCTGTAGAGGGATTTTTTGCCTTTGTATTGTCATGAGGGAATAGCGAAAACATACCTTCGATCCTAGTCCAGCATTAAAAAATATACGGTAGATGTATTTTGTTTTGAATTAATGATATTGAATAATTTCTTTGAAAGAAATTAAATATCATACTGTCCAAAATAGATAAGCTTCTATAATTTAATATTTTGTAACTGACTAGTTCAGGTAGATGTTCAAACAGTTAGTAATGTATTTTGCAGGCAGGGTCACTCCATTTCTGTCCCACTTGTACACAGTACATTTCCAAACCAGTGCACTTCATTTTGGTATCAGTTGAACAGAAATCACTACTATTTTCGTTAATAGATAGGGAGAAGGGAATTAATACAAGAAATTAATGTCTTCATGCACTTAACAGGACAGAAATGAAACCAGTGAATGTAATTGGAAAGCTTGGAATAGAGTTAGTGTTGTAAGCACTGGTAGTATTGCCTTGGTTATCATAAATGATAAGCAGTGGGGTGGGTAAGTATTGCATGTAATTTCTTCTTTCTGCTGAACAGGGAAATAAGACATTAGTAGCAGAGTCAACACATTTTCTGTTCTGACCTGTGTTTATTGTTACCTTGATTTACCAGCACAACACAATTTCCCCTTTCAGCTTTCCTCTGGTATTTTCTTGGCTTCTAGCATTCTTTTGATGAGAGGATTGTCTCCAACTGTAGTCTGTTCACTGTCTTTAAATATTGACTATTCTTCTTCCCAAATCAGGACATATGCTAACCTTTGTCTTTTACTGACAAGTTCAAATTCCTTTGCTTTTGCATTCATTCTGAGTGTGGGTAAAAATTGTTCTTCCATTTTTTGCAACTGGTTGAATACCCTTGTTTCCTTTCCATGTATAAGGAAGAGAGGAGTTCTTCATCTGTAGCCTTGTCTGATTATTGTTAGTGGGAATTGTTTTCAGGCTTAGAGACTGTCACTCCCTGTTCTGTTAATTGGACTGTAAAAACTCTTGTTGCCAGGATCTTTCTGAGAAAATCCTAAAATAGATGTATGATTAAACTACCTCAGAGAAGGTAGATTACATTTCGCTTACTATAATATACATAAATACACATTCCTGACATATACATGCAAATGGATTTTAAGTTCACTCTAGAAAGCAGCCTTCCTGTTTCTTGACCCAGACGTTTTCTAAGAGTTGATTCCCTCCCACAAGACTAGAGGTGAAACCCTGGTTCCTCCAAAGGCAATGGAAACTTTTACACTGTAAGATCATTTTGTGCCATATATATCAAGAGGCTGCTGCTGTTGTGAGGGTTATTCTTCTAACTGCTCCAACTGCCACTTTTGTCCACTGTAAGTGAACTGAAATGCTGTGTTGTGAACAAGAGGCTTTTAACTGATTCTTTGGTGTCCTTATTTACACAGGTCCTGACTGAGTTAGGTACACTCTTCGTGCCTATAAATATAATTTCAAACCTTCTCATTATAATTCAGCTTACTCGAGAATTCTAAAAATATTATCTGCTTCATTATATTCTTGTAAGATAGTTTCTAATATATTCTGTATGTGTATGAAAGAAATGTTATAATGTGTTGCTAATATTCAGTAGGAAAACTGAACAATCTGGAGAACCACTACTGGAATATATTGAGCAAGTGATAGTAGATTTCCCATTGCTTTCAGTCTGTAAACTTAAATTAGATGCTTTTCCAGAGTATATGCTGTTCTCATCCAAACTATGATCTTGAAGATCAAATACGTGGTGAAGTTCATCAGCCTGTATTATGTTACAGTTCATATAGGATGACAGTGTATTAGAACATTTTTTTGTGATTTCAAGTATAGTCCAAACGTCAACACTGTTTGCTAGTTTTACTATTAGTTGTGCACGTCAATGTGTGTTTATCTATAATGTATATCTCAATCCTAGCTCATGAATCTTGTCATTGGTACAGTGCCATCATTCTTCTACCTGGTTTTGTCTGTAGTTGCTCATGGAACATTTGTAAATAGATGAAAACTTAAAATAGTTACAATTTCTGAATGATCAGCTTCGTTTTTCATGTTACCATGAGACTGAGGTTCTAGAGTAACTAATATTTCCTCATTTCCCTTACAGCTGTTGTTAAATTGGATTAGAATTTCATTTGGGGGCCTTTTGTGTTTTGTCCTCTCTCCTTTGAGATCAACCATGTGGAAATCCATCAAACAAAATACCTTGTTTGCAATAGTACAATAACTTTCAATAAAAAGGAGAATATTGAAGTAACCTTACTAAGTGACTAAAATTGTTCAAATGAATTCCAAATGATATCTAAATGAAATTTTAGAAGAGACTGTCTAGACCTACTGAAAAAGAACACATAAAGTGAAGCTCTACCACCGCTAATCAGAGAACAGTAATTCTTTCACTATTCTACATGTAAAATGATTCGATTAAAAAGAAATGCCTTCCATGAGGATGAATAGTGTAAAAAAGGAAAATACTAAGCAGTTATTTTTTTGTAACAAGCAGAGCAGAAGTTTTAAGTGAGAGAAATACATGTTTGCTCTAGAGAATAAACCACAAGAAGTAAACAGGAAGTGGTGACTGTGGGCTGGTTTATGACACCCATACTCCAAGAAAAATCTTACTCCATTAGTAGTGCCATTAAATCCAGCAGAGTTACTCTTAGAAAAAGCTCATATTCCGTTCTTACAAGTTGACACAGTCTGACACTACAGGAATATAGGTTATAAATCAGCAATGAAATGTTTCCCTGTGGCTGCTCAGCTGCACATTCATAATGCACCTGAAATACTTTTTTTTTTTTTTTTAAGATCTGTATCTATTCTTGGATATGATTTTCATACAGAATTCACACAACATCCTGCGTCCCTGATGTTTTGCTCAGTTTTGTTTCTCCTGCTCCTGAACTATTACTGTCTATGTGTACGGTTTCTTTACATAGATCCAAGCACTGATGTAGTCAAAAGGTTAATACATTGCAGGGAAGGGGGAAAGGGTTCCTAAAAGGTTATGAGCCTCCCTAAGGACTTCATAGCAGCCATGATACCTATATTCCTTTTAGATGGTAATATTTGGCAATAGACTTGCATGCTTAAATTAGCAGATATGCAATTTACATTCCCCTAGTTTGCTCTCAAAGCCTCACTGTTCTGAAGCAATCTATCGGTCTGTGATAGAAGATCCAGATTTTACTGCTCAGCCTCTGAGTGACTGGAAGTGACCCTCTTTTCTCAAAGGTGGGAAATCATTCTGATTTCTGTACCTCATAGTCTCTTTTGCAAACTGGCTGTTTCTGACTCCCTTTTGCATTTAGTCTCTTTACCACAAAATACAAAATCCTCTTAAAATGTTTTCCCCCAAACTTACCTTGCAGTATTTTGGTAGCATGATATTAGCTTGCAGTGGACTTTCTTCCCTGGAGCCTGGTATCAGAGTCCAAATTAGGTCATTAGTCTAAAAAAGTGTAGTGGTCTCATCCTAGTCTTTGTTATGGATATCTGCGAATTCACATCACGGAAACAATACCTCACTCAGTCCAGTTCCAGTGTGCTCTGCAGACTCTGCTTGAGAGAAAGGCTCAGGGCTTCAACAGCGGTATTGCTAATGGTCAGGACTGTACAGCTTGAGCAGTGCTGTGTCAGTATCAGGAAGCTTTTATTGTGCCTGGGTTCCTGTCAGTGCTACTAATTCAATCACTTACATATGCAATAAATTCACATGAAAAATTAACAAATACCTAGCCAGCAGCAGTGCCCTCTGTTCTTTCTTTCTTTTTTTTTTTTTTTCTAAAAAAACTATGTAGCTTTCTCTTAAAATGTTTGTGTTTAATGGTTTCTGGATGTTTTCAGCATGTTCTGTTTTCACCATTTAGTGAAAAAGAAATTTTTCTTTTATTACTAAATAGATTCTCAATATTAATCCCTGACCTTATGTTATTTAGCTGTTATTTCTAATATGTTGCATCAGATTCTCTTCTAATTACATCTGTATCATCCCTTGAACTAAAAGGGTATCTGCAGATGTCAGAGGTGGGATATAGCTCAGCAATTTGCAGTGATCTGTTCCATTCAACTCAAGATCTATCTGATTTTACTCTATTTTCCATCTCTAAGATCCACTACGGATAATTTTTGGTATGGTCATTAGTAGTAATAGCTCTAAAGGCAGTGCAGCATATAGAGGGAATAGGACTGAGCACTCCTCCCTCCTCCTAAACAAGAATCCCTAAGGAATTGAGATCCAAGTATCTTACCTTTTCTTACTTATTTTTTTGAGAGGTTGGTGATCTTCCCTGGAAAGCTGGTCTGGGATTCTACAAGCAGTAGTCTACAGCTCACATAGTCTAGTGACAAAGAAGTGCATTCAAAACTGAGAACTACTTAAAGCAAAAGCTATGGCCCTTAACAGCAGGTTTAATTGAAACTGTCTCTTCTAGCATAGTTTAAGAAATAAGGGTGGAACTGAATGTATATATCCTCCTCTACCCATGGGGCAGGCTGAGATTTATACCACTTCTGAAGTTGCAGTCTCTTTCTGCAGAGAAGGGCTGTTAAAGCAGCCAGTGACCACGGTGATATTTAGGACGCTTTTGGTATATTCCTTCTCCTGTAGAAGTGCTCTAATGGCTGGGGCTGTGTGTCTCAAAGCTATCTTAACTGGCTGGCCCACTCTCAGGGCTTGTTTTTGACACTGTAACAAACTAAGAATCACATGGCCAGGGATGTGCTCCAGATAATGTAAAGGTGTGCTAATCTTAAATTCCCCTGTTCACTAAAGTATTTCATCTGAATTTAGTTACGGAGACTAAAATATCTAAATTGACTAGGAAATGCCTCTTTCTGAGGCCTTTTAACTCTCTCATCAGGTATCAGGCAGTCTTTGAGATGTTATCTCATGATGTTCTTCAAAATTTCAGGTTGATATACCTGCTAATGACTGCGTTAGGAACTCTTTCCTGCTCCAAGTGGTGTGCTTTGTTTCTAAAAGTACACTCATTTTCTGGCCCTTTTCTCAGAATTATTCAAACTGGTTCTAATGTTTTGGACAAATTCTTTCACTTCATACCTTCTCACAACTCTGTATCTTGAAAAGCCAGTTTGAAAATGTATAGTAGTTTGGTTTTTGCATCACATTGCTCAACATTAGTCTGTTCCTTGTCCTCTTACAATTATTATATTATTATGTGTTATTAGCCTTAGAAAACAACCCTGAAACCGAACAGTCTTATTTTAGAAAAATACAAGGTTTATCTGCTGCACTACATTGTTATTTTTCTGCAGTATATAATCTTTCCTTGTAAGTGACAGGTAAACAAGACTTTCTAACTGAAGTAAGCAATGTTGGCTTGTTCCTGAAGACCACATCATTTGCTAGTGTGCCCCAGTGCAGCAAACTGATTTGTGGAAATCAAGACTGGGCTCACAGTGTTATTCCATTTATCATATTTCTTTTATTACCTTTTATTACAGATTTTGAGTACACAACAGTTATAAAGTAATGCACTGAATGAATTGCATTACAGTTGGTTAGCCAGACACAGCTGGGATTAGACTACGGCACTGTTGTCCAGAAAATTTGTTCTAGTTTCGTAGAGCCAATGGATGAAATCACAGGGACTTCCTGAGCTATCTGCTACAATACGTGTTCAACCAGCTTCAGTCTTAAAACTCTGACCCCTCGCTCAGGTACTGAGGCTGGTTCAGAATGAGATTTTTCTCCTTCTCGTGTCCTGTGGCTGGGGGTTTGACCCTGCCATCCTGCCCCCACTTCCATGGTGTGCCTTGCGTGCCCAGTGCTGTTTGCTGTTTCTGGGCAGGATGCTCCAGACTGGACTTTACTTCAGAATTCCTTTGTTATTTTTAGTTTTCTGTATCCATTTATGCTTCTCTGTTACTGTAGTACTCATCTGCTTCTTTTCTCTTACATGAATCATTGTTCTATCCATGTCTTATCAGCAGTATCCCAGAAGTAAGAGTTAAATTTACTTGGCCAGGTTTCTGCATTTTGAAGAGAGCCCTCTCGTATTTGGGATTCAATTATCTGTATATATCTTCCAACTCCCCTACCTATTCAGTTATATAAAGAGCACTGAATCCTGTAGCATGCTGTTACACTACAGTTTCTGTGTGAAATCGGGCAAAAAGCTTGGATTCCAATCTAAAGGTTACTTTTAAGATGACTTTTCATTTTTATCAGAATAAAAAAATCAGCTTAGGAATTAGAAAGAAAAAGGGGTCTGTATAACTGCATGAACTTGTGCTTCTCTATGTTTTAATACATCTGGATAACACCCTGTGAGGATGGAAGTGCTTTTATTCCTGTCTTACTGATGGAGAACAGAGGTACACAGACAATAAGTACCTTGTCCAAGTTCATATAGAAAATCTGTGGCAATGACGAAGCAGGAACTTAACCCCAGATCCCTCTGTAGTCCTGCCATACCCATTGGAGGTTACTTCATTAGGCTGTGGATCCAGAAAGTTATTGGACAGAACACATCCATTTGGAGTTAGTCCAGTGTAAATGATTTGTAACCAGCAGCTAAGACCCTGTGCAGTTTCAGTGAAGGACTTAAGACCTGGCACATGCACACTTGGGAGAATTTCATCTTTGCTGGGGAAACAGCCTTCAGTTGCTGTAACGGCCCTACCAGTACCTTTCCCACATACTGAACTGTCAGGTAAGGAAGGCCCTTTGCTCCCACAGAGCTGATTATGCTGGGTCTTCAAACTTCTTTCTCCCCAGATCTGAGCCAAGTGTTGCCTTTTTCAAATCCAGTCAGTAAACAACAGTTTCACAAAAATTACACAGTAGATTGAGTGCTTTTCTCATCTAACCTGTTGGAAGAAATGATCTAAAAATAATGGAATCTGCCTTTCTTATAGACAGAGTAGATGATATTTAAAACCTTTCAAATTGTACAATAGGTATTTTAATCCTTCAACTATTTCTGCAGAAAGTAGATAATGTACCGCATACAAATGGATATAAACAGGTACAAATCTGCAAAGTAGAATTTAGCCTACTCTATACTAGTTATTTCTCTGTGTTCACAGAACAAAGATATCCCTTTTAAGACTACTTTGAGGCAAGCAACGATGCTTCCTACTGTGAAAAATACTAAACAAAATCCTGATTGCACTGAAATTAATGGTATCTTTATCATTGATTTTACTGGAACCAGGATTTCACTGGGTGGGGAGTAGATGAACATAGAGTAGCATCTTTTTAAATGTACATGCAGTACATGAGTACATGGTGCCATGATCCTCTGCCAGTAATAAGTATTAATGAGAAGGTGACATAAATCAGGAAATCTGTGATGAAGTTCCTGTTTTGAAATTATGCTTCTCATATTTCAGAAATTATTTTACTGCCCATGAACACAAAGTCTGATGGATTGCCCAAAACTAAAACTGGAGGGAAACAAATGGTAACCAGATACACTAAATAACTGTTTCTCCTGTTATTTAGTGAGGACCTGTAAATGTAAGTCAGAGCAGAATTTATTTAATGTCTGTAATATATTTATTTTGTCCTTTATGAAAAAAAATTAACTATTTGAGGAGAAGCAAATGACAAGTGTAGATGAACTCCTAAGCAGTGATTCTGTTGCTTTCAAGAAGTGTCAATTATAAGGAATAAAAAAAAACCATGAAAAAATATAGATGTATAATTGTCTCTGACTAGTAAACTGAAGAGTATTCTGTGAAGTATTAGCAGGTCTTTGATAGGTATGTATTTAATTTTCAGTTGAAGAGGGAATGATAGTCCTACCATAATCTCATTGGTTTCAAAATAAAAACATAAACCAGAATCTGTTATATATATGTCATAGTGAAAAAAACTAACAGTGCTAAGTTTCCACTTGTAGATGAGTGTAAATGTGTTCCTTTTCCACTCCTTGCTGACCCCTGTCCAAAAGATTATGCAGTTGAAGCAACTACTTTCTTGTCTGATGAAATGCTAGGTAGGATTTTAATTTTTAGAACTGATGATTTAGCAAGAAAGACTAGAAATCAAAGAACGCCTATCGGCAGAGATATATCAAAAGCACCATGCAGGCATTCAAATCATCATAGTTGAAAAAAAAAAAAAATGCTCATTGTTTATTGTGGATTAGTGTAAACCAAGCACTTTACTTCCTTTTGAAGAGCTGTGCAAAAGTCAGTAAAAAACATATTATTCCTATATTTTCTATTTGCAATTCTTCAGCCAATTGCAATTGTTCAGTTGGCATGCTATGTACGCACATTTTAGCCATTTGTCAAACTTTGTCTTGATATATGTAGTCTTTCTATCTTGTCTGTTTGGACACTTCAGTAACCTAATGCTTCTGCTCCCTAATTCTGCAAATGACACTTATACAGGATGGAACTTGAGGAAGTTTGTGTGCAAGAAGGGTAGTAAATACTTTTGTTTGTAAATTCACATAAAATTAATTTGCTTGGTGCTTAGCAAATACACAAAATATATATGCAACAACCTAAATGTACAGTTTTTTCTGTGATAATTGAGTCTGAGTTAATTACTTTGAATTTTATTTGAAACTGTATTTCTGGTATTTATCAGTGACTACTTGAGAAAAGGGCAGTGAAATTTTGTTACTCTGACAACTATAAAACACTTTGGAAATAAGCAGTTATTTTTTTGTGTACTGGCAGGAGAAATTACTTAATTCATCAAATGATCATCCTATTTCCTTGCTCAGTAAATTTAGCTATATCCTTTTGCGTATCTTTGACTAGCCATTATCCAGTGATCTCACCTATTTTGGAAACTTTGCTGGCATGACTCCTGAAATTCTGAAATATGAGTAGCAGAGTGATGTTCAGTAAGCTGCAGCGCAGCAACTAGCAGTTGCAGCAACCAACAGCTGTAAGGCTGTAATGATGGTATCAACTTGTGGTGGAGTGTTTGTGGACTTCTGTCTGCCTGATACATGGAGGGAGGCAAATCAGAGCCATCATGATCTGAAATGAGACAGGAACCCCAGCAATCACATCCTGAGGTAGTTTTATGAGCCTGAATTAATGCAGAAATAATTTTCTGACTCAGTCTACTAGAAGGGACATGGGACTGATTACAAGACATGGTTTTACGATCCCTTCAAAGAGAACAGTCCAAAGTGAGTTCAGTAGTTTTTCCTGACTAGGATTGCAAAACAGATCACCGAGTTCTCTTATTTAAGAGCATATATTTTAAATAATGACATCGCATTTATTTTTGGAGCTCAGGAGAGAAAAGTGAGCTGGTGGTAGTATGGAGAAAAAGCTGTATCCTAGCTCTGCTGAGGTCAGGGAAAATATCCCTGCTGGTTCTGGTGGGTTCTAGTTTAGATCCTCATGCACACACACTTTGGCTGTTATTAAAATAAATTTAAGCTTACTGTTACACAATGTTAACACAGATGGTGATTTCAAAGCCTCAGTGCCTGCTTGCGGGAACTTGAATACAAGATGGGGAAAAGCTTCAGTGTTTGTAGCATGAACCATTGAGTTTAGCTGTATGAGGAAAATGCATTTCCTCTGATTATTAAGGTTTTATATGTAGCAAAACTATCAGTTCGGCTGAGTGGGAGACTCTATAAGGAAGCTGGCACAGAGAGTATTCAAACTGTAGAGCTCAGCTCTACAAGTGGTGAAAATGATGTTTTGGACTAGGCAATGGGAGGAGAAGTGAGACTAATTAGTCAGTTCCTGCATGGATCTATTAGCAGGAGGTTATTGAAGCTGTGAAGACAACCAAGCTCTGCACAGCCATAATAAGAAGACTTCTGACTTCTAGACGTTGAAGATTTTGGTCTTACTGAACAAGAGTCAGGGTTTGTTTCTGCTGAAGTCAGAAAAATTTCAGAAGACAAGGAGGGTGTTGCTGCGTTATTGAGGTTCAGTCTTCTGCTCTCACAGGCAGCATATCGTACAGTCTTTCATAAATTGATTGTGTTTCATCTTTAAAGTAATTAGGTTTTTTGCCTCCACTATTCCAGTTGGAAGGCTATTGGAAATCTTGATTGCTCTAATGATCAGAAACCTTCTTCTAATTTCCAACCTAAATTTATTCACAGCCAGTTAATATCCATTTGTTCCTGTGCCAGTTTTGACCTTAGCTAATTTAGGTTTTTCCGTATCTGGTGTTTATCTCCCTGATGCATTTACATGCTGTGATTATGCTCCTGCTGAGCTGTCATTTTGCTCAACAAAATAAGCCAAAATCTTTTGGTCTCTTCTCATAACGTAGACTTTCCCTTCTCCTTGATCATCCTTCTTTGGACCTGTTTGCATGCCTCTCTTCTTGACCAGGTCTGTACAAGAGTCTCAATTGAAAATTTGCTAGTGGTATTGTAAACTGGCATTGATATTTTCCTGACTATTCTGGAAAAACCTCTTCTAAAACTAGAACTGCATCTGTCTTTTTTAGGAATATATCACGCTAATATCTTAGAGTCATCTTGTATGTGCAAGTCTTTCTTCTTAATTTCTAAATGATAGTTTACAGCTTAGGGTAGACATTTTTTGTTATTGATATTCAACAGCATATTGTGCTGTTAAATGTAATTATATTTGTACTGTTGAAGTTCACACAGTTCCCTCTGTATAGTGACCTGAAGTTCATCAGCACTGGCGATGTTTCCCAATACCGATGACGTTTCACAGCATTGAGTAATCAACATATGTAGTCAACATCTTCCTGTTTCTAGCAGGTTTATGGATGAAACATCACACATCAGTTCCAACACTTATCCACAAAGACCTTTCCTATTAAACTTTCCTCAGTCTGACAGTCCTTCCTTTAATGCTGTATTTTGCATTTCCCCATGAATGAGTTTCTTGCCCTCTTTACAGATTTTCTAGTATTCCTTACTTTCTCCAGCTTCACTAACAATTTCTTTTGTGGCACCATAACAAATGTTTACCAAAGACCATATAGATCAAGTCGGTTACATCTCCCTTGCCTGTAAACTCAGTTATGAAAACAGAAAATGCTGTCAAGTTAGTCTGACATTATCTTCTCTTGATAAATTCAAATAGCACTTTTTCCATTTTTCTGTGTATGTTTGCTTATTTAATTTTCCTTAAAGTCTGTCTCCTAAAACCTTGCAGATTATGGATAGCCATGTGGGTATCTGGGCTGTTAGTTGTCTTACCGTTTTTCTCACCTTATCTTAAATCTTGACATATTTTCTATTGTCCTGTCATATGACAGGCATATTTCTATTGTCCAGGATATATGTCTGGGTTCATAACTAGACTATTAAATATTTACTACCAAGTCTTCAATTTCATATACCAGTTCCATGAGCAGTTTGGGACAGAGATTACATAGTGTACCTCTGCATAAGCTTTTGCTTCACACATTTATAGTAATTGCAGGACTCATACCCTCACAACCATTTTGGGTTTGCACCATAAACTAGATTGTCCATAGTTTGAATGCCACTTTGAGTATGTTTTGCTGCCCTCCCCCCCATCATGTAACTGAAAAACTTTCAACAGTTGTTTTAATGTACTTTCAAGATCTAAATAAGCTTTATTTTAGGCTATTTGTACTCTTTCCTTCTGCCTTTGAGGAGCACTTTATCTCCATTCCATGTGTGTTCTTGACTTAGTCTTAACATTTTAACAATTGAAAATATTGGTTTGGAAGCTGCTTACAAAATTTTCCCCAACTTTCTTGAGATCCAGGTTCATAATGCAACCAACACCTTTGGTTTTCTGTCTTTCCTGAACAGCAGATAATCGTTTATTTTGAGTGCTCCAGGCATAAGTGCTTTCTGTTTCCATGTGGTGTCCAGCTGTTTTCTAATAATTCAGATTCCTTTGTTTTGTTGCAGAGGTTCAGGCAGGCCTGTGCATCCCTTCCAGTTTTATATACCTTGGCACATTGTGTACATTACCTGGATTAAGTACAGTGGTAATATCAACATTTTGTACTGTTCAGAACAGTAACAGCACTTCCTTCCTAGTTTCTGTTCTTTTGTCTTATTTTGCTCTGTTGGGCATCATCATTTTCCTCCTTTCTTGTATCTAAAAAACTAGAGATAATACGATTCATATCTAACCTTCTGTTGTCATTCTTATTTTCAGAAGTGTTTTGTTTTGTTTTAACTTACTACTGCTGGTCATTCTTCCTTGTACTCTTTTTTCAAAGCCACCTTAAAATTGCCCTGGTTCTTGGAAGGTGTGTTAGATGTCAAAGAGCAAAAGATGAAAGTTCTCGTCTACATCTGAAGCCTGTAACTGGAAAATTATTTTCCTTGTTAAACTTCAGTGAACGACAGCAGAAATAACTTGTTACTTTGATGAGACACATGTCAAGCTACACTTGTTATTATTTTATTAATCACTTTATGACATTTCTGTCATTATTTCTATGACAATAGTGTCTAAGGCCTTACTAAATACTAAGGCCATCCTTCTTCTTTATATAAATAATATTAATCTGTCCTTCTGTGTAAAATACAAGATACTGACTTTTTTCCCCAGATCTTCCTATTAGGGGTTACTTACTTGGATTTTAAAAAGCCCTGACAGATTACCATCGCATCTGAATGTGATGTTTTCTCTCAGTTATAGTCTTTGCTTATTCCTACATCAATATTAGCAAACTTGACCTTAGTAAATTCTGTGAACTTAAGCTCTAATATTCAGTGTTACTTATTGAGAAACAGATCTCTATATTCCAGGGTAGGCTTAAACAGGCAAGTATTATCTCTCAATTAACTTATAATGAACAGTGAAGAAAAGTTTCTGAACTTTTTTCTTGATACATGTACCATTTAGAAAAAGTTGAATTAAAAAATGCAATTGTTACAGCTTTTCTGCCCCTATTCAGGACATGCTGTATTCTTTACTTTGCACTGTAACTTTGGAACCCGACTGGTGGCATTAGGAAGACAGCGATTAACATGAAAAAGGCTTGGAAGCCAATTATTCTCTTATTTACATCATTATAATTTCCACTTACATTCGTTCATGTAAAGACAGATACAGCTGGCTCTAATGTTGGTAAGGCAAATTTTAAAGTTTATTTCTTCAGCTTTTGAAAACCAGTCTATAAAGCCGAATGATTGATCTAAGGAAAAAAAATACAAAGAAAAATTTGACTGGTCCTAAAATAAATGCATGTCAAAATCATTCTGAAGTTGTAATTTCTAAATGTCAGTGGATAAGCGTATTTGAATTTCTTTTATGTATCTCAGAACAGAAAACAAAGTCTTAATGTAATCAAGAAAGATTGTTTGTCTGAATTCATTGCACAGTACTTTCCTTATCGCATATGCTTTTGTTATTATACTGACAGATTCTAAATGCATAGCTGTTATTTTGTATGTTAATTGAAAAATGCTGTCCAAAGACGTCTGTATTCATGTAACTTGTATTATATTCAACGTCCATATTAGAACAAGAGGCGTTTTAAGGGATTGAGATGAAATTAAAGTGTCGAGTTACCAGAAGATAGTAGACTGCTCTAAAACAAGTGAACATAAGGTAGTAGAGTGTTGCCATATTTTACAGTGAAAGTCACAATGACTGTAGTCTGGTTATTTTTCTCTAGGGATTGCCAAAATAGATAAGCATGTCAGAAAAGAGAGTTCATGGACATTGGTCTACCCTACAAACATGCTGTAGTGGCTGTAGCTGAAAAGTTGCTATTTTAAAGCCAGCTACTTTCCTTTTCTTAGTGGTCCCCTATTGTCTCCTAATCTAGATTTAGTTTGTGAGCAGTGAGCTCTGCTGGCAGAAGTCCTCAGCCATCAGTTTGCTTCCTTCTGCTCGTGGCAGTGACTGCCACTGTGGAACACTTTTGCCATGTGACCAAGTGCTGCTGAGAGGTGACGCAGACCCCGTTGCACGTAGCATGCAGTCATGACATGGGTGAGCTTGGCTCCATAAAAGAAACTGCAGTGCAAATGTGGTAGGAGGCAAAACATTTCAAGAAAACCTTTGAACTCTGAAAAGGAGGACAAAATGAACAAATAGGACAGAGTGAGAGAAGAAACACTGGTAAATCTATCTGAGTGTCTTGATAGGCCACAGAGAAGTGGAAGAAGGAAACTTGGGGCTTACATCTATTATGCCAACCCAATAGAAGTTTAATGGAAAAGTGTTTGGGAGGAACTGCAGTAACACTGAGACATGTGACTATCATGCAAGCTTTGGTTTGTGTTTTCTATTCATGGGAATACATAATCTGGTGAGACATGTTTTTAATTGCAGTATAATATGTCTCAATTACCTGATATTTTAGACTTTTACTTAATTTATTTATATGCAAATAAACCATTGGAAGTGAAACTCATGCAATGATGACTCAGAATTTCAAAAGCTTGAGAAGAAAGCAATGAAATATCATACTCTTCATAATAATTGTAACCTGGTAGAGGAATTTGCTGAATATGGTCTTTACGATCCTTAGGCATTTTGTTAGTAATGTTATTGGACAGTGATCAAAATGCATAACTACAGAAAGTCACCTCCTGGTTTACATATCATGACACCTGATTTGGAAGGCAACTACTTCTCTCAGTTTTGCAGTATCAGCTATTTCTGAAATAGACTGTGCAAACTTACATTCTGTGATACAAACAACTAGTAGATACTTCCTGTGCTGGATATGTAAGGAAAACAAGCTGGTCAGATTCATTCTAAGTAATATTCCAATGTTTTTACCATTTTCATTTCTAATTATTGCAAAAAGGGTAGCAAATTAAACTAGATAGAT
Organism: Pluvialis apricaria; assembly: GCA_017639485.1. Taxonomy (NCBI): domain Eukaryota; kingdom Metazoa; phylum Chordata; class Aves; order Charadriiformes; family Charadriidae; genus Pluvialis; species Pluvialis apricaria. Next base: position 9,771,861 of record CM030014.1, read on the forward strand.
GGTTTTAAACAGACCGGGTTTAGACATCAACCCCCTTTTTTAAAAGTTTCTGGAGAATCAGCTTACTTAGAAACAAGATTATTACAAATTAGGAGTCATTTTCTACAGATGAATGTTTATAAGACTGCATTTCCTAAACAGAACTCTAGATTTATGTATGTGGTTATCTTCCTCATCCTTTCATGCACCTTGTCCTACTTGGATATTTCGTCGTAATCTAGCTTGTGGACTTTTTTCCAGCTTTTTGGCCTCCTCCTTTGCATAGCAGTTTCATCTACATTCTTCCATTCCGAGGCTGCTGGCCTGCCTTTTTGTCTCTCTAGTATATTAACAGTGGGTCCCATTAAACTAATTAGCTTTCAAACATGCGTAAGCCTAAACTTCCAAACAAGTGTATAAGGTAAGTAATCAAATATACACTCTCTGTAGGTCTTCATGCAGCTGAATGTTTTGCTATTAATCATCAATCCTTGGTTTTAGTAGTTGTGTAGGTGCATTTTAGGATATTTGAAAACATGGTTAAAAAACAAAAAGTAACGGCTATTCGGGCTTAGCATACATGCTAGGTAATCGGAGCAGATAATGTAGGTGGGGCAAAATGGATGTGTGGAAAGGTGACTGGGCTTGCTGAAGCTATATGATGAATGTAAAATCCAGGCTTCTAGATGCGTAGTTTAAAGAACTAGCAACTGCATCATGCTGTCATATATTGTGGCAATATTGGTATATTCTAAAAAAATACAGCAATATTTCTCGAGTAAACAGTGCCTCCTTTGAGAAAGCTATATACTGGATTTAGACTAACATACTTATATAAATAAATGACAGTGCTAGGGACTGTTGTTTTTCTATGTTTTGAATGAATTTAATTCCAGAATAGAGGGATGGATCCTTATTTAGTTAGTAAGAGTTCCTCTTAATTTGCATCCAGCAAAAATATACTGTGTGCCAAGAGTTTCTGAGCCTTTGCAAGATTTTCTGCTAGGTTCTTGTAAAACTGCCTAACAGCTTCGAGGAACACTTCTCTATACTAGCATTACAAATACTCACAATTTGTACAGTTTCAGTATGCGTCTTAGCCAAAAGCAGTACATCACCTACTTTTTTTGAATGAACTTCTTTCAATGAAAGTGAGCTCATTGTTTTTAGCTTGTTTCATTTATAAGGAGTTCATAATCTGCTGTTCAAAACTTGAAAAGCTGCTAGTGAATAATTGGAAAATATAAAGAAAAAATGGAAAACATTCTACCATAAACACTGCCGTAGTATTCTAAGTACTTTTAGAAAAGGCTTGTAATAATGAAAAATTATCAGTTTATCGTAATGGAATTTTAGCTAGGCTAGGAGTTATGGTTCATAGACATCGTTAGGGATCAGTTGGCATTCCAGCTATGTGCCCAGGTTTTTAGAATTCTGTAGCTTAAAGTTATTGAGTTTATGTTGATTTTAACAGCTGAAAAAAGATTCAATTTAGCATTGAATTCAATTTTGTGTTGTGTATATTCTTTGTGGGCTGTTTTATTCATGTACAAAATGCATAACTGAGAGATTACTTTTTTATTCATAATTGATTAATAGCTTGGGTTTTATTTATTTTACATGGCAGTGTAACCAACACTAGTACAGTATTTTTCATAGGTTACCAAATAAGCAAAGATGGGACTTGCATCTGCAGCTAATCATGCGACAGTTCTGCTTCACTTCTCCCAGTGCGTTAGCTGTGTCTTAAGTGTCAGGAAATCAGTGCAAAAATGTCTTTTATAATTTCTAAAATATTTAGCAACACTTTTCAGGCCCAGTAAAACATGTGAAGCCCTTGAGGTTTCATCTTGCAAGAATTTTCATGTGTACATAGTTATTTTTCTGTAGACCTGCCTACGATCATATAGGTATGTGTTTGACGACTGAAATCTTACTGACATGAGAATGATTAACATGTATCATTTCATGTAAATATGAAATGCCAATGATAGAATGTTAAATATCTTTAATAATACAGAACATAACACAACGATTAAGGGCATGAAGTTGATTGCCTATGCAATTAAAAGTTTAGGAGACTAACTATCTGATCTGGAACTCGGCCAAGGCATCGTGACTGACAAGCCTGTTCTTGTGAAAAAGTGCCAGAGGAACTCTGATAGCCATGTGTGGTCAAGATTTCTGCTTTGTCTAAATTAAGCCATCTCGAAACATAACACTGCCATACATAAAATCCCATGCCAACATTTGGCAAAGCACTACTTCTGTTCAAGCGTTTGTGCTGGAGACAGCTGACTATATGCAGCATCAAGGCAAACAGCTTTGAAAGCATTTATTTTGAATTTCCTAGGAAGCCAAATGCTGCTGAAAATCCCATTCTGTGATTGTAATTTACCCTCCATCCATTTATAGAGTTCTCATGAAAGCCAATGGGAGGGACTGGTACCAGGTATATAATATACTGTAAAAACTTTAAAACATCTTACTGTTGGTTGTTAAAATGATAGACATTTTAGAACAGTGACTGTGGGATGAACTCAGCTTATGTTCTGCTTCCATCTGGCCTGCTACTGTTTCCTCAAAGAAGATGGAAAACGGCACACATTGGGCTGTACACATTGTCCTAAGAGAGAAATACTCTCTCTGTCACCTGTGCAGTTGAGCATTTAGACTCAGTTCTTTTGCCATATCTGTGCAATCCCAGGGTGTGCTGCTGTAACCACCAGGTTTTATCTTGTCACAGCCTAAGTTTACTGAATTAAACAGCACTTCTTACATAACTGAAGTTGTATGTTTGAAGGCAAATGGTCTGGGCATCTCATCTGAAGTTCTCTTTCTCATGTGAAAGCCCCACCTTAAAGGTCAGGCTTCAGGAGGTAGCTACGTGCCTTACCTGTGGCAGTGCCTGTTATGTTTTAGACAGTTACTGTGTAAACCAAACAGGCTGGTAAATATGGCTAAGTCAAATACGTGTGCTTATTATGAAAGTGAAATAGCTTTGAAAGAGCTCCCGTGGCACTGGACTTCTCTGCATCCTGTTTCTGTTTGTGATGCTGGCTCTGCAGAAAGCCACTTCACCTTTCTCCTAGTATTTTATGGGAAAGTGTGCGGTGCACAAGTAACACAAAAGCTGGCCCTATAGAAAGGTACGTGGATATGTAAAGACAGTGGTTGAACCAGTAACATACCTGTTACTTTTTAGAATTTTTTTTTTTTTTTACAGTCTTTGGAATATTAACTTAGGACCTTTCTAGTATTTCTGTGTTGTGAGGATTCATTTATAAAACAGTAAGAGGGGAAATCTAAACCTAGGTCTTTGGAAAAAACTAAGTGATTTTCTAGCATTCAGGAAAAAAACCCCAACAATCTGTACTATAAACTAAAAATTAAGAAGAGATACACGTATTATGGCCTGATGTAGTTAAGTACTTTAAGTGCTTGCTGGACTTCAGCAGTGCTTAAATACCAAGTATATTTCATCTACACTTGCAGAATTTACTGAGCTTAGTCAGAAATTCCCCACTGAAGCTGATAACGCTTGATGCCTATTCAGGATAGGTAAATTCTCGATCTCTGTAATTATGCTTATTACATCGTTACAGTTGTTAATGTTCTCACCTTTCAGAAGTCTTCCAAGAATTAGCTGAGTTACAGCAGGTTATTAGTAAAACACTGGTTCTCTAAACATCTTTGAAAGTAATTGGACTAAGGAATTATTTCTGCAGATTTTACTTTTACAGCTGAGAACAAAACACTAGGAAAAAGGGAAATGACGACTGGCATTCTAAACCAGATCCTACATTTGATCACAATAACTTCAGAAGGGCTTTTGCCTTAAAGAGTGTAGGATCAGGCATTATACATTGGCACATCATTTTGCATTTGGATGTATAAAGTTAGACACTTAAGTACCCAGGTAGGATCCAGCTAAACATTCCAGCAGAGGCTGTGTGAGTGCCCAGTGTCTTTAAAAACAAGATTGTTTTTCTTTAGGAGCTGACTGACTGAGGTACTGACTTAGGTCCCTGACTTAATCCACCCAAGTCTGGATGGTTTTGTGGTTCACCTTATTTTAGATTGGCAGGTAATTGCAAATAGTTTTCCTTAAGTTAGTAGAAGTCTTACCATAATTCTTGGCGATATTAAGAAAAGACCTGTAATGCTTAGGATGGGCCTAGGTTATTGTGAGAGTGTGGTTTGATACTGTATGTGTATGGTAACTTTGATACTTTGTGTTCCAACATGGTTTAATAAACATTACACTAGATCATTTCATTGCAAAGAAATTAGCTCTTTATTGTCTTTGTCTGACTCACTTAAAGGCTCTAATTAAGGATATAGTAAACATGAAAATCTCTCTTAATGCTTTAGGCTTTTTTGGGTGTTATTTTAAGAACATTAATGCTTCCTGTTAGGACAGCAATATATTAAAAAGTTTGGTTGAAGAACTCAGGTGGGTTTTTATTTTTAACAATTACAAGTGTACTCAATACGAATAATAGTTTTAATTCAGCAAACTTTTTAAGGGAATTTGGTTAGAATTTTATTACATTGGGGCTAGAAAAATAAAAAAGGTTGAAAGAAAAAAATTTACAAGACATCAGTCACAACATATTTGTATGTTTTGACCTGACTTTTCTATTGCAAATTTGATTTCAATGTTTTAATGACTCAGAAAATTTACAATGCTGCCAGACACCTCAATATTCCATTACAATTCCTTTTAAAAAGTGTTGTATGTTTGTTGAAACCTTGCAATATATTACTTATAGCAAAGAACTTCTGCTTTCTTAAGGATATAAATAGCTATTTGGCAATGCCCAATTCAGTATCATTAATTATAGAATTGGTTTTGTGTTACCATGAAACAGTGCACACTTTAAGCTCATTATCAGAAAAAATGGTAATACGTATACTCCTTCCATTAGTCACATTTTTTGTTAAAACCTGTTTGCTCTCCTATCACAAGCAATATTATGACACATTATTTATCATTCCTGAGATCAGATAACACAAACATGAAAGAGTAACTGCTGTCATTCAGTTCTAGAAAGCAGAGAGTGCTGAATCAGAGTCCTCACTTAACTCACGTACATTGTACACAACCCTGGGTTTGACATTGACTTAAGTTTAATGTTCCTGATTGACCGTTCGGCAGATTTTTAAATGCTGTGCAGAATCACACCAAACAGAAGCGGTCAGCTTACACTTCCTAAGACTGCAGTTGCTCTGTAAACAGCCTTAGTACTACCAACACTACATGCAAGGCTGGTGCCACTGTACGTGATAAAAGCATTTGATCATTCCTGGCAATGAACACAAAGCCAGATTGGGTCCAAAAGCAAAGAAATGAATTTGGGACATCAGTGTAAACCTTTACTCCACTTCGGCATTTCCTCCTCCTTCAAAATAGACTTGGCTTTCCAAGGAAGAGCCATGTGAAGGAGAGTGGGAGTCAAGGTTAAAGTCATCACGTCCAAGGCACTAGTATGTTTTTGTTGGGAGAGGCATTTTTTGCTACGGCGATGTGGATCAATAGGATCATGAGACAAGATTTCTGCCTAAATGTTGAAGTCACTTAGACATGTGTTTGAATTCATTCTACAAAGTCATGCCAGGGCTTAGCAAAATCAATCTTCATCCCATGGAAGGAAGGAAGAATAGAAATCCATCACCTTTAAACACAACACACTGTGCAAATCGACGGTTTTAGTGTGGCATGAAATCTTTGCAGATTTTGCAAAGCAAGTGCTCTGTCTTTTCCCTTATTGTTTGCCCTTCACTTGACATACAGGAAGAGATGCATCAAGAGGATGGCAGGAGACATGTGTCACTTAAAGCATGCCATAACAATGTTTGCCCTGGAATGCTCCCTTGAATCTCTTTGAACAAGCAGGCATAATAAATGAATAAATATACACAGAACTTCACCGAATTATAAAGTTGATAGAACCCCTTTTCCATCCTCCCCCTTGAGCAGAGCTAGCCCCAGACAAGCTCTTCCTTTCAGCCCTGAGCTGGAGCGCCACAATCATTTTGCACCAGTTCACTTGTTGCACGGTGCCAAGGTGGCATCTCCCCTCCGCTCAACCCACAGAAACTTCACGGAATCACATTTCAGCGGAACCCGTTCAAAGGGTTTCTCCTCTCCAGCCTGCTTGCAGCCTCTTACCTGCATGTGTCCCTGGTACATTCTGCTTTGTCTGGTTCAGGTGCCCCTCAGGCCGACAGGTTGGGTGTACGTTGGGATGGGGGCACTTCTCCTGTGCGCTCGACTAAAAGAAAAAAAAAAAAAAAAAAGCCTAACCCTGAAAGAGCTATTTTTTGCAAAAGATTCAGTTTGTCCTGGAAGCTCCTTTACTGCTTTCCGTAACCCAGTGATCCGGGCTGCTTCCTTCCCTCCTCTCTTTTCCTTTCTGCCTCTCTCTCCCTCTCTCTCCCTTTTTAATGCGGTGCTGCAAACTGCAAAGGAGCTGTTCCTCGCGGGGTGCTGGGGGGAGGCGGGCCGGACCCGGGCGGCGGCGGCTGCGGGGCCGCCGGGCGGGGAGCGCCGCGGGGCGGAGCGGGGCCGCCCGCTGCCGGGCCTCGCCCGGTGCCGCACCTCGCCTCGTCCCGCTGCCAGCCGCCCCGGCCTGGCGGCCCTGGCCCCGGCGGCCCTCCCCCCCCTCCCGGAGGCAGCCCCGGCGTCCCTCCCCCCTCTCCCCTCCTCCCTCCTTCCTTCCCTCCTCCTCCCTCCCTCTTTCCCTCCCTCCATCCCTCCCTCCATCCCTCCGCAGAGGGAGCGCGCGGCATCCGGGGAACGCGCGGAGCCCCGCGGAGCGCCGCGGCCGCCGGGCGGAGCCCTGCCGGGGTCCCGGGGGAACGGCGGTCCCGCGGCCCCACCGCCCCGCCAGGGACTGGCGGCTTCCACTGCAGCAATTAAAAAAAAAAAAAAAAAAAAAAAAAAAGGGCAAAAAAAGCGCAAAAGCGCATAACAACAGAAAAATCGGAGTGTCCCGGAGCCAGAACACGGCAAAACCTGGATCTGGCACACGGAGCCTCCCGGATGGCCGCGAGTTTTGCCTCCTCGCGTGGAAGGAGCGGGGGCGTGCAGGAAACGGGGCCCGTGTGCGGGCGCATCCCCGGGAATGGTTGCCCCCAAACCTGGCGTCGGCTGCGCCCCCATTCACAGCCCTTCCCCACCGCTGCTGCAGCTGGAAGAGGGCTGCTTGCTGCTGCCTGCAGCACCGAAAAAGTTTGCCGTTGCAGAACGAGAGGGATGGTACAGGCAGTGGTCATAATTAAACTGAATTTTAGTAATATATTTGGGCTAGGCCCTACTTTGTGCTCTGTGTATGAAGAGCAAACGTGATCTGTCGTGATTCACAGAAAACATCAGGAGACTTGTTCTGGCTTGGTAGTATTGCTTGGTAATGTTTTTCAACACTTACCAAAGATAATGTCATATAGAAAAAAATCTGGCAATAGCTCATACATGCAAAATTCTGACCTTGTAAACTGACACAACAGGCCTGGATGAATCCTACAAGCGAGACCTGCATCGTTTTGGAGCCAGCTTTTTTCTCCTCTCCCCCACCTCAAACCTTAAACTTCTAATCTGCTAAAAAGAGCAGCTGCTGCAATTTCATTGCAAATTTTTGTCCCACCCAGTGTTATCTGTATTCAGTAGCACAGAAAACATCCAGTGCCTGGAGTTTGCTAAATTGTATAATTTCTTGGGTCTGAGCTCTTAATTCTTACTGTTAAACTAAACAAAACTTTATGATGCTTTTGATTGACCAGAGCAATCCAACCTTAAGCATGTTCCAATACTGCAGCAATGCAAAATACATTTCTTATTTCTGAAAGCAGGACATTTGTATCATCACAGCTCTTATTTCAGCTGACTAAATAATGCCTTTTTGAAATGTTCCTATTCAGCTAAAAAAATGGGTTTTTGCAGAACACGAGTTCGTAAAGTCGTCAGTGATGGCACAAGCAAAATCTAGCCAATTTTTTTTTTCACTTAAGAGTTTTATCTTTTAGATAGATAGCAAGAGTGACAGTTCTCTTGCATTCAATGAATATGTATCCAGCTCACTGAGATTTTTGGAACAGCCTAGGAGTTGGGCTGTGTATTGGTGATAAAAGGAAATAAGAAATGAATAATTTTTTGTCTAAATCCCTTAAACCGCTTTGAAAACCTCAATTAAGAGCTGGTGAGCTTAAAATCCTGCTTTGGGATTGTCCATACATGTTAGACGTATCTTATGGTAAAACTTCACTAAATCACAAAAGGTGATTGCACTTACACAGATGAAAATATCAGATTTGAATTATTGTGTTTTCACTTAAAATGTAAAATATGGAATACAGATTTTTCAGATATAAATATTGGCTGACTTTGTGCTTAATTTATAAGAAAGTTAAAGTTTAGGTCTAGATGAAAAAAACAAGTCCTATTTAAACTTGGAGCCTTGGTGTCTTTGCTGTTTGTTGAACACAGATGTATTAAACTCAAGCTTTTAGTAATCTTGAAGGTGCACTTTTTCACCCTGGCTACAGTAGATCCAGATTATCCTTTCCCCAGTTAGTGTGCAGGTTTTCTATGGTAGCTGACTGTTTTTAAGGCATGTGAAATTTCTTTTTTGTTGTTGTTTTAAGTACAGGGCTCGTTGTTTTCTCAGGGGAGAAGCTGGGGTAAATTTGTCAATGGCAGTATGTAGCAATATCTATTTTTTCTAAATCTAAGTATATGCATCATGATTTAAATTTTTCCTACAGGGTAGGAAAAAAGTACTTTTATAGTAGAAGAATTGTTAATTCAGGAATGATTATTCGTGCCATGTTATTTGTCCGTGACGGACAAACATTGGTAGAATTTGGCAAGATCCAAATGCTAGATGTGAGATTTTACAGTATAGTGTGTGTTGGAATAGGCGTTTTTCTTAATGCATCAGAAGCAGGTGCATTCATTTTGCAATGTGTTGATGCAATGGCATACTGATGCCACAATTTGGCAGGATCTGGCAGATCCAGTAAAGCCAGCTAGATCCAGCTTTTACCTTTTTCCTTAGCAGGGGAGTAAATCACTTGGCACCAGTTGGTTGGTAATAAGGCTGCAGGAGAGATGGAGATGTTTGCATAGATAGATGGACGGCAGTGGTTTCTTCTTAAGGAACTGTTCTTTAAATATCTTTCAGTGCAAGCCACATGCACATGCAGTGCTGTGCTTCCACAAGTGTGAGCTCTGCCGTTGCTCTAGCTCTTCACTAGAAGAATCTTCGGCAAGATTGTTTCTCTCTTCATCTAGTTCTAATCTGGAATCAATGTGTGATATTTATTGCTCAGTTATAGTACAATTTCAAAAATGTGCGATGGTGGGTGGGACAGAAAGCATTAACGGAAATTCTGTAATGTAAATATAAATATAAAGGCAAGTTCTTTGCAGCTTAGAAAAAGGTGAGTGCCAGGACCCATGCTGTTTGTGACTCTGCTCTACTTGTGAATGTGAAGGTCTGTTTTGTTACTGGGCATGTTTAATTGCATAAGGTTCACTTACCTAAAATGCTTTAAAAACATTTTTCCATTTTTGATGGAAATTTCCTTTTCCATTTCCCTTTTGATCTGTCTGTGTGGCTGCATTAATATTTGAACCAGTGATTTCTGTGTGCTATGAGCTCGTTAAGCTTTGTTGTTTGTTATGGAAAAAATGGGAAAAATCGTGGTAGAAAATATGAAAGTCGTAATGTTTGTTAAGAAAAAGAAGAGTCACCATATGGCTCAACAGATTTTAATTAATATAAAATTGCCAGGGGAAATTTTGCAAAAAGTCAAATAAAAATCCTTTATTTTACAAATAAGTGCTCAGAATTTGTTTCCAAATACATTTCTGGGGCAATTAGGACCATTAGGAAGCCTAGGGTTAGTAATGGGAGTGCAGGGGCATTTTCAGAGATACAGAAGTGCACAGGGTGATTTTGAAGAATCTGGCAGCTACCTAGTTACTGTCAAAAACCTGACATTTAACTGCTGCTGGGAGGCCTATTGATTTTCAATGGTGGTAGATACTTCATTCCTTTAGAACTTACTGATACTTATGTCATCCTGGATAAGTAACAAATAGTTTTAAATCACTGACTCTGAAACTGCACAAAACAACACATACAGACTCCAAGTTAATAACAGTTATCATAGTATTCTTCATTAACAAAGTGACTGGAATGGCAAAGTCTGTGGTTTCCATGCCAAGAAACCACATGGCAAGGGCAAGTCATGATTTATATTGGGGAAATCGTGCAAGGATAAACAGACCCACACATTCCAAGTCAGAAAAGCGAATGTATACTCAGTGTGAAACATGTAGTTAAGTGCTCTTCCTTAGTAGGGGCGTTTTTCTGAAGGTGGCCAATAGGTAACTTGAAGGAAAATGAGTTTCTATAGCTGTAAGTTGCGCACAACAAAGTGTTCAAAGGAAGAGGTTTAAATGCAAATTGAGGGTGATGATTAGTGGCAGATGTTTCCTGTGATGTACAGTATTCCTGCAGCTTCAGAAGCAAGACTTGGAGAGAGCACTTTGGGGAACTCGGACCTCTGCATGCATGGCAGGTGGTTGTATGCATCACTACTGTGCTTCTAAGATCTCTCTGAGTCTTTTGGTGTTTCTCATGTATGACAACAGATTGTGTTGCCAGTATCCAATGATAGCATATTGTTTGGTCGTAAAGACACGGATTTGCTTTTTTGTTCAATAGTGGATTAATGTTCTGGTGCATATGCCTTATATAAAACATCAGTCTATTAGCTCATGTAACCATGGAGATAATAAGTAATTTGCATACATTGAAACTCTTTGGGTTCGCTTAGGCCTAACGCCTGTTTTTTATTAAGAACTAGATCTTTACAAACATTAATACTAATAAATATTTTCATGAATAATATTTTCTGCTAACTGAAAATAATTGGCCTAATTTATGAAAACATGGAGCTGATTAAAAATTTACTACCGAAAATAACCTAGCTTATTCTTAGACTCAAGTGAGGTGCAAAAACTGTGAAAATTCAATTCAGTTGTTAATGTATTAATAGTCTTAAATCTTATTAATAACATAGAATTAAGGATTTATAATATTGTTAGTTCTGCCAGTTTCTAATTGCACTTTATACTTTGTTTTCTAGTTGCAGTTGTAAGGTATGAATGGTACAACCCCACATCAATGAAAGCTCTAATTATATTATGTCTGTTTATGCATTGCTTTTATATGCTAACATGATTTATATGTGTTTAGGGAATGCATGTAAAGGAGGTGTTTAAGGTGCTTTACATACTTTAATGAATAATAAATTTGAGCGGCGTGCAATCCTAAATTAATTTTAAAAAGCTAGAAGTTTTGCTAATGATGCATATAAAACATTTAATTAACAAGCCTCAATGTAGAAACCACAAGTAACAGTAACAAATAGCAATTAGATTGTAAATAGCCTGAGTAGAATACTAACACGATAATTCTTCGTTAAGTTGGAGTCGCACCAGTTGTTTTCACCTGTAACTCTGCGCCTGTCAGTAAATACCAGCCTAGAACTTGTCAACAGAATGAAGAAAAAAGCCACATTATTCCAGATTATGTCCAGCATAATTATAAACTCTGCAGTCCTGTTTCAGTTGAAACTTCCATTGTTGTTACCCTAATTTATGTATAGCATGCGCGTTGTTGTTACCCCAATTTTATGGATAGGGTAAATGCCGTGAGTGGGCAGAGGAGGGAGCAGTCCAGCTGCACCCCTGTTAGCACTGTCTTATGGGTGGTACAGGTGATGGTATGTGATGGGGAAGGGTTGCTGCTACTACGTAGCCTGTGCCACTCATGCCTACATCTGAAACAAGCGCTGTGGAGAAGTTGTAGCTTCCTTAGGAAAGGTGGGCTCTGAGTGGGCTTTTCACATACACTTGTATTGAATTCAGCGGCAGCTAGTGCTGCAAAATGTGGCCTCTCTGAGGGAGGATACAAGTCATGGTTATCCATTAACATATCACCTGCATGAAATCATAAGAACAGGAGATGGCCTTCTAGTAGATCCGTCCTGCCTTTATCCTGTGTGGTTGTATTTGTTAGCACCATAGTTACTGTTGTTTGTCCAGACGTATATTCCGTTTCCTAGCAGAGGCGACTTTCTTTGTTTGCAGAGAGGCTGTTTTCGATCTGTAGTAACACCATTCTCCACACAGAAATGCCTTACACAAAAAGGATCTTCTGCCTATTTATACAAAGAAGGGAAGAGAAAGTGTGTCTCTCCACTTTTCCCATGCACCTGATTGCAGATTCCAAGAAAACTACATTTCAATGGCCAAATGGGTAATGCGCTTAAGTCTTCCCAAATTTGGACCCTGGCATGCTTCTGCTGAAGTAAACACAAACTTTTCACTGACTCCATTGAAACAGAGTGCATGGATAAAGGCCTTATCTACATAAGTGTTGCAGACTTGTAAACTGACCATTCCTCATTTATCAAGTAGAAAAAAGTTTTATGGAAGATGTAGAATCTCCAAGTGTACACCTGTACTGCAGTTACTGTGATTGCAGTGTAGCACAAATGTATTAAGGTTGATTCCGTAACCTCCCATTGAAAGTCTCAAAATGTGGAAAGTCCACAACCCCCAGGATAATCGGCTCCAGTGCTTAACTGTCTTACTATTTGAAAGTTTTTACTATTAACTTTACTTAAATATGCATTGCTGAACTTTATACCCTTTTTTCTTTTTGCTTCAGTCACAATTGATATGGAGGAGAATGTGTTTCCTTTCCCTTTGTAGCTGCTTTGTACACATTTTAAGAAAATTATTGCACCTCCCTCAATTTTCTCTTTTCTAGAGTAAGCAATCCCACGTCCTTAAACCTTGTCACAAAGGTTGGGTTTTCTAGGTCATGATGATCTTTCTTATTACTTTCTGTAGACTGGTTCATTTCAGTAATGTCCAAAACTGGACAAGTACTCTAGTCTACTCTTGTTCAGTAGACCAGAAAAATTTCTTCATGTGTATTACACGCAGTATTTCTGTGTGTATGTCCCCCCATTTTTGTGTTACAACACCCTGATGCTGTTGAATCATGTTCAGCTTGTGATCTACTGTTACCTTTGGTGATATTCCTGATTCATTTACTTCCCTATTATGTTTTTTTGTGGTTGATTAGTCCTACCTGACTAGAATTTTACCACTGTACTTACTGGCTTGTATCCTATTTGTTCAAAACTGTTTCTCCACTTTATCTAGACATTTTTAAATTCTGATCATATCCTTGTCTTGTTCTCACAAGCTTTTCCAGCTTCATGTTGCCTGGAAATTTAACAAATATGTTTTCTATTCCTTTAGCCAAATCATTAATCAAAATACTGAATTATACGTTGTTCTATGGAATGCCGCTTGGGAAACCCGTCTAGCTTGACAGAGAATCATCAATAACTGTTTTCTGAGTAGAGTTAAGCAGCCACCTAACAGTGATTTTTCTAGACCATGTTTCCCCCAGCTGTTTATGACAATATCATAAAGTTCTTATTAAAAAATATCTAGCCTTTTTTGCTGGTCTGTAGTGCCTGTTACCCTGTGGTACAGAGAAAACAGTCTGCATTGCTGGGTAGTCATCCCCTTGCCGTCTTCTAGATACTTAGAATTGTAGAATCATAGAATGATTAGAGTTGGAAGGCACCTTAAAGATGATCTAATTGTGACCACCCTGCCATGGGCAGGGACACCTTCCACTAGACTAGGTTGCTCAAAACTTAAATTGTTTGATTAATTGTTATAGTATTTCTGCTGTAATTAGAAGTAAGCTTTCTGGCCTTTCTGTCCTTCCCCTATTTTTAATGCTAAGCACTATGTTTGTACCCATTTACAAGTTCTGTTTAATGCCTCTGTAATTGCTTCAGTCTATGCTCAAAGTGAGGATGAATTTGATCAGGTGTAGTTATTCTGAAAACGACTAACTTGCCTAAATCCTTTCAAGCCTGGGTTTTCCTGTCACTGGTGTTAGATCTGTTAGATTGATGATCACAGCTGACCATCTTAGGTAATTTAAATCCATTTTTTTTCAGATACCAGTAATATTTTAACAGCATGTAGCTTACTGGGGGTTCCAAAACATGTTTTAGAAGCTGTATAAATATGTAGGCATTTACCTACTACTCCAAGCTCCTGGTGTCTGTGGCCAGACGGGTGCCAGTATCCAAACTGGCTTTGGTTTACAGCTAGCTTTGGCGTCTGCACTACATTGCCATTATATCAGTGAGTGCAATGTAAACATATCAATTTACCTTGAAGTTAGGAAAAATTACTTATATAGAATTCTTGGTATAGAGTTAATGAAGATCTGGTTTAAATGGTTTAATATTGCTAAAAATGTTTACATAGTACCAGTACCTGAAACATGCTAGACCTCAAATGAAAGGATGATTTACAAGGATTTTCTTCTGATCATTTTTTCTTGAGTATAAAAATGCTTTACAGATCTCAAAGTGAAAATTTTTGCTCTTTAATTAGATTTTATCCACTTGTGATTGCTGATAATGATGAGACATTTTCCGCTTACCATATTAACTGCTTCACTATTTGTTGTACTTGACAAACCTTGAAAATTTACTGGATTCAGTGAAGCATCCATTTAAAGTGACTCCACACAGTTACATAAGGGATTTTCTGGCAGCCAAAGGTTTAATGTTGCTGTATAAATTCTAGGTAGCCAGCATGAAAAAGATACAAGAATACTTTGTACCCCAGATCCTATTCGATACAAAAGAAAGAAGGATTTTTGGTGAAGTGTGAATATTCTTAATCACTGGAGAGGTACTACGATACAGAGGCATTAAAAAACTCAAATACGTATCTCTTATTAATTGTTCTTAAACTACTGATCTGAGCCCTTACTGAGGAGTAAGTGCTGTTACCTGTTTTGTACAGGTAGAGATAGGGATTGGGAAATTATTTTCATTTCATCACTAACTGTGGAGGTTATTAAACAGCTACTGTTCAAGTTAAGACATTTTATGATCAGCAGTTCCAATAACGTTCATCAGGGAGTATTCAAGGAACGCTTAAGAATGTCTCTGGACTGTTAATGTTGTTTTTTATTAATTGATACAGCACTGGGAAGGCAAATACTGTGCCAGAATTTTAAATGGGATGGCTTAGTAATTACAGGCCTTTCAGCCTGGTGCCAATCCCTGGCAAAATAATGGAAGACTGATATGGGACATTATTAGTAAAGTAATAATCAGGAATAATGTCATTTATAGCAGTTCTCATTGGTTTATGGAAAATATATCTTGTCAGACTAACTCAATAGCTTTCTTATGATATATGACGTTTGATTGGTGAATGTTGTAGTGCTGATGTAATGGACTTTCTTAGGGCATTTGTCATGGTACCACACAACCTTTGATTAAGAAATGAGAATGCAAATTCAACTGGGCAACACATTAAAAGGACCTAAAACTGCTTGTCTGGTAGTCTTAAATATGCAAAGTGGGAATCATTATCTAATAGGATTCCTTAGGACTCGTTGGGCCATGCTCTGTTTCCCATTTCTTTTAATGACAAAAAAAAAAAAATTAAAAATCATTATTGGTAAATTTATGTAGATGGAATAAAGTTTGGGACTTTGGAAATAAAGTTATCTTATGAAGTGATCCATAAATCATATATGCTTCAGTAAAACTGAAGGTAATACTACATATATATACACATTTGTTTTATATATGCAGTTTTTCATATATATGAACAACTAATTTAGCTTACATTTTTAGGTTGAATGACTCTATCCTGAGAAATAATGACTGAAAATTTTGGGGAGATCATGATAGGTAATTGGTTGAATGTAGGATTTCGCTGTCACACAGTGGCCAATGGCCTAAAGATGGACTAAAGAGAAACTTCAAACAAGAATTATGAAGTTATGCTACTTCTGTGTCAGTAGAGATGTGATAACTTCCTAAGCATCTGTATATGTGTGAAGTTTCAGATTCATGTTTCAAAAAGGAATAAAGAGTTGGTGAAGGCTTAGAGAATGATTAATGGGTTGGACATTCTGTGCAGCAAGATACTCAACGGCTTGAACCTATTTAGTTTAAGCAAAGATAATTTGTCCCAGCCTGTATCTATATAAGGCACGGAATACGATACTGGAAAACTTTTCAACATAGCAGTTTTAAAAAAATAAAATGGTGGAAAGCTGGAGGTTAGGCAACAGTAGGCCTAGGTGCACATTTTTATAATAAAGGTAATAAACGGTTGACATTATTTTTAAAGGATCAGTGTGGATTCTCTGGAGTTTTTAAAATCAAGATTTCTTGGTATTTTCTGAAGAATATATTCTGCTTCAAGTAGGAATTGATTTAGAGTGAACTTATAGTTGTGTTACGGGAATAAACAATTAATAGTTGTCATTACTGGTTTTGTAATCTTTAAACTGATTTACTCAAGACTATCTAGTAGGACACTGGCAGAAATTAGGATAGTACCTGCTCTTACTGAGTCACAAGCTACAGTGTTATCCTTTACACCATATAACTTCTACTAAATAAGACAAAGGCTGGGATTTCTTAAATACATGTTTCTTTACACGGGCATGCGTGTGTGAATCCTGCTTTCGTGCTCAGTGTGGGAGATTAAAGGAAGCTTTTTTCTCATCTGTACACCTTGGCCACAAACAGTTATAAAGCTGTACTTTTTGTGTGTTAGTGCAACAGCATTGAAACCCTACACATGGCCAACATGAACCTCAGTCCCTTTCCTCTCGACAGTTGATGTCACTGTGGGAGGGCTATTCTGGGAAGCCAGGGCCAATCTCCCACATACAGCCCATATCAGATGGAGAATGTGCATTCCTCAGTGCCCTTGGAGACATCAAACCTTTTTTCATTACAGCTTTTGGCCTTTCTATGCTGCGCTGGGTCCCAAAGTCATTACTTTTTTTCTGCTGAGCAGGAAGTTCATGTTTCAGATGTTGATTTTTCATAAGGCATGCTCAATTTCAACCTGTAAGAATATTTTTTATTAATGATGATTCCTGCTTTTTTTTTTTTTTTGTCTGAAACATCTGTGTGGGTTAAAAAGTTCCTGTCACGGATCAGGAATTGGCTGCTGTTACACAGAAAATGCATACCACTGAAAAGGGAGCACATAAGGAAAGACTGTTCTGAGCCCTGACTCTGTGGGATCCTGAACATGTTCCTGTCCCACCAGCTCAGTAGGGCAAGTCCTTATGTCCTTGTTCAGATGCCTGAATGTGAGAGGTGCTCTTAAATTTTTCAGTCCAACTGGGCCTGTCCCCGAGTGATTCAATGTCACTGCTTAAGTCATTTGGTATTCTTTATGCTTGATGTAGTGTCATGTGGAGAGCCAGCACAAGGATCTCTGTATTTTACAACATTTCACAGCAAGAAAGGCAACCATGCAGAGAAGTATGTACATCACCTAGTTGATAAGAGAACAGATCCCCATTTGATTCCATCACAGGCTGGTAGGCTGGTGGGGGGAGCTGTGATGGACACCTGCCAAGGAAAAAGCTGCAGGGTCACAAGTTATGTGAATATAACAGCTTCACTTCATCTTTACTCCAGCTCTCACAGAAATGACTCGACAGGATTAATATCAGGGAAGTTACTTTTGAATAGTGAGACTTTTTAAATGTGAGACTCAGCATGTAAGACTAATCTGCTACAAACAAAATCTGCTGAATCTTTCCTTTTGGCTTTTCTGTCATTCACAAATATCCTGCATTTCAGGCTCATGATTTAATGGTTCTAAGCATATTCTTAATGGAGCTATTCATTTTGACTGCACAGAGGGGGAAAATGCATTTTATCTTTTCTTCAGTTAGTAACAAAATAGCTACCTTAAAAATTTGGCATATGTTGACAGTAACAGAGACAAAAATGATTGAGGTCCTTTGACATCTACAGAATGAAAAGTTCACTGTAGATTTTAAAGTTCTTTAAAGAATGCACATCCTGTGATCTAGAGTATCAGCAGCAATCATCAGTTTAACAGGCTGAGATAGGACAAGAATTATCAATTACGTCTCATGCCTATGTGAGAAATGTCTCTGTTTTCACACCTGTGAAACAAGTGATTAAAGTGCATAGCTGGGCTCTGAAGTCCGTCTTTTGATAAACTGATTCTTTGGAAGCTGGCTTCTAGTTTGTTAGTGGCAGGTAAACCAGGTTTATTTTAGGTTTTCTTTCATCTCCATATGATAATATAAGACTCTAATTGGGGGGGTAGGGGAGGAAGGAAAAATATTTTTACTTTGACTTTAGGCTACTTTAACTAATTAGCTCTGTCCCTGTTGCCAAAAACAGAATAAAAACCCCACTGGATTCAGAAGAGGCGATTTTCGAAGCAAACATGAGTGATACAGTAACACAAGTCTCACAGAAAGACATGGGATTTGTGCTTAGAGATCTCTTGGTGCTTTTGCAAATCTCATCCCAAAAATGAGCCTACTTATTAAAATTAACTATACAAAAGTGATTCTGTGAAGTTGTGCAACTGAATAAACATAAAATAAAGCTTTAAAGGAGAAGACTTCAAAAAGTCTTACCCCTAACTGTTGTTACATTACAAGTTTTCATTATTCATTTTTTGTTCACTTTTAAAGTGGATCCTTGATTCTCTGTAATGATGTCTTTACATCATTTTCAAAAAGAAACACTTCCTCAGTGTCAGGGAATATTATCTTGTCATGTAAACACAGGACTTTTAGACCAGGAACTTGTATCATCTAATCTTGTCCTAGGACTGTTTCTTTTTAAAGTTGTCACTAACACAGTCTCCCTGCTTCTGTTTTCTCAGTTGTAAACTGGGGCAGAGGTGTGTGCATGTAATTAGTTGCACGTGTCCCAGGGCCAGTAGAGAGTGATAAATGCTGTTACTGACGATTCATCTTAATGAAGGATTTCAGGTTCAGAAAGTAGCAAGAGCAGATGTGATTAGGAAAAAAAACACAACAATGAGTAACAGTCAGATATAAAAACAGAGTTATAAATACAAACAAATCATTGTGTTATGCTTACTTTCATCATGATAGACAACCTTTCACTACTACAATACATACATAGCAATAAAAGCTGCAAAATCCCAGAGCAGATCCTCAGCAGGGATAAATTCTCACAGCTCCATGACAACAGAGTTGTGATAATTTATACCTGACAAAGTCCTACTCTTTACTGAACTACTCCACCTCTTTCGAGGTAGAATTCGTCTTTTTACCTCCTCTGTTGTAGGCTTAGTAAGTAAATCCCACATGAAGGGCTTGGAACGGAGATAGGTCTTGCGCTGCTTTGCTGCATCGGAGTATTTCACCTGCTGTGTTGTAGCAATGTTAAGATGAAGGATTTGGCCTCCAAACAATCCCTAATAGGAAAGGCTTTGCTAACTAATGTGAAAGTCAGCTGGTGTCCCTTGAGATGCTATAATTAAGATACAGCAGATGTTGAAACTTTTCTCCATAAAGTACCAGTGATTAAGATATCATGTGTACCAGACATATGCATTTGCTTAGATATGAGGGAGAATATAGGTAGCATATGAGGTCCCTGTTTCATGAGACAAGGAGGAAGTTGCAGTGCATGCTGATGTTTGGAAGCTGGAGAGCATTTAGAGAATTTGTACTTTGGCAAAAAACCTACTTCATAGGTTCAAACAGGAGGCAACATCTTAATTTTGTAATGCATTCCCCTTTGCTCACTTTTTTTAGATTGCTGCATATCATCCTGCTTTGCTCTGTGACTAAACGCATAGATGGAGATGCCTTGGAGAAAAGGTTGGGTCTTGTCTTTCTCTCTCTACCTTGGAAGCTCTCAAAACTCTTGTTCTTCTCTGAAGTATGGAGTGATTTCCAACTGAATCTGCATTATCGCTCTCTTCTGTTTCCGTTTGCTAGGGAAACCTTGCTTAGTGTGTATATGCTCCTTGTGACACACAGGGTGTCTCCTTCTGATGTGCTGTAAATCCTTCCAACAGCTGATGTGGGAGTGCTGATGTACCAGTCTGGGTGCATCTTCATAAATCTAAGCAAGCAAATTGCTGCTCAAGCACTGTTTATGCAAACTTTGGTTCAAAAACTGGGTGGTGTTTCTGTTAAAGATTTAAAAAATGCACTTAGACTGTATAATATTGAAGCCGTTGCTCCAGTGATGGATAAAGAGACCTTAATATGTTCAATTGAAACTTCACAATTCTTTTAATGGTAACAGGTTGTGCTATCACCCTACAAGAACTGTAAAGTGAGTTAATAGTGATCAAAATATCTACTGTACCTGCATCTCAGTTTTCTTACATTACTGGCATGTTAGCTCTGCTGTCTTGTCTAAATTCCAATTTAAACAATTACGTTCTGCCCACCTTAATTCTAGCTCCTTCCCATGCACTCAGCACTCCCGTCAGCTCTCCTGCTTATCCTTTATTTCTTCTCTAACCTGTTGAGCAGTTATTGTGAGCTGTCAAGCTATGAAGCTCTAGTCATGATTCCTATGTATAATCTACATGTTAATTTTCACAGCACTTCTTTAGGATAAAAGGCAACATATGAGTTACTCCTTCCCAGTACAGCTATATAATTTCAGACGTAAATGTGAAGAACTAAGGCCAGGTAAGCCAATGTTTTTCAGAGCTGTATTGGCACCATGCATTCAGTACACTTTTATATGTGTTTAAGCTGCAGTTAATAAAATAAAATGTGTTCAGAGTTAAAAAGACATTTACAGTTTAAAAACACCTGTAATCCTTTCAAAGTGCGAACTGCAGTTCTGTAAGATCTCACTCTTCAGCTAATCAGTATAGCAAAAATGCTTTCAATTTCTGTAATGTTTTTCTCCTAAACAATGCAAAACATTTTATAAGTTTTAATAAATTTAGACTTGAAATATCATGATGACATGGGTTATCATCATCATCTTCATTTGACAGAGGAGTGTACTGAATTTCAGAGAAAAATTAAATGACTTGGAGAGGAAGCTTTGAAATACTGACAACTCCAACTTTGAAGTCATCTTCTCTCTGAAATGTAAAATCATTTGTCATTTCTGTAAAACAGCATTCTCAAAATATAATTTGCAATTTCCAAAGGGAGTCAGAAGAGTGTATATATTAGCCCCAAAATACCTAAACATCTTAGGTATGGCTGAAGCCATTTCTTTAGGCCAGAGAAGTGAGTAATCACTTCCTGCAATCAGTAATTACAACAAATTCTCACTTGGCCATGCTGTAGGAACTGAGCAGTTATTAGAAATAAAAGATGAGTAGCTGTTTCCTGGTTACTGTAAACACATGAGCAGACATAGGTTGAATCTGGATTGTTACCTCCTGAGGCCTTGTTTTTTCTTTGGTTTTTGTACTTAGATTAGCATAATGGGTTTCTGATCTATAAGTAAGTCTCCTAAGCTAGAGGGAAATGTTTCTGGTTTTGTCATGCCCACAAATACAAAGCCTAAGGACTGGCAGAAGAAATACGCCTTTCCTCAAACCAAAGTTACTTCTCTTGGTTCACTCAGTAACCTAACAGAGGATTAACAGAGCTGAATTTAGCTTCAAGTTCAAGTGAACTGCATTTGTTCCTCCACCAGCTTGTATTTCCCTCACCATTTTAAATCTTAGCTGCAAAGGGAAGAATAGAATTGATAAGAAGAGACTATATCCTGTACTTTCTGTATTTCCAGAATAGGACTTCTCTTCCGACCTTGCTGTGTGGACTTGGACTTCCTCTGTAGCCAAAACAGTGTCACAAAGTTAATCTCTTCTCATACCTGACCTCCTCTTTCTCTTTTTGTCCGTATTTCAGCTTTATGCATTGTACTAGCATGTTGCAAAAAATTCACATCTTCAAGTGATTCTGCTACAAGGTGCCAGAATGCACTGCTGCAGTCACAAAGCGAAGCTGACACTGCGATATGTATTGTCTTTGTTGGAAAGTAATAAGGTAAATACAATGCTGTGGTTATGTAAGTTGGTGATGCTGTCTTATGTAGTACTATGCAGCTTAACAACTGACATGAAGAGACGATGAGGATCACAACCGGTTGTTTTAAAAAGAAGATTAGTTCTTTCTTTAGAAAGAAAGAAGGGCACAATTGCACAATACCTGGAAATAAATGGTTTACAGAGAGAGTTTGGGAACTTTCCCTCACGCTAGGAACACTTGTGTGTTTTATAAACTAGAAACTCCCTCTCTCAGAAAGCCCTGTATGTGCCAAATTAGCTTGTTCATAACTTGTATTTAGCTTTAAAGTTAACTGCTATTTCAGACCTGAAGAAAAGTTAACTGCTATTTCAAACCTGAAGAAAGGTTCACGTGCCTGCAATCCCCTCTAGTTTTTACAGCTATTCTAGTTGGTCTAATATAAAAATGTAACTCTGCTTGGCATCCCTGATGGTCATGGCTGTAACAGTATTTAACAAGAATCACTTGTGTGTCTCTTCTAGTGTTGAGAACTTAAGGCACGTTGTGTTTTCTCAACAGTGTAACATCTCTGAGAAGTTACAAAACTCAGGCTTATTGAAAGCCTGAAACGCTTACACAAAGGACAAGACAGTTTAGAAATCTGGTAATGGTTTTAACTTCTGTTGTCACAGGATGAACTGTTCATCAACCGGTGTAAAAAGAATGATGAAAAATCAAAGTTCAATTCTGCATCTTAGTGACTTCTTCAGGTATTTCAGTGGCACATCAGAGAACAGCAAAAAAGGCCATTGACTGGAATTTAATGAGGCGTCTCTGGTACTCAGACATGGATTGAATGAACAAGTTACATTTATAGATCTATAAGTTGTATTTATAGACTTATAGTTCCTTTAAACCAGATATCCAGTGTGTGCTGGTGAATTTCACCTTAAAAGAGCAAAAGAAATTAGATGTCATGCTCTGCAATACAGCTTTGTATCATAGTCACTTTTCAAGTTCTTTATCTATTCAGATTTCACTGAACAGCTATAAAGATAGATCAGCATCTAAACACACATCATAAATTTGTACCAAATTGTGATGTAAACATCAGCTCCACTGCGCTGAAATCATGGAATGAAAATCGCGGAAAGGAAACAGATTAGGGCCTTACAGTAACAAATGAGGCCTAAGTGTTGTCTTGGGCTACTGGTTGTTCTGTGATGTAACATTCAAGAAGGTTTCAAATCAGAAAAGTCTACATCCTTTTAATCATAAATCATAAGCTTTTCTGGGCAGGGACCTGGAACATTTGCTGTTTTGTGAAGAATGGGAAACACATGGCACTTTGTAAATAATAAATGGTAAAAATAAAGCATGAGTAGCCATGCTGTAAAAAGAGAGGAGGAAATGCATTGAGAAATATCAGCTATCAGGTCAGGATTACCTAACAAGCTGTAATTCATTATTTGTCATTCAACTTTACAGTTTTAACTGCTAAAGGAAGGGCTGCTACAAAATTAGTTTAAAAAAAAAAGTAAAAATATGGTACAAACACTTAGGTATGATTTGGCAAAAACTAGAAAACTATTAGAAAGAAGGGAATGAGAAAAATACAAAAACTGACAAAGTTTGAGTGCTGTTTACTTAGTCTATAAGTAAAATTAATGAATTTCTGTAGTATGTGAAAGTACTAATGCTCTGTGATGATCTTCTGCATAGTACTGTCACTGTGATAAAACTTTTTTTCTTTTTACTGTTGCCTTGATGAAATGCATTTCACTGATTCTATGCAGTTAGTAAACATTTTTCCAGAGAGTAAAATGTTGTTTTGAGCTGCTGTTAATGAAAATTCCCATCAGGATTGTAGAGTTCCGTGATCCAAGGGTGACATGGGGATGAGAAAGAGAAGTTAATGTTTTTTATAAATCTTATTTGTAATTTTGTCTTCTATTATTTTACAAACTAAGAAATGAACTTTATACAATATTCTCTGACAGGTCAATCTTATGTGAGAGCAGAATCAAGAGAAATTTGTAGATGTTAAACGTATTCAAAATGAAGTCATACCACTCAGGAATTTTAAATTAAAAAAATTTATCTCAAAAATGAAACCATTCTTGTATTCTGAGGATTGACTCTTTTCTCTTCACAAAGACCAAAGTTCCCTGTGGAGCTGGCATCTTTCATTGCAACTTCAAAATGAAATTCAGAGACTCCTATCCTGTAAATATTTCATATAACCTAAGGACGGACCTGATCCTGCCCATGTGTACCAAATACACTACTTACTTCTTTAAGGAGTCACATTAACCACTTTGTTCTTCCCATGTTACTGTATAATACTGTAGGTAATAAATATTTTCAGGATCAGATTATAATACTGTTGTGAGAAAAACATAATTGATTACTTGGATAATCTCTTCACTATAGTAAATCCAGATTCTTCTTCCAAGACCAGCTCTGAGTTCCAGCCTATGAGTGGTCCCAGGAGACACAAAGCTGCAGAGATGCTGCTGTAATAGGCTTTCATGTGTCACTCCTGTGTCTCCACTGCTTGTTTCTCTGTATTTTAGAAAAATAACATACCAGCTCTTAACAATATGAATTTCGCTGCCTACTCTGTCAGTAACATCTAATCTATCTGTCTTAGTTATCTCAAGTGATCTCCACGTGCATCCTTTTATTTATCATTTTCTGCACCAGAAAGAAACTTTTAACAGTGCACATTTTATTATTCTGCTACATCCAACTGGCACGTCATATATTTATATTCAAAGACTGATGACACATGTATTCCATGTATAGCAGGATGTCATCTCTGGGTGTGTATCTACCTATATATATGTGAATAAAAGGGGAGAGAAAGGGTAAAGAAAGAAGACAAAGAGAGTGATTGGCACTGGAAATAATTATATTTTTTGTGACAAACTTTAGCGTATTATTTATAGACAAATCTACCCTATTAAATCTTGACAGGAGAATATGTCAGCAGCATTTCCCATCATTCTTTGGTACTCACAAAGTGATCCATACTGCAGATACCCTGTAGTGTCTGATGATTTTGAAAGCATGTAACAGTGGAGTGATGCTCTTTTTCCCTATGCAAGTTTTAGAACAATAGCTTTAAGAATATTGCCAGCAAATTCACTATACCTCTTTCCTCATACAAGACCATACTAATGCTAGAGAACTGCTTTGTTCTGTGAAAAGTACTTCCAGGTAATGGCTTTACTCATAGTGACAGGCAATTGCAGTGATCCAGAAATAATTTTCAGCACTGTAAAATTTTTTGAAACAATTAGCAGGAGTCTGCAGAACTCTTCGCTGAGGGTTAGAATCAGAAAGAGCAGAGCTAACTAATGGAGCAATGCGTAAGAAGTAATAAGGAGGTCATCTACCTATACAGAACTAGAAAACGGTGTTCCACATTCCTTTAGCAGAGCAGCATTTTAGAGAGGAGTCCAGTATTTTTCCATCAGGTTGTTTTCAATATTCCAGAGCAAAAGTTTTTCTTCTGTTCCTACTGCCTTTGAAATAGTTGATTATGGGAGACATTTAGAGAGTTCCCTGTCTGCCATCTGAAGTTCGGAACTCTCAGCTCCTTGAAAGTGCAAGACCCTGAGCAGCTGCTGCCATCTGACGGGAGGGTGCTTGAGTACAGTTTTCTTGAATATATGATGGCTACTGTTAGAGATGAGCGGTGTCATACAATGAAATGGGCCTGTAAAGTGATGTGATTGATTTGTAGAGTAGTCCTCACCTATGACTGTTTTTCCTGTTTTATCTTAACCATATAACACAGAGCCAAGGTACTGCTCTTCTCACTGTTGGGAAAGCTGGAAGGAGAAACCCTAAAAGCTTAAATAGAAGGTCACTTTGGACTGTAGGAAAATTGTGGAGAGCTGTCGGGATGTACTGGTGAATAGTAGAAGGCTTAATTAGCAAGAAGCACTATGACAGCCATTTCAGTCATAGGCAAGCTCGCTCTTTATAGCTTACATCCCCAGAGCTGATACCTAAAATAGCTATTTGCGTCTTCCAGGCAGAAAGCACATTTGAGTTTGGTGATGAGGTGAGGGGCTGTCTCATTTGTCTGTTTCTCTGATTTTGTGGTGTGAAGGAGTGAGTCCTGGTAGGCACATGGTTATAGCTCAGTGGCCCATTCCCCACCTTGCCATGGTAGGGTGATAATTGGCCTGCTAAGGAAATGAATAATAAAAAATAGTGGAGGGGGGCAAAGCAGATTAAATTAAAATGGTAAGTGACTTTGGTACAGCGGTAGCCAAAAGACCAAATATTAATGTGGGAGCTTACTAGGCTTCTTGTATTACTCTCTTTCTTAGAGTGCAGGGGCAAAGAAATCAGATATGAAGTAGACGTTAAATTAATGAAGATAAAAGCCAGTAGTTTTAGTTGATCTAGTTTTCCATTGCATAGAACAGCAAATCTTTCTTTTGGGGATTTCTTTTGAAGGTGAGCAGGGGAAGTGGAATGAGGAGTGTCCCCAAGGTTTCTGAAATGTCAAACCTTGAAGGCTTTGTATACAATCCTCTAAGATGTACAATGGTATAAAGGTGCTTTCTAAAAGCAAATACCAGAAGATGTTTGTGAACATAAAGTAAAAAGGATTTTGTTAAGTAACTAAAAGTTAGACAGTTGTTCAAACCAAAACAAAGACTAAAATTGCGGAAGTGTGAATGTAATTAATGGGACTATCCTGCTCGGTTATATAAGTACAAAACCAAATCTAAGTGCTAGACTTGTTATTTCAAGCAAATAGAACAATGAGAGACAAAAGAAGAGTTCAACCATGAAAGCCAGGAAAAAGAATTAGAGAGGAACCAGAGCGAAAAACAGGATCATGTAAGGAAACACAAGAGAGCACAGCTGAAAAGTAATCATAAGTAAATATAGCTAATAGTATAACAGCTCTGAATGAAACAAAATCTGGAAAGAGAACTAAGTCTGGATCACATCAGTATGAACATTCCAGTAGGTTTCATAGTCCTTTGCTCTGTGAAGGACATGACTAAAGCAATAACAAAGATGTTACTTTAAATGATTAAGTTCCTAAGTCCAAGTCTGTTTTCTAATCTGCCTCAGTGTTTACTTGTTCCTGCAGAAGCATGCAGATTCAAAGCATCCTGTGTCATGAGCAAGACACTCAAGCAGGAGCAAGTGTTATTGTTGTCAATAGTAATCCAGTATTGTGAATCTGAAAATGCTGTAGTAGATGCTTTAGCAAAGGGGCCAAGGAACATTGCAGGGGCTAATTATAGAATAACTTGATCAAGGCAAGTCCCCTCCTAATCAACTCTGTTAGGGATTGACTAAGGCCCTGAGTTATATGGGTTTATAGAATTAGCTTTTCAAGCCAGGAGGCATGAGAAATCCAACATCCTGTTTAACACAGTCTAGAGAACCTCATTTAATAATTCGTGCATGAATCCTACAACTATTTTAATATAAACATATGTGATTAAAGCCAGACAGTTATTATTTGGAAATGACAGGAGGAGAAAGAAGCCGACTGAAATTTTTGACTTACTGGATTACTGAGAGCCATCAGACTCATGCAGTCATGAAACAAAGTAAATAACAACCTGAGATGTATGTCAGGCAAGAAATTTCCAGTGGAACTGCGAAAGAAAGTTGCAATGTCTTTTTATCAGGCGTTAGAGATATTTAATTTGGAAAATTGTGAATAATTCTCATCACTCAGGGCAAGAAAAAGATGACTTCAAGGCAATAGACATCTTTGTTTTTAAGAGGAGGCCAAAAGAATAGAGCTTGCAAAATGAAGATAAAGTTAACTATTGCTGTGGCTGTAACTGAAGCTGCTCGTCTTGGTGTATTAAAGCACTGTGACAGAACTGCCCTCTACTAAACTCAGTGGCATTGCCAGCAAAGCCATAAAACAGCATATAGAAAGATGAGCTACATACAAATACATTTTGCTAGTGTTTTTTCAAGTTTATAATGGATATGCATGTCACTGGTTATAATTAGTGTTCTCTTCTAAATCTCTGATTTACCTTCAACCCTTTATTTGATGTAATCAGTCCTTAAATTGTCCTGCATTATCTTTTCACGCAAGTGAATATGCACAAAATAGATTCACAAATAATCCGGACCATGCAATAGCTATGCATCAGGAGACTCAGCAGTGGCAGGACTTTAAAGCTGCTCAGTACTCTGTAGCTCCTTTTTGTGACAAACAGAACATGGTATGTGGGTTTGAGGGCTTCTAAAAAGCCTAAACTTTTCTGAATGCAGACAAAGTTTGAAAAACTGTAGCAAGTCTTTTAAACTTTCAAATTCTTAGTTTCCTTGTCAGTTAAATGGAGTTAAAATTTATGACATATTTTCTGGCTCCAGTGGGTCTTCACTTAGAATTAGACAGATTCTGAACAAGCCCCAATTATGAATGTTTCAAGAGAAGAAATAATTGCCAAGTATTATTAATTTAATTTCTCTACAGTATTTATAGACATTATTTTTCATAATTCTGAATCAGAATCTCTTTCCATATAGAAAAGCTATGCAGGAGACAGAAATAATGACATACTGCACGTACATACCTTCTTAATATATGCAAATTATTGTGTTTTTAGAAATTACACATAGCAACTGCAATCTTACAAAAACCTGTAGATTAAAATGAAAGAAAATTACTTTAAAACTGCCTTGTTCATTGAGCATTTATCTTCCTACCAGACAAGAAAATAAAGTAAAAAGCAACTCAGAAAAGCCTGAGGCATCAGCAGAACTTCTTATCATAACAAATGATCCAACTACTTATGTGATGCTAGTTCTGAAAGTCAACGAATAGTGACAATGTCTTTTAAGAAGATTGCAACACTTAATATTAAGTTTTCTTATCTTTCTAAGGACCAAATCCTGGCTCTTGGTAAAATCACTGAGAGTTTTGTTAATGCCTCTAATGAGAGCATGATCAAACCTCAAGAGCCTAATCTGAAAATGTATTAGCTTTCTGAGCGTTACCAAGAACAAGTTCAAATTAGCTGCATCACACTATGGAATAAAAATATGTACTTGTGTTTGTCTCTCTGTGTCTGTGCATGCTATATGTATAAAGGAATATTCAATTATATGAAAAAAATCATATGATGTTTTCAATAAGTACTAGTGCAAAAAGGTAACACATCTTGAACAGCAAGGGGAACTGGTTAAGGCAATCAGTTGAGCTCTCTGTTGGCATTGCATAGCATTTTGTCATTTTTAGCAGGCAAATATGCCACAGTGCAGTTTATTGCTTCTTTTATACAAAATTACCATTTTTAGAAGCCATGCTTTTGATGTGATACATCTCGAGTTTATGGGAGGAGGATGTGTGTCTGGATTCTGTTCTTGCGGCTTCTCTTTTTATACATGGATAAAATAATCTGAAATGCTACCAAATTTAAAGAACTAACTTCATGTAGTTGTATATATGTGACAATAGAATAATCGCTTTGTGTTCAGGGGGCTCTTTGAATTCTCTTCGATGGGAAACCTCACCTGGCTTGGACACAGACAGGCTTGACAGACTGAGAACTCCTCAATTGCACGGGAATTGGTGCATGGCTGTTCTTTCTTGGTGGAGTGGTTCACCTGTTTAATTCCTGTGATCCCAGAAGGACATTACCAGCCAGTGCTATACAGCGCTCAGAATTGAGCCAAGAATTGTTTTTCTTCCAGCAAATTGTGAGGCGTTAGTCAAGGAAGCAGTTTTCAGTGATGTTTAGATATTTAGTCTTGACATCATGTCTATCATCAAAATATTCTACATTTAGATAGTGTTTCCTGCTCTCACAGCCTTTCAGCAAGTTACAGTCTATCACCTCTGTGGTCAGGTGAATAGTACTAGAGTCTTAGTGCTGTACTTTTCCCATTTGACCTTGGAATTTCAATCCACAGGAATTCTGTCTTACTTTTTGACACAGTTAACTTTTCACTCTTACCTGAAACTGAGTTTTCTTTAATGTACAGTACAATTCTTTCTTCTACTTGGTTTTCCTTTAGTTTACTGAGTTTTCAGTATCACACTAATTCTCTTCTGCAAGTTTCTCCTCTGCCTTTTATATCCATATTTGCATTTAAAGCCAGGCATTCTAGTCTTTGTAATTTTCTGTTAAACTTTTGCCAACTGTTTTCTATGCCATATTTGAAAGATGCAGTGTTCCTGTGACTTCATCCCAGAAGATGGAACAACCCAAACTGTGTGTTCTTTTGCTCCACCTTTCTATAATGCACTACTTTAAAAAGTTTTCTGACACCAGTGGCCTGGTTCCCGTCTTGTTTAGGTGATGCCACATTTGTTGTGTGTAAACTTCCTCATTGAATCTGAAATGCCCTTCTTCACACCATTTTCTCATCTCTACACAGAGATTTTCTTCCCGTTTTGTCCCCACATGAGGTACTAGGAGCGTTTCAGGGACTCCTACAATAGAGATTCCTTATTTTCAGCTTCCTGTCTAACACCCTAAATTTTGCCACTGGAGCCTATGTGTTAGTCTTCCATATAAAGTTGACATCCATAGGGACTGTGACCCTCGTAGCCTCTCCAGCTTTTCCCAGGAACCAGTCCTGATGCCTCCTGAGGTATCATACCCCAGCTCAGGCCTCCACCTTGCGAGGGTTTCCAGTGAATGCTCACTATGCCTAGTCCAGTCACAGTTCAGTAATGTAACCCTAATGAATGTACGCAATTGTTTGCATAAAGTAAGCCTTTTTTGGTCTCAGAATGAAGAATCAGTTCAAATGAGCTGTGGAGTTATGATCTTAAGAAATGAGCTATTTGCTGACAGTATTCTAGGCTAAGGTATGTGATGACTCCTTTGGAGCAGTGCATTATGTACTTTTATTAAGATTAAATATACTGAACTTTGAGAATGAAGTGGAAAAAAACTTTTTGGTGAAGACAGTGTTGCTTGCAGCCATGGAGGAATCGTACAGATATTTCTTTGTGTGAACTGCTGTAGAGTCAAGGCTTCTATTTCATTTCCACTTCAGGCACGCCTGGTATTATATAAGCAAGATCTATTTTAAAAAGCCTACAACTTTTTAATATGCAGTACGACATAGGAGAAATACAGAATGATTAAAGAGTGATCACTATTTTGTAAACAAGTTGTGAGTATCATTACAGCTTTTGCAGCAATTAAAAGGTTACATTGCTATACAGACTTGTAGGAAGGATGCTGTTACATAAGGAGAAAGTGCTTGGTGCTTTCGCTCTGTTTGTCAGTCTGTATTTCCTCTGTTACTGGATCCGTACAGAACTGATTGGAATATGAACTGATTTTTCATGCTTTCACTCTGTTTTATAGCTATTACAGGATCTCTGTGGATGAGTGCACGCTGCAGTTCAGGGGTCTAGGCAAAACGATTGCTCCTGCTGTCTTGGCGTAAGGAGCATGAAATGGGCATGGATGCCCATTTGGTTAGTTTGCATGCATAAAAACGCAAGTCAAAACCTACTCTATTTTATGCATTTTCCTTTGTCCTCAGAGAGACTTTTTGTCATTTGTAACCTCCTCCTGAGGAATGTCCCACCTGCATTTCCTTGCACTTAACCACGTACCCTGAAGCAAAGAGAGACGTTGAACAAAGGATGGGAATCTTAAGAAATGCTGAATAGCTCTAAGCTTTCCAAGAACTTTTCTATATGGGGAAATCCTGCAGATTTTTAGGACTGATTTTTCACCAGGGCAACATCCGCATACTATTGTGGATTTCTGAAGCTGAATATCAGAATATCTAAGTCAGGCTGAGCTGCTGCAGCCAGTAGATGTGTATGAAGAGGAACACAGTGTGCATTATCACTAACGGCAGGTTGCATTACAATCTGGCTAGTGACCCAGATGTATACAATAACTGTTTACCCGTGTACAATATGCTTGTTTCTAGTAGCTTAGTAACCAATGGAAATCAGAGATCAGAAACTGTCACTTTGAAAGAGCAGAGAGTAATTTAAATCCACCTGGGGCTGGTTCACAGGGACTATGTGCTCCCACTCCTTAAGCAATGTAATACCCAGTACACTGGACAGAAATGCCACATTACTGTTCATGTCAGTGGGAATTATGTGTGCAGTTATGAGGAGTCAGTGTTACAAACATGACTTTTCACTGTGGGCTTTTTTTTTTTTTTTACTTTTGCTTTATTTTGTATCTATAGAAAAAGTTAAAATTTGTTCTTCATGAGTTTCCAAAGCAGGGAAGTAATATTCAGCAGCAAAGGTATCATCCCAAGAGTCAGGAAATTACAAATCCGTTCCTAGCCCTGCCGCTGATTTGCTGCTGTGTGATCTTGGAGAAGACATCCAGCATGAGATTCAAGTGAGTGCATTCACCTGAAACAGTGATCCTAACTCCCAGTAATGACTGAACTAGTACAGGCATTGGAGTTTAGGGCATAATTAATTTCACCCTAATGTAGATGTCTGAATCCTACTTATTTCTCACAACAATAAAAGGGTAGTTTAGCATTAGTCTAAAGCTGTTTAAAGCTATGTGAGAGAGTCATATCTCTCAGCTCACACAAAGTATATGACGTTCATAGAACATGTATGATTGGTGTCAGATACAGGTGATGATCTGCTGAGTTGAGTTAGATAGTTCCCACATTTTGAATCTAACATATTTGTAACTCTGGCTGCCTGCATTCGAAGACATCAATATATCTGGCAAAATTGCTACAAGTTATTAACTATAGTCATGAATATCTGATAAATGTTGTTAGGAAACATCTAGCCCTGATCTCAGCACAGTTAATGATAAGTGGCACAAATAAGGGGATGGGTAGGCTGCAATGGGGAGGAAAAAGCAGCGTTGACTGGCTCAGGGCAGGCATACTTGTTGCTGTTGTTGTCAGAGACATTGTGTCATCAAATCCAGGCTTTTAGACTTAGACTAGCCTTAGATTTCTGTGCCTCCACTTGTTATGTTTAAATGGAGATGATTTTACTTTCCTGTATCGCTGAGTAGCTGGAATGATGAATAAAGATTGTAAGGTGTTGTCTGAGGGCAAATGAACACATATGCTGTTTCTCATGGCTACAGTTCATTTCAACAGCTGAGAGTGTGTGTGGGTGTGATAGGTGTTTCTTACGCTTTTACCCCAACAGAATCTGGATGGCTCCAGTCCTGAACGGTATTTACCTTATGACATAATTAAAAATATTATTTTATTTTTCCTGTGAAAGAGCGAACAGCAAATTCTAAAGCAAACAACCAGCTACATGACTAAGATTCTGATGTTCTGCAATTACTGGCAAGTTACAGAGGTGACATGGGTAGGAAGATGGATGGAAGCATGGCAGGAATGGTTGTTTCAACTTGCTGAGGCTGTACTACTGCCCAAAGCATAACCAAAGCCTCAAAGCCAGTTCTGAAAAAAAACAGCAACTCCTTTCAGGAGTTTAAGTGAAAAAGGAGCTCCGAAAAATGTTTTCATTAGATGAAAATACCTTTTATGGGCCTGAGCTCTTTAAAGGCAACTTGGAAACTCTAAACACCTGTTTTCCATTAACATTCACAGAAAATGGGTGCCTTGACTTTTAGGACAGTTTGTTAATTGTCTCAACCATAAACCTAATCCATACACTTAGTCACTTTAACTTGCTCTCCTGTTGCGTTGCATTAGTGAAACCCATCGTGGGGAACAGTCTCCTGAAAATGACTCTTAGCAACGACCATCACTTAACATCAGTTTTATTCTCCATGTCATTTAATCTTACCCAAATAATTTATAAAGGGGTGCCTGCTATCAGCTATTTAGCTCAATAGTCCTTAGTGCTCTTCTGGCACTGTATGCCGAGAGGCACTGGACTGTCAAAGCTAATATATGCTTCATTACACATCATGAGAAATAAAAAAGTAATAATATTTCAGTGGGGAAATTGAAGTATAGGGATTAAGTGGAGGCAGAATCTGGGCACTGTTCTTGCTATTAATTACTATTTAAGTATTAATAGCAGAGGTTTTGTCATTCCTAAATATCCCCAGACAAGAACAGGACATATTCAGCTGAGGTGTTGTAAGTCAGTCTATGTCTTAATTATTTAGAATTCAGGGTAGATGGACAGAAGATGGGGAAGGGAAGTATTGAGTCCGTTTTAGAGGGGAACTGAGGCACAAAATTTAAAGTAGATGCCCAAGATCGCACAAGAACTTTGTGGGACAGTCAGAAGCGGAGTTCACATGTGCTTAGGCTCCAAGGCGTACTTTAACAAGATGACTGTTCTTTTTCTAATACAATACATCCTCATTCAGCTATTTTATGCCCTGAGGCTTTTCTGCCCATCCTATCCACTGACACTTGGGAGAAGGGGATTTACTAAGGAAGCTGTGGAGCAAACTGCGTCCTCTAAACGCTGCATCTATTTTGATTTTCATTCTTCTAGCTGTGTCAAAACTGTTTTGGGGTCAACTTGTCTCCTTAAAAAGAACACAAAAGCACAATGTGTCTGTATTTTGGATGCATCCTGAATACTTATGTCCAGATCATAGAAGTATGTATCAGGCAGATTAAAAGCTGCCAGTCAGCTTTTGCTGATTGTATAGAAAGGGTATAGAAAAGGCAAGTAAAGTCACAGAGGCCTTTTTTCTAGTCTTGGACATCAAACTTGAGGGCATAAGCGTATATACGGCCTCCGTCCAGAACATGTTTGTGACAAGAACAACAATTGGTTAAATTAAATGATTTTTCAAAAAGAAAAAGAGCACTGCAGTCTTGATTTCCCACTGCCTGGCCAGTGCTGTAACACACTTAGTCTGTAAAAATGTTTACTGATGTTACAGAAATAGTTATTTTGTTTTATTGAGGTGTAATTGTTGGACAGTTACATTCTTTAAGCTCAAGGGTATTAGGTAGTCAATTTTATTAATTCACAATAGATGGAACCTGCCACCAAATTTGAATAGTTATGCTTTGCACTCATTTTGTGTAGTTATAAATGGCTAAAGAAAATCTGTGGCAACAGAGAATCACAGAACAGATGTTTACGTTATTGAATATGGACGCATTGTGAAAACAACTTCTAAACTGATTAGGAAATAAATGCAATATGACTGGTAATCTTTTATGAGTGTCTGTGATTTCAGAATACAGTTCTCAAATTGCCAGCATCCCCAGTTGTTCTGGGGAAAATTGCTTCAGAAAATAGGAACTCTGACTCAAGGCTCAAGTCTTCCACAGATTCATCTCTTCCGATTGTATGTCTTGTATCAGTGAAATCCACTGTGGCACAGCTTGTCCCATAAGGCCTGTATAACGAAAGTAAGGAAAGTTTCCACAATCTCATAATTTCCCAAATTTATAGGGACTTTACAAGTTGTGTGGCATATGAATATTCAGGTCTCTTCCCCAATGTGTCAGAATATGCTATGAATAATTTATATCTTTAGACTGAAGTCTTGTCCTTTCAGCTTTGGAAATGTATGCATCAACACTGACTTCTCTATTTCCTGGTGTTGAAACTGTTTCCTAAATATTCTTTGTTCTAAATTGCCAGCTTAACTGCGGAGGCCCAGGATACCAAAGTATATGTGGTACTTGGTGATGTTATAACAGTGGGTGTTAAAAGGAAATTTAATACCATCTGTAAATTATTACCTCTAAAACCAGAATTTTCCCTATGCTTGGTCCCTGCAGCAAAGAGTAGCAAAGCTGTAATTTATCCAACACACTGAAACTTGGCTCTAAAGCACATTAAGCTACATGAGAAATATTGTTGCTTTCTACATGAAATTCCAGCATTTGATTCTCTCCCATCAG
This sequence comes from Pluvialis apricaria, assembly GCA_017639485.1. Classification (NCBI taxonomy): domain Eukaryota; kingdom Metazoa; phylum Chordata; class Aves; order Charadriiformes; family Charadriidae; genus Pluvialis; species Pluvialis apricaria. The sequence continues at coordinate 9,807,536 of CM030014.1, forward strand.
ACATGAACTGGACTGTTTTATCACATTTTTTTTTATTTCTAGGAACTTGTTTCTGTTTCATATATAGAAATTCCTGTCTCAAGACTAGTCAGTACCTTTTTTTTAAGGCTATTAAATTATGAGATATTTGTACATTTGTATGTGTACATACAAAATAGATTGGTGCCATACTTTATGATTGAGCTTTAATTATAATAGGCAACTGGAAGACTAAGATTCTAGTAAGGTGCTGCTTAGATTAGTCTTGGCCTTTCTTGTTGCTGCTAGAGAATATACGGGTTGTGCCATATTTTACTCTTCATTTAGTTTTGAAGTTAATGAAGTTTCATTTCAAAAGAATTTATGGTAGACTTGTTTACAAGGAAAAATAATTTTTAGGAGAGAACTAGTAGAATGGCCCAGAAATTTCTAAGTTTTCTTCCTTTAATAAATGTAAAGTAAGCATTGTTACAATAATTTCCAGTATAAATAAATTGCCTCAACATCTGTTGGCCTCTTTTGTTACCTGGTTAGCCTCCCCGAACTTTCAGTTGCAATATTGTATTTCAGAGCACAGTTCTTTATTTTCTATTCATAGAGAAACCTGCTAGGCATTGCTGGGATCACGGTTTTATTCTGATACTAGGAAACAACAAAAGCTTCTTGACATGCTAGTGAATGTTTGTTTTGTGGAAGCCCTGAACACTGACATCAGGTGATTCAAAGAGAGTCTATTTGCATTTAAAAAATATAAGTTGAACAAGGATCAAGCCTTCATGGTATCAGTCAAAACACTGAGAGTGTGAACACAGTCTAACCTGAAGGTTCAGAACTCACAAGTGAATTGATTAAAATTATAACCATAATTTTTTATCTTGACATTCTTGGGATGCAGCTCATTTTACATGGCTAAAGATTTCTGAACTGTTGCAGCATTAGATGGCTCTGCAGTGTATGTAGGTGCTACTCAAGGACTGACTCTATGTGTGTTGGTACATGGAAGGAGGAGGCATAGTAGCGGTGGCCAAGCCAGACCCTGTGGACTTCACATGTAGAAATCAAGCTTAACAAAGCTTCACGCAGGGAGTGCATTTAATCCCAGATCAGAGTACATGAAGAAAAAAGCTGGACGCAGTGAGGACATACGAGGCTTTTACAGACAGGTTTTTCCCCTGGGCGTGTTACAGAAGCTGGGAGAGACTGTGATGCAACTGGAGCCTTCAGGAAGGATTTCTGTTGATGTTGCTGGACTTTATCCCTTTGAGCATGAGGCAGCAGCAGGGAGCAGTCCCTAAGCAACTGGCTGTGGTTCTTGGAGGAGGTGCAGTTCTAGTTGCCAGATACTACTGCGGAAACTAAGGGTTGAACCTGGTCAAGTTTTCTGGCTTCCCTGTCCTTCTCTGTCCCACTGAGCAGCTTATTTGGATGGAGAAGCCAGGAAGGGCAAGGTAAATGTGCCTCAGCCGCACATCTTGTCTTGGGCAAAAGAACAGAGGAAGTTGCAGGAGGAGGGAGATACATAATCTTGGAGGTTATGGAAAAATTTTACCAGAACTGAGAAAGGAGCACAAGGCTTGTGTGGGAAAGCTCTGACACATATCCAAATGGGGATGTTTGGAGGATCACAGCAGTTTCCTTTGGATTTACCCACAGAATCTGAAGATTGGCTTTCTGTTTTCTGCTATGTGCATGTTCTATTTTTATCTTTCTGCTCTGTACTTAGGAACTTTTTTCTACTATATACTCCCCCCTCTCACTGATTCTCCTCAGGTTTGCAGTTTATCTGTTTTGAAGTGCTAAATTAGGATGAGAATGCTACAGTATAATTTATAGTTATGGAACTGCTGCAGGTATGAGGGGCTCGGTGGTCTGCAGAAGGATAAATAACAGTTTGGTGAAAAGGAGGAAACCAGTGTTTATTCTCTGATATGAGGAAATTATTGCAGTTTAACTTGTGTATTATCCAATCTGAAGCCCTACAAAGATATAAAGGAAACATAATACAAATGAGAATTCTGTACTTACTGGATTTGTTCATTATTATTTCCAAATTGATTATTGGTCTTCAGTTGAGATCAACTGTATTTCATTCACTGGAATAACATACATCTGACAAAGAAAGAAAATTGAGACCAAAGACTTTGAGAGATGGGAACACCTGCACAGATAAGTCTTCTCTATATTGTTACACAAAAATATCTTGCTCCACTACCTATAAGATCGTTCTGAGGCAGATGTTATCTATCTACCTGAGTGAGGAAAGAAAAATGAAATACTGCATGCCTAAATGTTCACTTTCCTTCCATTTTATGCATCGAATGAGGTAATTTAGGTTAAAAACTCTCTGTAAATGAGAGGGCACATCCAATGAGAAAAGGTTTCCCTGTGTGAGATTTTCTGTAGGCTGAAGATCAGTTTGCCAGTTCTCAGCTGCATGTTTTTTGAGAAGAATCAGAACTGCCATCTTTTGCAATCCATAACATTTACAGTGACTGCGCTTGTCTGCTTCATGGCTGTGGGAGGTACACCGTTGGCAGTGGTAACCGACAGCAGGGGCTGAGAGCATCTGCAGGAGGGTAGGCAAAACTGGCATGCAACACTCTGCTTCAAGCCAACTTGTACCAACGGGGAAAGATTGTTCTGTGTCAGATTCAAACCACAGGAGGCAGTGCTTTCCCTTAGGACCTTTCCTTACTAACCTACTTAGATGGTGCTCGAATACGGAACTTCTACCCTCAGGCTACTTCTATTTCCAGACCGGTATGTGTTTCATAGATATTTTATTAAGTAATATCTAATCTCATATTCTAATCTCTTTAGTTATCAAATCAAACATGTTTTGAGACAAATTTGTCTACTGAAATCTTTATAATATTGTGTATGAATAAAAATGACAAAATTTCTAAAGCTATTTATCTACAGAATTTTAGTTTCAAATTCCAATGTCTTAGCGATATCGTCATTTTCTGAAACAATTATATTTATGGTTTTAATAGAGACTAGGTGATCTGCGTAATCTAAACCTCAGCCAGGACCTAGTAGATTCTGTTAGGAAGAAGAATCTTTTTTGCCTTTATCTGCTGCAAGGCGTGTAAGAGAGACAAGGCAGAGAAAGGAGAGAACATATGAAGTGAATGAACACAATTAGTTCAGAAAGTAGATTTGAAACTTCAACAACGGCATGACCAGGCCAAAAGCTTTTGAATGAAATATATGAGTGGGTAGATCTGCAACTGGAGCAAGTTTTCGTAGGTCAATTTTCATTTTAGTAGGCCTATGACAAATTATCCTAGTTGAGGTGGTAACCCTAGAAACTTCACTTCGCTTAAGTTTCTACACCAGCAGGTTTCTCTGCATTGGTCCAATATGTTCTGAAACCGACAGAACTCATTTATACTCTTATGTCATACAGAAAGAATGTTTATTTCCCTTATGTCTCCCACAGGCATATATCTCACTAAAATCCTCTAGATTTGTTTGCACTCAATGAGTAAAATTTTACTTTTTCTTGAACATCAGTACAACTGAATGGAGTCATTCAACAGTCTGCTGGTGTAGCTGAAGGCAGGGTGCATCCATCAGACTTGTTTGTCCCCTATGGGTCTCCTTGTACTAGCAGGAAATAAGATCAAAATGGTGAAATGAAGGCAAATAAGCCTGCCTGTCAAATTAATGATAGATGCCATCCATACTTGAGACCCAAACCTAAAGCTCTCATTCTCTTCACTGCTGATGTCCTTAATTATGGCAGTTAGACAGATGGAAGATCATTGTGCAGGTTTTATTTAAGAGGTTCATGCCATGGTAGCTTTTCTGCCAAGGGTAAGCAGTTGCATTAAGGAATTTGCCAGAAAGAACAAATCTGTCTTATTTATAGATAGCTAAGTTCTAATTATTTCTCCTAAATGGGCAGTCAGATAATAATGTGTAAACATAAAACAAGCATAGAACTGCAATTACTACACAGTGGATAGCTTCCCCCAAGCTGTATAATATTTTCAAGCTTTACCATGTCACAGAACAAAACCACTCAAATTGGGCTGTCCACAAACCTGTCTAAATTTTTAATCGTTCATTTCTCCCTCTCATGCAAAGAAATGATTGGTTCTTTTTCCCCACTACACTAATGATTACCTCAATCACCTTGTGTCATGGGAAATGGATTACCAATGCACAGATTTGGTACTAATAAATGTGAAAACAAACCTAAATTCTACCTTCAACTCTTGATAGGAACAATATACCAAAGCACAAGCAAATCATAATTGACACCAGAAAAGATATTTCTTGTTAAAGAAAACTGGCTATAACACCTCTTGTACTTAGTGTGCCAAGCTCTTAGTGTAGTTTTGTAAAAAATATTACGTTGGAAGATTGCTGAACACTTGGAAAACGGATCTCAGTCATAACTGATTTTTCCTAAAACCTTGCCTTAGTGATTACAACTGTGGTAGTCCATGCTGTGATCACCTAGATGACTGTGCACTCTCTCTCTTGCTAAAAGTCGACAAAGCTCTCTGTCTTTTCTGGATTTCACATGGATGGAATGAAAATATGCACTAATCTTTTGCAGTAGATTTTAGTGGTAGAAGATTAAATGAAAAGAGTTAAAAACATGGTTATTTGGGCTGCCAAATAAAAGTGTGCATGAACACAGCAGAGGTACCTTTACACGGGCCTGCTACCACAGCAACTCTTTCTCTTCCAATGTGCAAAGGACCAAGGAAGGTGGCAGCAATTGGAGCAGTCCTAAGATCGCATAATGGTCAGGCAAACGGAGCAAAAGGATCTCAGGCTGCTCATTGTGCGAGTTGTGTGTGAGACCCACAGTCTGTGTTCCCTCAGCAGTTTATATCCTGCTGCTTCCAGGTAGAAATATACCTACAGGTGGAGCTGAGAAGCCCTTTTTATAGTTCACCAGCTTTCAGGTACTTTTTAAGTATACTTTCAGGTATTTTTAGGAGATCCTAGGAAGTTCCCTGAATTGGTCAGGCAGTTGGACTCGGTGATCATCGCAGGTCCCTTCCGACTGAAATAGTCTATTGTATTCTATTCTACTTCAATACTATCCTTACAAAATGCAGACTCACAAAACAGATTTCTAAATGCCTTTCCAGTGCAGTGAATTTACCATTATGAAGGTTCTTGAAACTAACCTTCTTTTAGTTCTTGGAACTGAGGAAAAGTGACAGTTGCATGCATTTAAATTCCTTTCATAAGAGGTGGAAAGGATGCAAATGGTAAAACCTTAATATAAATACAATCATTTATACTGTAATAATGACATAAATAAGCCTCTTCAAAGGATTTAGGGCAGATATCTGGAAAAACATTGTGTCATCTACCTTTGATGAGAGCTTCAAGGCAAATAATAAATGAGCAGATGAAACTTTCTGTAGAAAGTCATGTTTTCAAACGTGTCCAAATAACATCTTCAGTTCCTGATAGCAGTGTGCTAAAAGCAAAAGCAGATCATTAAAAATAGAGAAGGTACTTCCAGATTAATAGGTCTGGCTACAAAAATCCTAAAGTTTCTCTTGAGAATTGCCAATGAATAAATTAAACTAGCTTCATTTCCAGTGAATTAACATCGAACTATTTTCCAAAATAGTGAAAACTAAGAATAAAAACCAGAAGAGTGTAATTCCTTGGACTGTTTCTTGCAAATTCTGTCCCCAAGTGTTTTTGCAAAGTCAATTAAATGATTGACTAGTTAGAGGCACAAAGAAAGCGAGAATATATAAGTGAAGGAAAATAAATATATTGAGTTTGATGAAGCCATGACTGTACACAAAACATTTAAGTACGATTTGAAAGAAATCCTGAGGTAGGTATAAAAGAAAGATGTCTTATATGTCCTGAGTTACAGAAAGGACAAACATCTCTCTTGTTAATAGCCAGATTCCATGGTGATTTAAAACAAGATATCCCTACTAGGTAATGCAGAGTACAGTGTTGCAGTGATTCAAGCTATGCCATACAAAGTATTTACTGTAGCTGTAGGCAGACTCTCAGACATGTCCAAATAATAATAGCCAGAGGACTGCCCACAAATAGCCCTAAAACTACTCTCATTTTCTCCTTGTTGAGCTCTGAGAGGCTGCACAGTTTCAGTTTCTGAGACCTGAGAAAGGATTCAGGAAAGACCAGACCAGGGGATTTTTTCAGTAGGGATATTTTAATCACTAGCTAGGGGGCTCTAACATACTACTTGCCAGAAGCATTTATTAAAAAACTAGTTATGAATGTGGAAGATGGTATTTACAAGAGATGAAGGGATGGCATGGTTTGAGCCATTGCTGCTTTAAAAATACATGTGATTCAGACTGAAGCAGCCCATGAACTAATTACTTTGGTAAGAATGTTGTAAAAATGAGCATGTGGTTAATTATGGAGACAGTCAAATTCAAAATGGTCAGAACAGAAAAAGGACCACATGAAAATGCAAATCCATTTACACTGAAAAATCAACTAAGAAAATCAAATTATTCTTGAGCCAACGCCGTATTTTAAGTACATGAGGAACTTGATTGCAAGGGAATTACCTCAGCACATAAAATCTTGTATCCAGCTAAGTGTCTTCCTGAGTCATGTCTTGCAGGAATACAGTGCAGTAAGATAATCTGCAAAGTATTTAGACTTCAGCTGGTAGAGCGAAAGTTGTTTAGTGGAGTTAACTGTGCTAACAGAAGCTGAAAGGATTTCAAAAGAGGAGCATTCCAAATGACAATTTTGTTGAGTTGTCATTACAAAATTTAATCCTGAGCCTTTTATTTATATCCCAGAAATCTTTAATTGGGGGTAAAGGATGTGGCTGCTCTAGAAGAACAGTAGAATCAAGCTTTTGAGTTGAGCTGATCATAAGAGAGACTGTGGGAGAAAATGTTTCCTCTATGACTTCTTAGCTCTGTCTCCAGTCAACAGATGTTATTCTCCTGCTTTAGAAATTGTTATTATTATATATTATCATATATAATAGAACATGTTCTTATCTTCGTTCTAATCCTGTGGTTTCAGACTCATCCTGCTGGAATCACAGGAATAAGTTAGACCTGTATTTGCAATGGTATATTTTTAATCTATATACACACACATTTTTAAAAAAAAAGAAAAAAAAATAAAAGGTGATATGCTGAGTAAAATCCTGGCTCCAGTTTTGCCAGTACTTTTAATTGGATCAGGACCCTGTCCCATGTTACTTCTGCAGAGTCGTATGGAGTACCTGGGTGATCCAAGTTTGTTACAGTGTGGAACTGAAAGCCAAACACTTCATCCCTTTCAGGACTAAGAAAATGTATTCTCCTTACTAAAAAATGATTTCCCATTCTATTGATGACTATTTTAGTGCAGAGAGCTTTGTTTCACTTCCATATATAAGATGGGTTTATTTGCAATCTGGGTTCACGTAGGGTTGCTCTGGGCATCTGAGCATCCCTGTGAATGGTTGTATTCATTAGCACGGGAGCTATATGTTTCCTGGAGGCAACTTTTGCAAGAAAGATTAACCAGTAAGGAAGAGTTTTGTTATTTTTCCCCCTTTTAAGAACTTTCGTTTTACGAATTCGGAGTTAGATATTCCTGAAAAATTACAAACAATCTACCCCTTAAGATACCAAATGTCAATTAATTCAATTCAGTTAAAACACTAATTTACGTTCTGAAAATGAGTCATTTCTCATTTAGCTACAGAATACTTCGCTTTCCACTTCAAAGGGGAAGAAATAGTTCACAGTAAATATTATCTGCTCTTTAAACTTTTTTACTGATAGCATGCCTTGAATGCTAGTACTGTGCAGTTATTGAATCCATTTTCTAAATGAGGTCTATCTTGTAGACATATCTGTACAATGTACATCATAAAAATATTAAGCTCAGTGAAAGATTATACAGCATATAAAATACAGTAGCGTTTTTATGGTTGACTTCGAATTTGCAATCAGCCAAAACATCTTTAACTATCTAAAAGTCTTGGACACGTTGATGATGAAAAGCTAATGAAAGGAATGAAATTTGAAGAATTATTTGATTATCTCGTATCAGTTTTGATAGATCATTTTCCTGTAGAGTTTAAAATTTAGGAAAACAAATCCTAAATCTGAGCTGTGAAATAGTCCTTTCCTTCACCCTCTAACATTTTTTCTTATAATTAGTAAGAAAGAGGCAAACAAACCCCAAAATGTTTAATTTTAATTCGTGATCCAGTCATGCATTCCTCCTCTTCTATCCCTAGCTATTTTCTCTCTCTTGTTATGTGTTGGTTTGTTGGGTTTTTTGTCTCAGGAAGTTCTTCATTTTGTTTGTTTGTTAAAATCCCTGCTTAAGGCAGGGAATACTGTTTAGCATCACTGTGTACTAACCCAGCCTCCTCAAATACTGTCTGCTGAAGCCTGACATGTTATGCAGGAGAGACTGAAATGACTACATTACAGAGGAGTAGATCATTTTGAGTAGCTGTTTTTCCCATTTCAGAGGTTCCTCTGACCTTTTTTTCTTTGGGACATAAGAACATCCTGTTCTGCAAAATTTCTTTCCACATCCCTGCTGACATAGGAGATGTCGTCCTTGCTTATAGAGGACTGAATGCAAAGCCATATGTTTAGTTTGGGGAGGCAACACTTACTGGTTGTTTCTATTGGTTTTGGTTTCTCTGTGCTGTGATTTTCTGGTACATGTGAGAAAGCTCTGATTACTGGATTTGTTCATGGACAGATATGCTGAGAGCTTGTTTTTCTCATGTACTCTGATATTTACAAGTGTCACGTACGAATCATAGAATATCTTGAGTTGGAAGGGACCCATAAGGATCAATATATCATAAGGATATATTGTTGTTGATTTATTTCCTGTGTATGCTTTCTTGAACAACGCAGTTAAATGTACGACTTCAAAATGTATTGTAGGCTCTTGATGGAAAATTGAAGGTTGTGAATTTAAATTTCTAACTGGATTTTAAAACATAGACATATTTCATCACTCATTTGAATTCTACCCAGGCAATTAGTGGATAAAAGCTTTTCGGAGTCCCTTGTAACGTGAACTTTGGGAGTTTGGCCTAGCACTCACAAATACCTCAGAATACCAGAGAACCTCACTGGTCCTAGAACCTCCTGCTCATTGCCTCAGCAGAGAGGTCAGATGGGCACCCAGCATCTCTCACATGCACTGCATCCAGACACACACTTTGCAAAGACAGGACACAAAGGCACTAACTGACTGAGCTTGAAACTGCTGTAGGTAGAGAGCCCAGCACCTTCTTTACTGTCTGTTTTTCTTTCTTCTCTAAATCATGTTGGAATTAGATTTGCATGCTGATGAGTAAGATAACTGAAAACTTCATTAACTTATAAGAACAGAAAATCACACCAGATTGTTTAACTCAATTAATCAGAAGCAACTCTCACAACAGATTGAAGAGTATTAGAACAAAAAAGGGTGTCCTCCCTGCATGTATCTTCCTGCAGCACAGCATGAAGATGGTCATCTCTAAACCTCAAATCTTCAGCTGTCAGAGAATCCAAAATGACTTAGCAAGAGCCATGTTTACCAGTCACTGTAATCAGTGTATGGCAGCTGCTGAGATTGAGCCCATGAGTACAGCAGCTCTTCCCAAGCCCTGAAAGATGGAGCTAAGAACTCAGTGACAGCCCTCCTCAATACTGTGCTCTGGACTTCACAGCAATTGCAACAAGTTGCTTTATGCAATAACTGAGGTTTTCTGCATTTCTGAAAGAATGAATTTCAGCCAGCTGAATTCTCGGGGATTTCTGTTACTCTCTTCCTTCCTCCTCCCTCAGCTCTCAGAATGCAAAATCAGCTCCAAAGGGGGAAAGCAGACCCCTGCATCACATAGCTGGGTATTTCCCCTTTCTTTCAGACTTTCAACATCAGCAATTATAAAAATATTATCTTTCCTTAGTTATGGGTATGTATCAAAGGACTTCACCAGTAACTGTGCAGCCTGTGCAAATTGGTGGATTTTGTCATATTCCAGCATATAAAAAAGTTGAGTGTTAAATGTTTTCACCAGAGAGATGAAGGCATTCTGTGCACTGAGAGCACTTCTGTGCCTAGGTCAGGTGCTATGAGGGATATTTCACAAAAGAAAGAGGGATACATAGCAGGGAAAAATCTTGTGCTGTTTAGATATAACAGTTCAGACACACCAAGTGAGATCTCATTTCCCCTCTTCCCTGGCATTTGTGGCAGCAGCTCTGAATGGGAGTTCCTGCAATCTGATGCAGAAACACTTTGCTGGGGAAATAGGTGCTGTAATCTCTGTTTAAATTTAGTATGAGGGCTGCATGCCCTTGGTTGCTCCTCTGGCAGTTGTTGAGGCTTAGCTGATTGATTTCTCAACTGGTGAGCAGGCATCTGTAGAGAAGACATTGATCTCTGTAAAGCTGGTCGCATTATGTCCTAGGACAATAAGCAGCTTAATTCAGGTTTTCAGAGGTGTCTATGAATGAAGCTGGGGTCTGTGTCACTACAGCCCCCTGCTACCAGCTATGATGTACAGAGGGTGAATTTCTCACCTCTCTTTTTATCTGCAAGATTTTGACATATCTTGGAAAAACAGGCATTATAATCTGGATTCACAGAGAATTTTTATTTTTAGCTTAGCTTTCTATGCAGCCCCTCCTTTTTTTCTTCTGTCTGCCCCCCCTTCTTCACTAAGTGCTGTTAGCGTGTATAAATGTGGATGCCTGAATGAGAGGGCATGACAGAGGTGACAGATAATGAAATAACTGCTGTCTTTCCCCTCCCTTTCCCTCCCCTCCCCTCTCTCCTCTCTTCTCCAAACATTTTCTAAAACAGCATTAACATGTGATAACATACATTTATTCTCTCATCCCGCCTGTTCAGTGGAGCCTTTGGCGTGTGTGGGGAGGAATTTTCTTGTTTTGAAGTAAGATTTTCTGGTATTCTCTATATTAATGCTACAGAAGGCAGCACTAGACCAACACATCATTTGTACGAGCAGAGAGGAGTAGGGTCGATCAGTGCCGTGACATTGATATACTGTGCTTTTAAGGGCAGACCTATGAGTCCTTGTGCATATTAAACTAATTTGCCTTTAATATAATTTCTGTCTCGGTTTCTTTTTTATAATATGTGCCTGTGATCAGTGACCATCAGAGCAGGGAAGAAATGAAAAAGCCTTGGAATGAAGCTGCATTTTCTTTGAATTTATCACAGTGAACTGCTTTCAAAAGAAAGCAAAAGAGAAGGGAAATACAGTTGCAAATGGTGACAAAGGAAATCAGATTTGCTTAAACGCAGCTGGAAACAATGCTGGAGATGAAGACAGTGCTTTGAAACAATTTTTATGGTCAAAGTCAGTGGCTGTATAAGAACTTCCCAAACAAATCAAATTTTCTCTCAGGCTGACATACTTTGTGCACTAACTTTTGGGAACATTTGCAATGTGTCTGGATACTGATGCAATTGTTAATAGTGTTGTTGCCTTCTACTTCTTGTGTTGCCAAAAAAAAAAATGTTGTTCTAATAGTAGTCTGATAAAGTAAAGACTCTCCACTTGTCCTCAAAGTTCTTTTTGCAACCAGTCATATGAAATTCCTCTCTTTGGATTGATATTGCTTTTTTTTTCCCCTGCATGGATCTTCATAATCCTGATCTTATGATGACTATAAACAAGTAACCCATGGCTACTCCCTTTGCAGTCCAAGGGATTGAGACCCATGTTCTTACATGGGCTGAAATTTTCTTTTTGTCAACAAAAATATTTTTTTCTTTATGTTTTGTCTTGGTGAAAAAAAAAGTTCAAATTTTGATTGCTTTTTATTTAAATTGCCAATACTGACTCTCAAAAATGTCAATAAACTTTGTAGCTGACTGGGAAATATGTAAAGAGCAAAGGTAGAGTTGTATATTTTATTTTAAACCTCAAGATGTTGTAATTCCAAATAAGTTTATGTGCCAGTAATATAACCAGTCCTCAGTATAAACCTGGGTCAAGAGAGTATGGAATTATCTCATACCCTACAGCATTAAACTGTGTTTGCAAAAGTTACTGATTTTGTAGGTTTTTTCGGTTTCTTGTAAGGGAATGGACCAGAAGTGGATGCCACCCAAATAAATGGAGGAGGATCTGTCTGACTGTGGTCATTTCTGTACCACATGCTAAGGAGCTTATTCCTCACTGGGTAATCCTAATGAGGAAGAGCAAAATGCCATGAAGGCTTCCAGTAAATCTTTTTGTAGAATAAAAAAAACCACTGACAAACCATTTGGATGACGGTGGAAGGGACATAGCTTGATGCACCAGTAACGGGTGGAATCTCTGGATTCCTGATTTCTAGTACCACCCGTGACACTAAGAGAAAGCATAATCTTGGTCGGATACCTTGGCTTCCTTTGTCTCAGTCTCTCTGTAAGTGATAAAGTTTTTGCATTTCCCCTAATGGAGTCTTTATGCAACGGGAAATAGGTAGATTGAAGAGGAGGAAAGAAGCCCTGTTGCTTATATTGAAATGTATTACAGATGAGGCTAGACAGTAATATGTTATCTGAAAGGCTTTTATTCCTTGCTACCTTAGAGACAATTGAGCTTTAACACATGCATAGTTGATCTTGACAGCATGTCTCTTTATCTATTAAGTATCATTTGCACTGCAGGCTGGCTGAGAAGAACTGTATGCAGGGGAGTGCAATTTTGTTGCCAGAGCATTGATCAAAAGGATTTTATTTTAATGCAAACGGACAAGATACAGAGTATAGATGAATGTAAAATGTAGATCTAGAACACTGAAGGACTTCTCTCCTATTAGAAGATAAATTTATTTCATTAATGAAGTGGCAAACGATGTTTGAATTCTACTTTGTACAACTTCCAATGACCCAGCACATTAACCAGGCAACTCTAATGTGTATGGGATCTGGGTACATCACTGAATCATTAAAAAATCCTAGGCATTTGGCACTGAATTATTTGACTACAGTGACAAGTCATTAAGCTCCAGTCCTGCAAAGTATCATTTGGGGTTTTTTTCCCCCAAAAGATAGCGTGTGATGAGCCCCTTAGAGGGAAAAGGTGCTCTTTCCAGTCCTGGTACTAGAGTTGGTTCTAGGGAGAGCTGGGCTTGGCTCCCGTCTCTGCCACAATCTGTGTATGATTTAAACAAATCTCTTATATCCCCTGTACTTCAGCTTATTATTAATGAGAAGAATAGTATGACCTTCTCATCCTCTTCTGCATTTCGGGGAAGTAACTGTCTTTATGTGTTTGGACAGTGTCGAGCACAATAGAGTCCTAGGTTTGGGTGGTGTCTACAGGCACTACAACAAAAAAAAAATGTAGTAATAGTAATAAAATGCAAATTTTCATAGTTTGCATCATGAGGTTTCCTGAAATAAGAAAACATTATTTAGGGGAGACCTTATCGCCATGTCCCAGTATTTAAAGGGTGGCTACAAAGAAGATGGAGACTCCCTTTTTACAAGGAGTCACATGGAAAAGAAGAGGGATAATGGGTACGATTTACTCTCCTGGGGAGATTCTGATTGGACACAAAAGGAAAATTTTTCACAGTGAGAACAATCAGCCATTGGAATAATGTCCCCAGGGAAGTGGTGGATTCCCCATCGTTGGACACGTTGAAGATTCAGCTGGACCAAGTGCTGGGCCGTCTTGTCTAGTCAGTGCTTTTGCCAAGAAAGGTTGGACCGATGATCCTTGAGGTCCCTTACAACCTGGTATTCTATGATTCTATGATTTTGTCTGAGAAAGTTCTTTGTAATTGGAGGTAATTGCCTGCAGGGACTATTAGCTCACATGCTTTCTAGAACATTAAAATCTGAACTGCTTTTTCTGCTCTTTAGGGTGAGAGCATTTCAGCACTTTATTACTAATCATAAAGGAGAATACACTTTAGTCTACATTGGAGTCACAGTCTGTATTGCTGTTGTAGTCACAAGATTTTAAATCACTGTCTTACTATTTTTTTTAAAGAAAAATATTACTTTAAATTACTGTTAAATGTCCTTAATTACTTATTATAATCAGTATAGGAAATATTGCTAGCTTGTGCTACTCATTAGGAAAAATAGTTCCTATTCAATGTAATCCAGGGTGGCACTTTCACCAGACCCTTGTTTCCATGTTAAAATTGTGAGATATATGGGCCTTAAATGCCTAGGTAGAGAAGACTCCACAGCAGAGGTAGTGCAAAAGTAGCAGGGAGGATATGGCAAAGACGCTTCAGGGAGTTTGAGGTGCCCAAGGATGCAGCTTATGTCAGTAGCGACTTGTAATGGCACAGCCAAAGTGCTGTGGCAATCTGAGAAATACTGTGGTCCTTAAAGCAGCAAGGAGAGACTGACGTTACATGACTTACATTTATCATAACTGCTCTCCGATCCCGTTTATTTGGCTTATGAGACTGGTTGCCTCTATGCTTCAGCAAGAAGTGCTTGCAGAGATAGTCTTGACAATAGTAGATGCATGGGAGCAGCACACCATTTGAGCTTATCTAATCTCCTCCTGCATAAGGATAACTAGCCAAGGGATCACTCTGCAAACAGAGCTGTACTGCTTCCAGTGCTAGAACAAATTTGTTCAGAGCTGTCTTACATCAAAGAGTGTGAGCATGTCTTTGGAAAACCAGCACAGAATCTTTCTATGCCATTTGGCAAAATAGTGTTCTTGCTATTTAAAGGTACCAGATAAAGCCTACAAAAGTTTCAAACTTTTTTTTTCAGCAGCAGAAAAATTTTCTGTCGCTTCTATATAAGGACAGGATGTCATAGTTCCCACTAGTATTCATTCCTCATCTGAGGCTGCGAGAGAGTATCATAAGATGAGGACATCAGTTGACTGAGAACTGGATGGAAGCCACCAGCTCACATCAAACACACCATCAGATGGCTTTGAAAATTGGCACCTTGTCAAGTCAGGACATAACTGATCTTGCACTCTATGTCATATCACTGTACCAAGTCCCTGAGCTACTTAGACTCAGCTTAAAAAATTCTACGGGTAACTGTCCTTGTTCATTCTTTGATGCTGATCCTCTGTCTAATATCTTGTCACTGATATTAAAGCAATGTTTTGCATTCTATTTAAATTAATGTAGCTTATAAGTCTATGTCATCTTTTTCTGTTTTCCAGACATCTTGCAAATAGCTGAGGGGTGTTGCCTTCACAGAAACCTTTCTGAAATTTAGGTTTAAAAGCCAGAAGTCATGACAGAGAAGTTAGCTTATCTATCTGAACTCTGAGTGGTAAGAGGCTTCATTTCTCTTGACATTTTTGTTATGCTGGGAAATCAAGTCCTTAAATCAGAACACCTCATTTATCTCACAAAATTAGTTTGGTTTCAGCACAACCCAGTAAAGAACATCTGTGGCTACACACGATATGCCATTAGTGTATCAAGCAAATGAGGGGACTGTACATGGTATCTAATTTGAGAGATGCCTGTGGTGCAGTTATATTTTTTCTAGTGCTAAACATAATAAAGAAAAAATATGTGATTGTTTCAAGTACATGATGTACTTACGTATTCCTTTTTGCTGTAGCATCTGTAAAGCCCACCAAGAGAAATTATTCTGTGAAAGTAAGAGAGCTTCTTGTGTTTGTGTTACCCGAGTACATCTGAGCGTTTCTTCCTTGGGAATATTAGAATCTATTTTAAAAATAAAATTATTTGAATTTGAGCTGGTTCAAGTCCTCCACAAAGGCCCAGTAGTAAATCTATTTTAGATGTCTTCTTTCTGAAGTACAGATGATCTTACTTGAGATGCTGAGGTAGTGCCAGAAATTTTCTCTCTTTCTCTTTCGTCTGCTAAGAAATGCAACAGGGGAGAGTATCATGGGTTGATTGTGATTATTTAATCCCTTACAGCAGTTTGTTGAAAGGGGCATTGTTAGGACTTATATCTGGTAAATTCTGAAGGGCATCATCAGAGAATGTTCTTCAATATTTCATGGTTGGGGAAGTAATCTGAAACCCAAGGGACTCAAACACTTGCATTGACTAAAGTCTTTGGACTTCTGTGACTGTTTTCAAAGGCAATGCAGGAGAAGAAGACATAGAATTTAGGGACAGCCTGTTACTGTATTAAAGGACTACACGAGGGTTTCAAGTTTTATGTGATGCAATAACCACTTAAAAGAAACATGGAAAGAAGAAAAGAAAATATGAAGAATCCTTTATTAATTTTAGGGTGGGTGGGTGGCTGTCTCACATAGTTTGTGAGACAACTGGTCATACTTAAGTGAAGATGAAATACAGATGTTCTGGTGTCCTTAAAAATTACTGGAAGTGGTTCTCCTAGGAGCCAATTGGAAAAGATGGGAATGTAGGGAGAAATGCATTTAACTATGTTCACTTTAAAGTGATAGTGGAACTAAATGGACTGGGTTGAACTTTGGTGACAGTTTCTGGCAAGAATACTGAAACCAGTTTATAAAAATTGAGGTCAAGGAGCTTTGGTTACATCTTATGGATGAGTGAATAGAAAATACGATACTGTAACCTGCTAAACGAAGTGGATTAGGTAATATATCTCTATAAACTGGGCTTAATCGGTGGCTTGGAAAAGATAGATGGCATTTTAGGAAATGCAGTTTAAAGTGCACCTACAGTTGAAACTAAGCAGTAAAGTACAGAACAAGAGGGGATAATAACGTTGTAAACTATGGTACTGAAAGTTCACTGTGATTGTTGGGAACTGGACCATAAAATGACTGAAAATAGGCACCATATTCTTTCAGCTTCAGACATCAGTAGCTGCTGACCTTCCTAGGCAAATAATATTGTCAGGAACCTGTGATTGAAATCAATTACTGCCTAAGCAGCTTACCATCTGGAGGGAGGGAAAATCTTTCATTCTCTCAACTTGTGCATTTCATTTTTGAGTTGTGAAAACTCAGCCAATCCACTGGGTTCAGTAACTCAGCAGCTTCAGTAGAGTTCTGTTTTCAAAGTTAAAACTAGAGATAGTTATCTTATTTATCATTAATTTCTTTATTTAAAATTTAAACCAATTCATTTTAGGGGGCTGTAGAGAAATGTCGGGGGGGAATGTATGTAATCTTTCCTTTTTAATCTAATGAGGTAATCATTTTTGAGGATTCTGATAGGTTGGTCCTGAAAACGTAAAAAGCGCCACTCTTCTGGCAACGTGTATTGTTTCAGTCATTCTGACAGTGACAGTGACAGTGACAATGCACAGAGCCATATCCAGCACTATCACCCCTATGCTGACGGTGGCGGAGTGACGATGCGGAGGATTCTGAACAAGGCTCTTGCTGTTGTGGTGTAGACACTCATGACCCTTTTAAAGGTAATTTGAAACCAGCCTTTTGGGATACTGACTTTCAATCAAGAATATCCCATGTCCTTATTTTCCTAAAAGGGCTATGTGGAATACGTATGAGCAGTCTGACTGTGTACCCTCTGGTTTAGTTTCTGTTTATATATTTATAATAAGATGCTTTTTGATGAAGAATAAAAAAGTTTGCAGTGGTAATTTTGCAAAATCTTTGACTTACAACACCTGCCATGTTTTATTTTCTATAGATCAGTCAGTTAAGCCTTTCATGTTTAGAAGGTTCAATCCGTATGAAAGTGGAGAGGACATCCAGAACATGTAAAACAAAATTGTATCACACATTTCTGTCATCCTGATGGATTGCTTTAAAATAGTGCCCAGTATGATTTCCACAAAATGTATTTTCCAGAAGTTTTTTTAAAATGTAACTATCTTTTCAAGTCTGGGGAGATAACTAATATATCTGTTATTTATCATCAATTTTCTCTTCCTTAACTTCTTTATGAATTGAATTCAGACCAACTAAACTAGTTTTTGGAATGTCAGGTGTTTGTAAGTACTGGTGACCACAATGCTTGTTAATTGCATAATAAGTTACATGGATTTTCTGAAATTTGAGAGTACCACTTCCTGACATCTGAATAGTTAGGTTGATAAGGATGTGTCTGTTTATAGAAATGCTGCATTTAAACTACAATCCTAAATCCAATTCTCTAACTGGCTTTTCGTATCAGACTTTCCTTGTGAGTAATCTGAAGCTGATAGCTGGTCTTCTCGGGTATTGTATCTGCCAGGGTTGTTTAAATCATCCGACATCGCATAGATTGATTTTAGTTGACTTAACATGAAATCATGGAACTATGGGCTGATTATCCACCTCTCTGTTTTCAGCATCTAAAGTTGAAACTCACTGTATACTTTCTAGTTCCTACCATCTTCACATCTATCAGGGCTGAAACCTTGACATCAGTGCGAGTAAGCCTTTTTCCCAGTTTGCTGAGAGTGAAGTAATTCACCTCTTTTCTAACGGCTTTGTAAAGGCAGTATCTAAACTGTCTGTGGGATAAAATTCTCTGGGCTTCCCCCCCTTTCTTAAAAGCACCTGGAGACTTAGGACCACATTCCCAAGTAGAAAACTATAAGGCTTCTCCCTGAAGTTTGGCTTCAAGTCCATCTCTTCTGATCTTTGACGCCCTGTGCTAGTGAAGCTGGAGGTGGATTGTCACCAGCAAAGATACTCCCGGGGTAGTATTCTGGAGCTTGGCGCTCACTGACACGGATTTTATTCATTGAGGTAGCTGAGATGCAAGCAGGGTTATGAGCAGAGTAGAAAGGAATGGCTCAAATGAACAGAGAAAGTGCTTTGTCATGTAAGAGCTGTACTCAGCCATGAGCCTTTACACTTCTCTTCCATGTAAGTGACTAAGAAACAGTAGGGAGCCCCATTACTTCCCTGTATGTGGGCTACTTTATCTTCATAACTGGGAAAGGGGCCAATACCAGGTTGCTATTCTCCTGCTATGCAGGAGGGCAAGAGGTGGGCAAGCAAGTGTGTGAAAAATACTGAGCCTTGATGTTATTTTTTGTCCTTCTATGTAGATTTATTTGCCGATGTTTCTGTATTTGTTCAACTGAGCCACAGCAAAAAAAGAAAAGCAAGCTGCTAGGGAAAGAGCCAAAACTGTTTTCCACTAAAAGTAGGGGATAGCTGAGAAAGATAATGAGATCATACTTTGATTCTTTATTTTCTCAAGCTGTATTACACTAACCTGTTAATATTTATTTATAATATTTACCTGTTAGTAAAACAGCTGATGTGTTAATCAGAGTAACTTTATGGACAGTAGTTTCAGTTTATAGTCTGCACAGGCAGCTGTGTTGAAAGTATAGAGGTTGCCTTGCAGCAGTTGTTTTTGAAAAAGTTTTCCAGTCTTTTTACCAAGAGCAAAGAAGCTTTTATGCACTAATGGTGTAATATGGACTAGTCTGAGTTATGAGCACCTCTCAAGAAAAAAGCAGATCCTGGTAGCACTATATTTTAATAAAGATACTTTCCTTCCACTGACAAAATGAATTCCCCCTAGTTTTATATTCTTATTGCACATTCTCTACCAGCTGAGAAAATATCAGTGTTCTGCCCAATTCAGCTTTAGCAAGGTCGTCACTTCCAAACTTGTTATATTCTATTGTATCCTATATTAATAAATGCTGGTAATAAGAGATATGTGGATTGAGTGAACAAGCTGTTTATAAACCTCAGGAAATTTTCAATTAAAACATTTAATCTTCAGAATGCACAACCAGCTAGCTTTCAAAAGATAGACATGAGAAATATGGGTTTAATATTTTAAAATTCTCCTATCTTTTCTTGAGTGGTTACTTGTTCTTTGTGGTTAGAAAGGCTCTTCTTTATAAAAAAAATCGGAGCTTTCTGTCAGCAAAAGATACTTTCAATGTAAAGAACAGTAGTGAAGTAAAAGGAAAGAAAAAGAGAGTGAGTTGACTGTAGGGAGATAATGGCACTGGTTTAGTCTATAGGCCAGCTATTTGTGGCTGTTAATCAGATATATTTACTTTATTGACCAAATGACACATTCCCATTTTGTGTGTGTGTGGTATAATGGTAGTGATGATGCAGCTGCAGGTGAATGAGTTGGACTCTATTCTGAAGCCTTAGCATCGAGCATGAAATAATCCACCTGGATTATTAACACATCATTTGAGTTACAATGTAGGGGGTTATAGTTTTGTTTGCATGTTAATAGTAAATTCACTTAGCCTCTGAGATACTATAAATACGATACACATTAAGGGTGACAATGGTCTATTATATATCAAAGATCTTTGCTCAGTGTGAATTTAGTGTGAATTTCAGGGAATAGAGCTGAAGGCTGCAGTTCGGTGTGACACATTTCAGACTTGGAGCACAGCCACATAAAGATGTCCGACTTATTAAGTCCAAGTTTGTCTGCTAAAGCAGCTATATTGCCATCAGACTTGTTCTGGCTTGCACCATCCTAGCACAAGAGTTCCTGTCACAGGCTTTCTGCTTGGGGGTTGACTTTATGCACCTTTCAGTGTACCATCTTTCACAAATGATCAGGATTCTCATATATTTTCATTTTGTTATTTGCATTCATCAGCGTAATGAGCAGCACAAGCCTGTATTATAGTCCGGAAACTTTAAATCATCCAGTGTGGCTAGGCTGCCCAGAGAAGTTGTGGATGCCCATACATTTGTATAGGTTCTCAAACGGCTGCTTCTGTCATTTTGTGTGTCCTTTTTCGCTGCATCAGCTCCAGCTATTGCAATTTACAGGAGACCCAAGCAAGGTGAAGTGTCAGTTTAGAGATGGAGTGTTGGCTTAGTAACTTAATTTTAAAATATAGAGATTTTTTTAAGCTTTCTTCACAAAAGAAAATCAGGGTCTAAATGAATTTCTCTACTTTTCTGGGAGCTTGAGGCTACTGTGGGTGACTTCTATGTTTAAACTGCCCGAGTCAGCACAGTAGAAGGTTACTGCTGTTGAAAACAGGGCAATTATCAGTTTCCCCACGCAAGAAATACTATATACCTAGGAAATCTGTCTAACTTGATCAGGAAAGCTGGAGTGAAGGCATTTTGCCTTTCTTTACCTGGGGGCTAGATGCTTCTAAGTGTCCTTTCTAAATTCTGCTTAGAGTGTCTTTCACTTCAACCTGCCTATTTCTCCCTGTCTCAATCAAGCAGCGTTACCCTCTCCCTTCTGCCTCCTCACAGTAAGTACACATAAAGTGTACTGAGTATGCAAAAAAAAATTAAAAAATCATCTCATAAAGGCTTTTCTTGCTGATCTGTGCTTCCCTGTTTGTTGGGTGCTTTTTTGGTGTAATGTACAGAATTTAATGCCCTAATACTGCAGCTGATTCTGTGTAGGAGTAAACTTGCACCCATTTACAGCCCCAGTGACTCCAAGGGATGGGATGCCAAGGGAAGGGTGGATGACAGGGCCTTGAGTTAATCACAGCCTTGAGATCATATAAAAAACATACAGATGCCCAATTACCTAAATATTATATTAGAGGTTAATAAACCAGATCCTAATTGTGTAAACAGAGAGGGATTAGACATGCTGGGTGAGACAGATTTAATATAGAGCTTGAAAATGAATCAGACTCCCTGACCTCTGTCCTTGCAGTCTTGCTCTGAAGGTCAAAACCTGTCAGCAGCAGAAGTAAAAATCCTGTGGTGGACAGTCTTTAAGCATCTCAGAGTACATCGTGCCTTCTACCCACCACTTCAGGGTACATTGTGGCCAGACCCTTCCTCAGCCAGTTCCAGAGCGTATGGGATTTACTGTAAACAGCTGTGCCTGGGGATGGTTGTCTTCCTCCGTCACCAGCAGGTTCAGCCTGGCCCAGGGTGTAACAGCACAGACAAGGTTCAGGTCTCATCCTCTCTGCACAGCCGCACCTTCTTAATGGTGTGGGTGCTGTTTGGTTTTGGTTAAGCTTTGAACAAAGAGACTATGCAATTATGCCCTTTGTCAAAAGGGTTCCCTGGAGCCAGTGAGGGGAAATGATGTCATTCTCAAGTGCTGATCTTACCATGCCACTAAAAAAGGAGGGAATAAGTACAGCTTGCTCCTCGGTTAGGTGTGGGACCTCATAACTTGTTTGGATCCAGCAGTGCACTGCTCCTACAGAAGAATGATTCCAGCCTTTCAAGGTCTGGTTATTAATTCCATTATGTGTTTTATGTATTGTAAATTCTTTTGGCTCAACCAAGTTTTAGCCTGCTTCACAGAAAATGGTAAGGGACCAAGCGTTCATATCTGGGTGCTGGTTCTGGAGATTTTCCTGAGTATATTAACTTATCTTCTGCTCGTGGAGGATGCTGAAAAACATTAAGAGTCATGAAGATATTGTGAACAGGCATCGCTGGTTTACAATTAATTGTAACTGTTAAGAATTTATCGGTTTTAGTTTGGAAGCTTATTCTGCTGCGTACCCTAACATAGTATGGGCAGCTCTCTTGGAGCTAGTTAAAATCTTTAGTAATGGCAGGAAGGTACTGTGTGGTTGTGTTAAGCAGATGCCATTTGGACAATATTTTTTTCTGATGATTGGTTTAAATTTTGACCCTTACAGTGTCAAAAGCCTTGGACAGTTAAAGCACTTTTGCAGTATCTTAAAGAATAATTGACAATCCTTTAGTCGTAAGACAATTCCAAGAAACCTGATGCTGAGTTTCCATGTGTGCAAAGAACAGAAATGGACTCTTGGGTTTTTTTAAGACAAATGGAAAGCAAACAGTTGAAATAAAATTAAATTGCCATTCAGCCTGCAAGCTCACAGTAACTTTTAGCTGTTACAGTTAATGTGAATGTACATTTTTTTTGGTTCAGTCATTATTTTTAACAGTTGAGCCTATCTAATCATTAGCTGTATCATGAAGTCAATTCCTTTCATGTATTCAGTAACTCATCTTGTCTAAATTGTTTCAGTTCCTCAGAGATAGTTTTTGAATATGCATGACATATTTCAGCATAATAACTAGGAAGTCATTTTATGTTGCATCTCATTAGCAAAATAAAGTATCAAAACAGGTTTCCTTTGCTTTAGAGGAAGCTCTTCAATTAGCTCTGGAGAATAATTCACCTTCAGTTCCCTCACACATGTTAATACCTACTCCTGAATATTTGATCTTAAATACTAGACTAGATTCACTTTAATTGCATTGCATATAATTTAGTTTTCCTCAAGAATCCTAAAAGACTAGACCAATTTGGGACTGAGTTCTAAGTAGGGTATAAACCAAAGCTTGAATCAAATAATTTGTTCTGTGCTTTGACACAACCTTTATGGGACAGACTTCTCAGGTCTCTCTTTCAGTAAGTAGCATGAAGGAAGGCCACTGAGAGCAGCTGGTTGCTCAGGTTGCTCCTTCCCATAGAGCAGGATTCAGAGGTACAATATGTGTCAGTGGTAGAATCCTCAATCCGGTGCTACTTCTACAGCCCACGTAAGAGCGAGTGCAGAACTTGCTCCACAATTGTTTGATGTACCACATCAATATATGGCATATATAAAAAAAATCATATTTATGTGGTTCCAGAATATGAGTCACTTTATAAACAAGTATATCCTTGCATACCATCTGGGATGACTTCATTCTCTGCTGCAGCAGAACACAGCACTTGCTGAAGTGTGCACTGTGATACCACACGGCACTTTAGGACAGGAAACAACTCAACTGTATATTCAAAACTAGAGGGAAAAGCTATAGAGGTAGTATATGGTTCTTTAGTCAGGACATAGTTACTTTGTCTTTTGAGATCTTGGGACTATATAGTCCTATGTGTAAATAGCCATTATAACTGCTGGCTTTTTTGTTTGCTCGGAGTTTTTTAATGCTTTCCCAGGTGGCTATATTTTCATATGGACAGAGATTCTCAGTGGAATCCATGGACTCAGGGGATGTGTCCCAGGAAGGACTGAAAGAGAAGTGTGAATAGCTATCTGCTAGAGCCCAGCGCTTGTGCTTACAATACCTAGTACGTCTTTGAAATGCCCTGATAAGTAAACACTGATTTAGTATGAGGTTTACACTGAGTTTTTGTCATGGAGGTCATGGGAACCATGAATTTGAAGAAACCTCGGGATTTTTGTAATACGCCCCACTGCTTACCTAGAGGCAAGCCATTTTGGATTATAGAAATGAAGTGCATGTAGGATCGCTGGCCTGGAGGACAAATGGTTGTCCTATCACTCCAACCTATAACAGTCGTGAAGCAATGTTGTAGATAGGGGAATCTGCTCAGTAAAGCTGTTGTTTAGTAGTTATAATCATATTTAACATGTTTTCCCTTCGTTTGCCTTCATGTAATTTATTAGAAATGTTCATATTGAAATCAAAGCCTTCCTGCAAAAAGAATCTAATGGAAACACAAGAGATGCTACTGTGCCTACAGTATACTCAATCATTCAGGGGAAAAGAAGGATTATCTGTCTGGCTTAAAATTCTGACCTCACTTATAGTAAAAAAACGCATGTTTACAACCCTCAGCTGTGATAATATCTTTAAATATACCACACAAACATTTTTACTGCATTTTGTACACATCTTGTGAAGAACGGATGTGGAGCTCACTGAGCCTTTTGTACTGAGGGTTGTTATGAAAAGTCAGTAAAATACAGGAGGAGTGGCGTAGGAAAAAATCTGTGAGTTGATGTAAAAGGAAACAAATTGCATCTCGGTGGGACGTGGCCTGGACAGAGCAATCGTTCTTACTTCTCAAGTAATTTCCATTTCTCCAGGGAGATGATTTATAATTAATGCTCTTTGTTTATGGTATATTTATGCCTGCAAAAAAAAAAATAAATAGAAGTAGACATGTCCTTCATCAAGTATCCCAGCATGCAGGCCAGTAATTATTCTTATGTAACTTGTATTGTATGTAGTATAAAGCTCCCATGCAGTGCGGTACACTGTGAAGGGCTGCTAATACGTTCAGCAAGCACAAGTTAGGAAAAAATAATTCTTTTGAGTGGGGCTAGAGAAAAAAAAATCCCTTTGACTCTCCAACCCGTCTGTACTGATGTGCAGGCTTGAGGTTCGATGCTGTCATACTTGCAGAAAGCGTAGATGTAGCAGAAAGGAGCTCTTCTCACCATCCTTCCGCCCCTGCATTGCCTGAGGAAAAGCTCAGGTCCTGTGCTGGAGGGCTGGGAGAGATCCCTGTGGGAAGGTTCCTCTGAAGCTTTGGATCAATCCTCATTGTTTGTATGAGTAAACCTGTAGGAGCTGCTCCACTTCCAGGCACTTTGGACCAAGCATCACAGATTATTCCTGATCCCTAGAATCCCTTCTTTATCCAAACCCTACAAGTGTCGTGTAGCTCTAGCTCTGAGTTTAGCTCCTGTGAATAGACATTTCTGCTGTGCTACTCGAGCTTTAACTGCATCATCTGTGAATGCGCAGCGTGAACTAACATCTGTTGAATTAAGCAGATTACAAGTTAGAAATATTTCCTCTTTGCATTAACTTGTTTAAAAGTTTTGTTTTGATTGCAATCCCACAGCTTTAAGCAGCAGTTGTTACTTTTTTCACAAGTCCCTTTAGGGAATCTCTGGCCTGGTTGACCAAGCTGCAGAACACTTGATACTGTGAAGTTTCTGTTACTAAAAGAAGATAAGCTCACCACCACTAATATTGTCTGTAACTTAAAAGAGGAACATGTATTTCTGAACTGGTTTTAGGAAATAAAAGAGTCTAAGTCAAAACTTGATCAAAACACATCTTTATTATAGGTATTTTGTGGGAAATCTAAATACCAGACAGACAGACAAGTTTGATACATGCAAATAGTAGCTCAAGGTTACTTGATCAGAATTCAGTAAAACCCCCAAACATTACATTTCATTTACATCCTCTGATAGCAAGTAGGACTTCAACTTTGTGCAAGCGTTAAGGAGAAAATGGGCCATTTCTGTACTGGGATCTGAACTAAACAAGTGCCAGGTTCAAACTCAGCAGTCTCTGTCTTGTCTGTCTCCTACTGAACAGGTTCATTTTAATTGATCCATAGCATAAACAGTTATAGTACTGATATGGCTCCTGACTTTTAGAATTTAAATTCTCAGGACTCTGTATCTCTCCTGATATTTGGTAGTTTTATTAAACCTATGTTTTTTGCAGTCCAGTGGTTATGTAGGCAAGCCAGCTTTTCCTCTACTGCAGTTTGAAAATGTGGCTGGTGTACATCTAAAATTTCAGAAACACACTAAAAAATGTAAATACATTATTTGTGTGGGAAAGATTCGCACTTTTAAATAAACCTCATGATTTTTTAAGGCCTGACTCACAATTTTAATGCTAGTGTTGGCAATATTGCTGGTTTTCTCCAGATGGTTCTTTTTGAAAGGAGAAAAACTCACAGTACCCTGTGGGACACTTATCTTGAAATTCAAATAGCAATGGCAGATATGCAAAAGAAAGAAGATTTAAAAGAAGAGAATGCACAAATCCAACAATCCCGGCACAGATGTTTAAAGCTGGATTATATCTTGTCTTATCTACTCAGGGATGTTCAATAAAATTAACCCAAATGAATTTGGATTTGAAATGTATTAGTGAGACTATATTAAATTGTTTTATGTATATGCAGTCAGAATTTAAATGGCCTCAATTTGCTTTAGTTTGAGTCACTATGAAATGAATTAATGAAACCAAGTTATGCCACCTTTATTTCTGAGTGAAAGTCCATCCATTTAGTAGAGCTGTTCTACATAATTTGCCTTAAATTGACACCTTTTGGTTAATTCAGCTTCTTTTCCTGAGTGTCCTTGACATATCTAGGAGATAGCAAAGGGTCAGCAAAGGAATGAATGACTGTCAGATTCAGTGAGATTCTTTCTTCGTTATGCTTACCTCTAGATTTTTCAGACTTCTAATATACCCCGTGGAACATGCTGTCTTCCTCCCGTGATGAAGTCAGTGAAAACTCAGCTGCAAATATTCTGAATTATGTATATTGCAGATGATGTATTTGTGCTTCTTTAAGCAGATGTGCATAAAGACCCAGCTGAGGTTGTTGTGTTGTTCCACCTTGCGATCATGGAACTGCCAGCAAAGGGCACCTCCATTTTCAAGTTCCCTGCATTGCATAAACGTAGGAAGACAAGATGGACAGAAAGTATATCAGCCAATTTTCTGCATCTGAAATCAAGGTGGCAATTATTAATACAAGCAGCAGTGCAACAGCGCAAATTGGGTAGAAATCATATGTAGGTTTTTTTCTATCAAATTAATACTAGCGCACAGCTTTGAGCTAATGTTTCTGCTTTCATGCTTCCTGCTGAAAGGCAGGTGGTACCTGATCCACATGAAATTGGAGGGCCACAGACAGGTAGAACCAGATCCAACACAGGGCTTGCCAATGCAACAGTAGCTTCACCTAATTTTAAAAGGCTGGTTATACCATATCCTGTATTTCTCATGTGATGACTGTGTTTCTGATTTAGTGCTAGGAGGCCTAAAGGTGGATTTATATATTGTCAAATCTGGAAAAGGTCTGAATGAAACACCACAATGCACCTTGCTTGGTGTTGTCAAAATGGAAAGCCTGGAAAATGAGTCTCTGTCTTTAAAACAGTATGTGGTTATGCGAGGTTTGGATTTAATGATCCAGGGTATCCTTTTCAATCCTGCCACGCATTTAAGGGTTTTTTTTTCCATTCTCAATCTGCATTCTTCTGCCTTGTGCAATCAGTTGAAAACTTGTTGAGTTATGGAGTAGAAGGTGTTGTCCATTACTTTAATTATTTGCCCTAACTACTGTGCTCTCTTTCAATTTTAAGCAGCACACTTTTCATATCACAAGTGTCATTTTCTAAATCAGTACCTAGTATTTCAGTGATAGAGGTCTTTAAAACAGAACTTTGATTTTAATAAAAATGTTGTTAAAAGGAAGCGGGTTTTGCGAGTCTGTGGTTGCTTTGAACTGAAAAACATTGGCAAAAATCTGGAGAATCACACAAATCTCACTAGCATTTAGATCCGCCTTTAAATTACGCATAGACTCTTGGAAATATTTTAGGAATCTAAACTGTTTTATAACAAAAGTAGATCCCTATATGTGTGTATCCAGGCAAAAAAAGGTAGATGAATTTAATTATGCTCTGTCTGGTAACATATGGAACATTTCAAATCAGAAAATTTTCAACGCAAAACCTTTTCTGTCTTCCTCAGCATGTAACTGGAAAGCAGAAAACTACATAGAACCCTCAAATCTGGTTGTGGAAGGGTCTGAAGTTTAATACAGATTAGTCCTTGGGATGCAAGCATTCCTGTCCTTAACACCAAGATAGATTTTTCTTATAGCTGCCTTCCCATTTGCCACATATCTTGCCAAGAAGTATGACAGAGATCAAAAGTGTGATTTGATCCTCGTTGGAAAGTA
This sequence comes from Pluvialis apricaria, assembly GCA_017639485.1. Taxonomy (NCBI): domain Eukaryota; kingdom Metazoa; phylum Chordata; class Aves; order Charadriiformes; family Charadriidae; genus Pluvialis; species Pluvialis apricaria. Next base: position 9,835,753 of record CM030014.1, read on the forward strand.
CTTAGGCAAAATATATTATATTTAGAAAGCAACCAATATCATGTACCTACCCTTCGAAATGATTATTTATGTATTTTCAGAGTAAGTTGTATTTTGGACTAGCAGTTCTCACTACATGTTCCTTTGCTCTCATTCACTATGGAGAATATATGGAACACTCGAGCAGTTCCCAACAAGCCCAGATGAATAGCTGTGTGCTATATATACTTCTGCAGGAGTGGGGTTGGGGTTGTGGCATTTTCACTAGTGATTAAATGTCTTCCGAACCTATTCATGCTGCAGAGCTATAAATGATGGATTTTTCACATTAATGAAAGGAGCCCTTGGAGCCCTCCAGAGTGCATAGTTCTATTTTTACATTTCACTATCGGAGAATGAAGAAAGATAGGCCAATGTGTTTCTTTTTTTAAAATGGCAGGAACAGAAATTCAGCCTGTTCTGGCTGTCATTCAAGTGCCAACATTGTTAACCATTGTTGGGCACAAATTCAGAGCTCATACTTGTTACATCATTTCATCAGGGGGATTTTTTTTTCACTTACTTTGAGCTCATTAGTAGACCTGACCTAAAAATAAACATACGCAGGAAATCTGAAACTGCTCCACTATGAAAGCAATGTGTTATATGGTCTTAGAATGGGGTTATAATTTGGAGATCAAGCTTGAAAGTCCCCAAGAAATGGTGCTGCGGCTTATTATGTTGCTGTTTGTTCTGTATTGTTACCTGTATCTTGGTGTTTGTGAGTACAGAAAGGGGAGAAGGTTTAGTCCCCTGTGTTTGCTTTTCAGGGAGGATTCTGTCATCCTCTGGATGTCCTGAAAAAAAAAAAAAAAGCTTTTATTAAAGCAGAATAGAAAAAATCTGCCATCCCTAAAGTGACTATGATAAAAAAATAAATTAAGAGCAAAAGGGAACATATAATTTCAGTTTCACCTGATCTGTCCGTAAAAGTGTGCGTAGCCGTATTTGCATAAATAGTACTCTTTCATTGAGAACTGATAAGGCAGCAAAAATAATGGATCCTAGACAACAAAACTGAAGTAATTTTTTCTTTTAGACTAGTATTGCAACAGGTTTGTTCATATTCTGGTTTTGTGAATAGCAAATCTAGAATTGCATAAAAGTAAAGTGCATAAAAGTGGCTTCATGCCACTGAGACAGCCTTGACTTCCAACAACTGGCATTTAAGATAAACGGTGTGAGAGGTCATCAAGTTTCAGCTTTCTTTAAGCAGGAAGAAATTGTATTGAAATTGGAATCCTGAAAGGGTTTGCTAATTTGCAGCTTCCTTGAGAAAAGAGAATGGGGTCTCTGAATGAAGCTACCTATGTGTAGCTTGCAGGTAAGCTCAGACATGTAATCTACCGGGCATTTCAGCATGAGGCTTCTGCTAAGAGTACAATATTCAGTTGTTGTTGGACTGGTTCTCCTCAAATGGTTTCAGGCATGTATAAATGAGTCAGAAATGAACAACAGGAATAAGTAACTGCATGCAGGAAAGAGGCTGCATTCTTGAAGCCTTTGGGATTCGTTTAAAATGTGTTGATTTCTTTACTTTTCCTTGTTTCTGGCTTTGGTGAAAAGATTTAAAAAATGTGAGAGGAAAAAAAAAAAAAGCAATGTGTAATAAATAAAAAACCAAGGAAAGAAATCAAGACATTAAAGTTGCAAAAAGCATGTGGCCCAGTGCTATCACAGACTTTGCATCATCCTCAGCAAGTGGCCAAGTCACATCCCTTGGAAGGAACAGAGGTCAGGCTCTCTGGAGAAATCATTATGTTAATCACCAATACAAGGCAGTTTAAGAAATTGAAGACATTCATATCTGAAGCCTATTTAAATTTAATATATTGTCTATAGTACCTTAAATCAGCACCAGGGAAGAAGAGAGAGAATGGAGGAGCGGAGCTGTTCCAAAGCAGTTTTCGTCTTGTTAGAGCTCATTACAGTTGCTCAAAATTTGATGTTCTGTAATGCCATAACTTGGGTAGGTGATAGACTGAACTGCAAACAGTGGTTTTGATAACTGTACTAAATCTAAATTGCTATTTTAATCAACTGTAACACTTAGATTTTCAGCTGATAAAAATGCGTGCAGAAGACACATTGCTGGTGTAAGTGCAGTGGTATTTGAAATCAATATAATCTGAGCAAAATTATGTTCCTCTGCTTTTTTCTTAGGTTTCTATGGAAACCTTCTTGGAGGTGGTCTGAGGAAAAGAAATGTTAAAATAGAACAATAAAATGTGTTATTTATACATGCAAAGTAAATATCCTTCCTGCATTTTTTTATGGAGGTGAAAATGTGATTTCATCATTTAATATTCTCCCTCAACAGACAAATTAACTATGACCCAGCCTCCTTAGGGTTTACTTTTCTGCATTTGGCCAGCATGTTTGAGAGGAAAAGCAGTCATCTTGCATGCTAAGCATCTATTATTTATTTGCTGTATCTTACTAAACTATCTTTATATTTTTATCCAGCAGCCTTTACAACCTGTGCCATGAAAAGAATGTCTAAAAAGTTATTTTGAAATTACAGCTCTGTTAAGCTCTTTATGAACATAATGTTCCTTCAGAGTTTGAGCCAGAAGAATATAAAATTCAAACCCATATTGATAACATCACCCTAAATATATATTAATAACAAGTGGTTAGGAGATACTGTGTACATGTATTCTTTTAATGAATCATTGCTGCATAGAACGAATTTTCACTTGCCCTAAAAAAACTACATATACCAGGTGTGACTACTTCGATATCTGGCATTGTTCTGCTATGTTTCAGTTTTGTATCTTCATATTTCAGCATACAATTTTTGTTGGTTGTGTTCTCATCAGTCTGGTTGCCTGCCTTTGAAGGTTAGCTTTTAAATCTGAACGTACACTCTGTTCGGTAGATATGCAGTGACTTTCACAAACAGTATTACTCTGAGGAAGTATTTGGGGGGCTACTGAACCCTATGGTGGGTTTAATCCCATAGTGGAAGCTAGCCTTCCAAAAATAGGTGTTCAGACATGCCATAGCGACTGCATGCTTCATGTGTACACAGCTCCTGCTTTACTTCTGCTCGTTCCAGGTTTGGAAAATCTCTTTTGGGGTCTGCTAATAGGGCTCTCCACTCACTATTAGGTCATCTTCCTTTTCTGTCATGTGTTCTTCTCCTGTCTGGGGCCATTAATAAACCTCTGTAATCAGGGGGAGTTTTAAACCTCACTTTGGGGGAAGTATGTGTATTTTCTCAGGGTCTTCTCAGAAGTCCAGTGCAGAGAGTAATAGGGAGCCTCTTTTAGCTTTCTCTTATATGTATGACAACAATTTAAGGTTTTTTCATTCCTGCAAACCTGAGGAACTGCGTTACAAATCTGTGAGCCCCATCTAATGAATCTTCTCTGTTCAGTGTTTGCTGGTATGTACAGACATCTCATTTCTTCAACACTACAGTAACAGGTACCAGATGAAGCTGGATGACATTAAGCAAATCGTTTGCTCACTAAAAATTATATTTTTAGTATAATTAAAGTTATGATTTAATATAATTCCTGATAACAGAAGAAGGGGATTATTTTCTGGAGAATAATTGAATTTTTTTGTTCTGCTATTTTCAAAATACTAGATTTCAGCTTCTTTCAAGTCATTTGATTTGAAGCTTAGCTTGCTTTTCTTTTCCAGGAAAGACTGCTTACAGAGCACAGGAGCTCTTTAATGTGCAGGGGCTCTAAAATGATGCAGCCCCTGTCTTAACCCTTTATACACTCAACCTTGACACAGTACAAGAACAGCATGTAAGGGAGAGCAGAGAGCGACAACTCCAAGCCCGGAGGAGTCCAGGCACAGCTTTTCTCATCCAGTTCCATACCTCCGTGTAAAGACATCTTCCTGCCAAGCCTGCCTCTTTCATCTCGCTGCGCCCTACTGTCTGTATTGCCTTCATCTATTCTGTAAGATAGATGAAACACTTGTTCTGTGCTGGCTAGCATAGCAGTAGCTGCATTCCCCAAACTCTTCTGTCCTCTTTCCTTTCTGTTTCCCTTCTCTCTTTTACCATTTCAACACTTTCTTTAGTTTAAGCTAAGTCCTCTGGCTTCATTTTTATCTGCAGTCCTTGCCCCTTTCAAAAAAAAATTGTCACTGTTCTCTATTTTTATGTAGTACTCTTCAAGAAAGATAGGGTTAGTTTTTTTCTCGTGGAAAAGCGGTAAAACTGAGGTCTCTAATGTGCTGCCTGTGGCCATGCTTAAGGCTGAAGCCATTTTGAATTTGTGGTATTGTAGCACTGGACAGGTAAACAGAATCCAGCCCCTTACTTTCCATTTGCAAAAAAGTAATCCCACAGAGCTGTGATAACTAGTGACAGGAGGTATAAAAGCTTTAATGCTGCATTTGCAAAACTCTCTGAGAGTGCCAGAGGTTTTTGCCAATGAATGTCAGAGGGGCTGAAGCAGAAATTGGTCTCAAAATTACTGCTAATCATTTCCATAAACCATTTCTAAATGAAATTGGCATAACTATACCATAGAACAGTATGCTTTTCTTGTAACCAAGGTCCTAGAATAGCAAGGTGTTATGATTTGGAATTTGTGTAAAGAAGAAATCAGACTTCTTGAGTGTCACAGACTGCAGAGCAGTTGTCCTTTGTCCCTCTGCTGCCCACTTCATGGTCGCCATCTCCTGTAGCTCCCTCATTGGCTCACCGGTGCTTCAGTCTCTGTCCTCCTCCCTGACCCTGCAGCTGGTCATCTGCTTGACCATCTGCACTAGAAAGGCTGTGGCCTGCTATGGCCTATGCCAACGTGTCCTTTACCCTCTATGATAGTCCAGTGGTTGTAGAGTTAAATGGCTTGAATGATGTTTCTGATACCTCAAGCACGAAAAAGCAAGTGGTCTGCGTGAAGGCTGCATACAAATCTGTGCTATGGAAATGTTTCTTTTACAAAACAGCTCCTGATCGAACTGCCAAATCGCACTCACACAGTGGTGTCCTGCCCATGGGTGTATATGCTTGGTGAACAGACAGGGCATTGCTGCATATATTTTTACAGACCCTAGGGCATATCTATTCAGGAACTGAAAATTCTGTGATTCATAGGTTCTGATGTTCAAAAATGTTGTCTAAATAAACTGAAGCACAAGCAAGTACTTTATGAACATTTTGAAGAAACTGGAGGAAACAGAGATCCTATCTGGACACAGGAAAGGGAGAAGAATGGAGGAAAAGAACAGGGATCCAAGTGCTGAAAATGGGAAAGGAAAAGGATTAGTGGCTCTGAAGGAGCAAGGTGATGGATGGAAAGACATGTTACTGGTACAGAGCCTAGACTAAGGATGAGCTAGAGATGGTATCAGTCAGTTGCTTTGGAAACATGACCCACCAGAGAGGCATGGTATAGCTGTGCCTCCTTAGAGCAGCATTTCTTGCTACTCACCCCAAGTTACAGAAATACCTAAAAGGCTGAGTGTGCAGTAGCGCTCTTATTCCACCACCCAAAGAAGTCTGCTTTGAGTTGTACTGGTAGGGGTGTGCACAATCCCTCCATCAGCCCTACCTCTCTGGTGCATCTTAAATTACAATGATTTATCCTGCCCCCACCCTATGATCTCATTTTCTGTCTCTCAGGTCTCTCTGCTGTGATGCTTATGGTGAAATTGGTCAGAAAAATGGTCTTGGACTACATCTGGACCTCATCTTCACTGTCCCCATGGCTCCTCCATTTATACTTCTGATGGAGATTTATTGCTCTGTCTTGAAGACTGTGATTTTCAGTTATCCTATAAATTTTTTTTTAATCATCATATAACCTGGTTGTAAGATTGCCTAAGGAGTTTGTTCAGATATCAGCTAATCATATTGAAACCAAAAACAACTGATAAATGCACTAAATGCAAAAAAGCTACCAAATATACAAATCTTTGCCAACTTAGGATGCATTGTCAGTGAAAAATGGAAGCTGTATGGAAATCCAGCAAGTGCATTTATTAGTGGTATCAAAATGCTTTAAAACCTTTTCACGATGATTAAAAATCCCCATCATACAGCTTATTCAGTTGCTACTTGAAAGCTAATGGCTCTAATCCTTAGCCAAGGCTTTATTTTTCTTGGATGCCTTTCTGTATCCAGGTCTCCAGGTGCAGAGATGACCTGCCACATAAGCCCCCTCCTTGAACCGTGCAGAATATGGAAAAGTTCCCTGCACTCAAAATAGTGAAACTGTAATCTCTTCCTGGGATCGACATCCAGAGCCTGTCTGCCTATAGGGTTGTGAGAAGCAGAACACCTAGTCAGCATAGAGGAGCATAGGGCTTAAATTTAATGTAGTTTATATGTCCCAGTTTGAATATTAGAATATTTAAGATTAGACAGAAGTCGAATGAGGAACTTTGGGAGCAGAAGTAGGTAAGGAGACTCTGGTTTTAATAATGCCAAGGGTACCCTGGAAAGAGAATGCACTTTCTAGGTTGTCTCTCCTTTCCTGGCATTCTGGGTAGTATGTCCGCAAGGCAGACATGCTCCTGGGATGCTACTTATCAGCGCCACAGCAGAAGATCTCAGTAGAGGGGAAAGCTTTAGCTTTTGTCATTAGGTGTTAGAACCTTTTTATGTGGAAGACATAGCTGTGCTCTTGGAGTGTGTGTTGAATTGGGAAGATGAATCCAGAAGGACACATTTTTGTCACAGGACTTGATATGTACGCACCCTACTCCTTTGGATCATCATGGGAGATAAGACAAGCCCATTTACTGAGCGTTGTTCTTCAATAGACATCCACTAGAGGCGTGTCAGGACTTTTCTGAAAATTAGGAAGTGCTCCAGCCTGGCTCATTGACTTCAGAAAGGGGTTTGCTGTGAAAAGACCTCACAGCCAGATGCAGTTTATCTCTATGCCTGTTGTGTTTGGTTTATATAAGCACAAACAAATTATTGTTATTATTTTTTAAATCAAGAGGCTGATACCCTGATACAGTCAAGTTGCAGCAAGAATAAACAGATGATGAGAAAGGCAAACTGTTCAAATGGAGCCACAAATGGCAGTCGCATCACATGCCCTGAAAGCTGAATCCAGTGCCTAACTCTTAATAAGTCTGTGCCCTGGAGCATCTCCAAAAGGTATATTCCTCTGCTAGACCTGACGCGCTGCAGAGATGGAGGTGGCACAAATAATCATTAAAAAAATTGTGAGAAACAATCGGCACTAACATAATACTTCTGTCTTCACAGCACTGAGTAATCAATGAATTGTCGGCTCTTCAAACAGTCCTGTGAGGTACGCCCTTGCTGTGCTCTGCCCTAGGGAAATACTGCAAATGCCATGTGATGCCCTTTCAGGCAAACCGGTTTTGTGCTTTAGAATGATTTCTGAGGCATGATAAAAGTCAAGTATGGCAGTGTCTATACAAAAAGATGACTTCCTCCAAGGGCAGGGCAAACCATATGTGCCTCCCAGCACTGCAAACACTAATTTTTATCTGTTTGATATTGTGGTTATGTCCTCTTGTATCTTCTTAAAGTCTATGCTTTCTGAGAACCTGTGAACATTGTTGTACAATCAATAAATATACTGATAATATTCTAGGTTCTGCATAAAGAAATAACTTAGGAGAACTCTCAGATTTGTGCCATATTAGTAAAATTTATCCTAAATTAAATGAACTTTGTGAAACTGCAACCATAAGTACGAACTTAAATTGTTAATCTACTTTTTTTCAACAATGCTTGTATTTCTCATGCCCCATTTTCATAGATATTCTAAGAAATTACTTACCTGACAGAAGAAGCAAGTATAAAACAAATATTGAAAGGGAGTCTGCAGAATGGAAGTTTTAAATTGAAAAAATATGGCACCAAAACCCTAGTTTAGAATGTCATTAATTAGAATACAAAGATCTGTTTTGTATGACTGGAATTTCCAATCAATTCACATCAGACTTTGAATATTGAACATCTCCCAAGAAAGTGCAGTTGCAAATCAAGAATTATTTGTGAAAGTTGTCTGGGGAATGTTCAAGAAGCTAGCAATCTCTTCTAAAATGATTTGCAATTATACAGAAGAATAATACATCATTTAAACCACCACAGTAAATTATTTGTACAGTTCTATTTTAGCTGTAGACTCTATCCATGAATTAATTTCTGGAAAAGTCATTATAATTCATGGAAAATGTGTATGCACATTTGCAAAAGTTAGTTGAAAATAGTCACTTGTCCATAAGGGGTCTAAGCTTGCAGACAAATTATAGTAGTACAATGGCTGCAGTTATTTTTCAAAGTGTAAGGGACTGTAAGATGCTGGTACAGCAACTGAAGAGACATGAAACACAGGGACATGAAAACAATGGTAATTTCACCCATGCCCCTTTTTTTTTGGTTAGGTCCTTTGACCAGCTGCAAAAATTTTTGTTGGCTATTGAGTTTCTATGGGTTCACTCCACCTGACAAATGACTCTGCTGCAGATGGCTAACCTGACTACAGGGCACCTTTGCATGCTCGGAGCAGTGCAAAGTACCCGAAACCAGGGAGAGGAGCAGTCTGCATTGTGTGCTTAATCAGCAAATATCATCTGTGTGAAGGAGTTGTGAAAACTTATAAAAGAATGGCTCATTTCATTCTTTTTCTGCTGGTTTCAGCTCTACAGCTCTTTGACACTGACTAACCAATATTGGATTGCATGACATTAAGACATTGCAATATGTCTAAAACTTGCATTTTGCCCCAAGCATCAAGCAAACCAAGCAATAGTATAGATAAAGAGAGAAGTCTTACTGTGAATTATCTGTTGTTTCCTTATAAAAGCTTCTGCTCATAGCCAGAGGAACTATCCAAAATCATGTTGAGCAGAGCTGGAAAGAGTCTTTCAGTCTATTATAAAAACTGCTGAAATATATTTTTGCTCATTTTAAAAATAGTGGGAATATTGCAGCATGACATGACTGACTCCTCTTTTAGCACAAAAAGGCAGTAATGGAACGTTGCAGTGTTATTCTAACATGCCAGCTATCTCATTTGCTGCACAGTCAAAAGCTGGTTTTGAAAGTAATTAGAATAAATATAGAGCCAAGTTTTTAAGTGCTAAGTAATACAGCTTTTTAAATTCAAGTATCTTGCTGTACAGGGAAAGACATCAGCCTGTAAGGATTGGACAAATTTCTGGTCTTGGGAGCTCATAAATATTTTTCTGTTTAGACAGCAAAGTTCAGAATCAGTGATAGGAACTATTGAAGGGATTATTATTTCTTAACTGCCCATTTTTTATATTTTGTAATTTGTCTAAAAGGTCCATTCTCTTGCTTAACATTCCTTTGCCACAAGAAGTAATAGTCAAACTAAACCAGTCATTCATCCATTGGCACACTTTCCCCCAGCTCTTCTCCCATTGAATTCCCTTTCCTTCTGAATATTAAGTCTTGGTTAAGTTGCGCTCACTTTCGAAGCCAATTAAAATAAAGTGTTATCTTTGGCCTGTTGTGGAGACTGTCTTTTATCAGAGAAGTCATGAAAGTTGGTCTCTAGATGAATGCTTTACTGGATATGCTTTGAAATCAGCCTCCTTTAAATTGAGACGGATCCAGCTCATGTGGGCTCAGCTATAGCAATATGCAGTGTTGCCAACACCAGATGTTGAAAATGTCTGCCAGCCATTTGGGAACCCCAAAAATGGCGTAAGAATTACAAAATGTAAAAATAACAGCTTTGAGGGCTTAGCCTTCACTTCTGTGAGCTTTGGGTTTTTGTTCAGTCAAATCACAAAAACTGGCAGCAGTGGGCATGCATGGCGCTGGGAGAGGAGAGAGGTATTTTTCCAAGTACATTTTCAAACCTTCTTTGTGGATGGAGCTTCAGCCAAATTTGAACAAAAGAAGATGCTAGGAAGTTGCTGAGGTACAATAAAAGACAGCAAGTAATTTGTCAGTCATCAAGATTTTACTTTTTAATATATGTGCTTTGAACAAGTAGGACAGATTGGCATGTACTCTGCTTGCCCCTTGAGGCGGTATGGGCACAGTCTTTGAACTGAAGTGAATGGTAAAATTCCCAATTTCAGCAGATGAATTCAGCTGCTGAAGTATGTGATGAGGTAAGATACCGGCCAGCTTGAATTTGACACATACGCTTGAGACCCAAATAGGCCACAGTACTTTGGCCAAGGCTGGCCCAGGCCAGTGGCCATGGCTACACTGGGGTAGCACATTTTCCTCTCGATGCAAGCTCTGACATTGCTCCAGTTCCTGTAATGCAGGTTTCTTTCATCTCCAGCCAGGCAGCTGTCTGAGCAATTTTGTGGAAGAAAAGGGGTTTCTGTGCTCATGCAAACTGATGGATACAAACAGTGGAAATAAATGCTGAGTGAGAAGGAAAAAGCCCAAAGGACTGAGACAGATGGGGCTGTTCAGAGCTCTGAAGGGAGTCTCTGCTCCTTGAATTATCTTTAGAATGTCAGACTTGGGATGCTGTGTGTGGGTGCCATCCAGCTTTTAGCATTATTATCCACTGAGACACAGACTATGACTAAAGGCAAAAACAAAAAATGTGGTGGAAGAAATGGTCTCTAAGAAACACCTTTTCTCATTCACTATTGCTTTCTTTTCCCAGATTCACTTTATAGACCTTTCAGACAAAAGCATAATGTTTTCTTTGCTCTCTGAGGGGAAAGGGAACACCAGATCCAGTGAACTGAGAATAGAATAGAATGGTTTTCAGGTTTTGCAAATAAAAACCAGCATGTGTTGTTTGGTGAGGGTCATTGGGTTGAATTACTTGTTGTTCATTCATACTTGGCCAACCAAGGACCATTCACTGAACCTGTCTTCAGACACTGAATGTTCCAGCTATTATTTATCTAGTTATTTATATATCTTCCCCTCCATGTCAGACTGCTTTCTGTGTGTGCCACGGGATGTTTTGTCTGTAGACAATTAGCTAAGAGCGAGCCAGTAAACTAATAAATAAGTTATCAGTTTGCAGTTATAGATGGTAGTTCCTGAATTTTATATAACTTGTTCTGCACTGCAGATTTCCTTTCTGTGGCTACATATGTGTATTCTTAAAAGCTGGTTCCGAGTTTTCTTCCAGATTCACATAACGCTGGAGGCTCAGTCGTTTTGGCTACTGTCTGCCAATGGGAAAGGCAAGACTTCTGTTCAGGAGTCTGAGATACCTACTGCAGTCTTGAATGGGAGGTGTGAAAGTTACCTTCCCCTCAAACACTACATCAGTCTTCAGTTCAGCTTAGTGATGGGATTGCTGCTCAGTGACTTGCTTCTTTTCTGTGAATTTTTACTATCTTTCCAGGCCCGCCATCCTTCCTTCTCTCCTGTTCACGCCCTCGAGTTCACAGACAATGGTTTTTTTAGAGTCAGGGGACCATCAATTCAAACTTCCAGATTAAAGGACAAACTTTAATAATGGCCTGGAGGGATTAATAAGCATTAATTTGTTAAATGCTGGAAGATAGCAGGAGCAGAAAAATGCTTGATTCAGAGATAAAGTGACTTAAAGCTAATTAGATCTGTTGAGCAATCCAAAAGCATGTCAGAAATTGGAAAGGACCTTTCGCAATTAGTGAAGTTCATTAAAAAAAGACTAATAGCTAGCAGGAGATAGGAAAGAGCTTGAAGTACACATATGTATTTTAACTAGACTTGAAAAGGGAACTGTTCCTGTATCTTAAGGAGTTTGCTGATTCTAAAATCTTCTGTATCTAATTCTGAACAGCTGAGACAAGTACTAAGGGGTTTCATTTAGTATCCAGTAAGGCCCCAAACTAGCAACATATTTTTCCAGGTTCTTGGTTCACCCACTGTCAGTAAAGTATTAAAAATGTGTGCTTAGGTTCCATTGATTTAAATATTTATTGCTGGCTCTGTTAGCAGTTGCAAGAATTAATTGTGTCTGATCATTTCAGTAAGAATTATGAACTGTCTGTTAATCTTTATCCACTATATATTCCTACTTAGGGATACATTTCTTCTTGAAGAAGGCCTAGCTTCTTTTGCATGGTAATGAAGAATACCTTAAAAAGTTGTTCAGGCATACAATGACAAGAAAAAGTGAATGCACGTGCTGGTTACTGTTTCTAGTAGAACAACCCTCTTTTGCAAAATGCTGCCCAAACCATGACTAAAAAGACAGAATGGGCCCGGGGAGTTTAAATGTTTATTACAGAGGAAAGATTTATCAATGCAGGATGTACACAAGAAGTATTTTGTGAATGCCCTTAGGAGAAGCTCTCCCTTTGGAAACTTCATTCTGTCTAGCTGCTGAGAAAGCTTACGCAAGGATGGCTCAAAGATTTGCAAGAAGAATGTTTAGCTCATGAATCTTTATGTAACTCTCCTCTCCTGTGTCTCTGGCAAGTGTCTTTTTTGTACTATCTGCTGACCAGCTGACTAGCTTTAATTGCCTTTAGCACTGAGTAGCGAGCTAGACCATGCTGCCAGCAATTAAAGGGAGTTAGTTGTTTTTTGGATAGTGTCAATACCTTAATGTTTTTCTGGACACACAAAGAGTTTGGAATGTACAGTGAGAGAAATGCTTTTCTATGCTGTATTTTCACATGAAAGGTGGGTTCACAATGCTAACAAATAAGAAAGACACAAATTTGCATGCACTTACTGTGCAGATCAACAACCACAGAACATGCAGGCATGACAGAAATCAGTGTGTGTGTACAGACTGTAAGGCAGGGGGCTTCAACACTGGGATTCTGAGTGTCATTGTAGTGCAAATCAATGGAAATGGTCGTGATTGACTAACAGGTGAAAAGATAGAAGAAACCCAGTTCTTTGCAGGTTACTGTTTGCCTATGATTAAAAAGGAAATGATGTGCTACAGCTACACGTTGATATATGGCATAATTCTGCAATCCTTCTCTGGCCAGACTCAGACAGGAATTCCAAGCTGCTAAGCATCCTTAGTTTTCTAGGGCAAGTGGTGGAAACAGCAAGTTCTTAGCCTTTCTACGAATTGGGGTCTATTAGCTTAACTATAAGAGTTGCCTGAATAGTGGCTTTAGAATCCCACCGTTACACAGTTATCTTGCAGTTTAGCAATCTTACGTAATATAAAAACATTAACTGGCACATCTGTCATCTTGTAGATAAATTCATATCAGCTTCTGGAATACACTTCTTCCTTTTAATTCTTGTACTGCTGTTTTCTATAATGGGACACCTTAAAAAAGACCTAGATAATAGGAATTCTAGGAAATCCTAGGAAAGACCTAGGAAATAGAAATAATTGTTTTCTGATGTGTAGGGTCAGCTTACAGATAGTCTCTATACTATTAACGTATCTGCATGTGTTTTATATTTTGGAGCCTTTCAAATTATAGCTTTTGGTCTTAGTAAAATAATTTTACAAACTTCTAAACTAATAATGTATGTGAAAGTACGGCTGTCAGCTAGGCTTGTAAGTATATTTCTTCCTATTATGTCAAAATCAAATATAGAAAGGTTATGCATCTTAGCCAGTATCTAAGGAGAAAATGGAGCTCTGGGACTTCTGCGTCTTGCTTTCATATTAAAGCTGCTAGTCTAAAGGTCTTTGTAGCAGTCTGCTCCTGCAGTGAGTGATATAAAAAAGTAGCAGTCTCATGTGTAGGCATAATCATCCTCAAAATACAGGTATTTCATTTTTTAATTGCACTTACACAAAAATCAGAGGTCAAAATAATAAATTTTGGTCAAGCAACATTTTGCCTTCAAACATGACTGTTCCCATATTAAATTAATTCAGTTTTAGACAAATCAATTCATGCTTAGCATAAGGAGGGCTCTTGAGTTCAGATTCTCAAAAATCAGCTGGAAAGGATAAAGGTTGAGCAATTATTTTTACGATTGGCTGCCCATTCAATTTCTGTTTCTCTAATGGGATTGTTCACTGAGTATTCTACCAAAAGCGCGGAAATTGGTTAAGCTAATTCCACTCTGCAAAAAAGATGAAAACCCGTAACATGGTATTTAGCTGCTTGCTTTCTTTACAGGTTCTGCCTAAGCTCTTGTACTGCATTTTAATCTGTATAACTTACTTCAGATAGTTGTGACAGAGGAAGCTCAGCACTGACTTTCCATTGAGGCATGCTTCAGCAAAACACCTACACGTGTTCTTCAGTCCTATTGCCTTTTGTGAATAAGCATGCAGTCAAAGATCAGCTGTTGCTTAAATCTCTCCTTGCCTTTGACATTAAGAGGGACATTTATTAACTTGTTGCATATTGTTATTGCTTCATTGATATGCTGTGACAAGGATTTATAACAAGTAGGGATCTGGATAAATATAATTCACAGGGAAAAGCACGATGTTTTTAGCCGGAAACAAAAACCTGCCAAGGAACTCTGGCAATCTATAAAATCACATTTAGCTATAACAACCAGTTTGAAAAAAAAAACCCAAGTAGGAAAGTTCCGAATACCAGAGGCTGTCTTCCCACGTGCACTTCTTCAGTGGGTATGACTTGCCCTTTGCAATTTGTACCCGCACCAGCATTAGTCTCTCTACGTGTTTGGCTACATGGTGAAACGCGGCAGGGAAATGAAGAATCACCTGCCCACGCACACATTCCCTGTGGATTATTGTACAACTGCAAAAATACCTGTGCTGGCACAAGCAGGTGCAGACAGGGGTTAAAGATAGGATAAATCCTGCTGAAGTAGCCTTAGGCACTTCTACGCATTAATGTGAAATGATAGCTTCAGGCTTTAGAAGTACTACAGATGTATCAATAAAGCCCTCACCCGAGGCTAATATACCCTTCTAGCTTGGGTGTATAGATGCAGGTCATAGCCCAGGGACAGGAAGACTCATAGTCAGGCAAACAACAGAAAACATAAAGACCAATTCATTTTAAATGTATTCAAGTTTACCTAATACACAATCTCCGTTTATAAGTCAATCTGATGTAAAATTTTAGTGGAGTTTGAGTTACAAAATTGCATGAAATATTTATGACTTTTTAATGACATTCTACAGGGCTGAATATTAGCTACATAATGGCTAATCCTCTAACAGCACCTCTGCTCATGTGAAGCTGCTTTGGGAATGAATTTCTTCATGCTGAGGAATTTCTTAGACTGGGTATTTTTAAGTAAATAAACAACCAAGGAGTAAATGATGTGGAAAAATCTGAGATATTAAATCAGTTTATTAAGCATACAAAGTTCTGCCACTTTTCAGTAGTACTTCATCTTTCAAAAGATCAGGCAAGATGGAAATGGCTGGGACACATGTCAGGGGTACAAGAGAAGAGTGTGCTGCGGCAGACTTACTGTAGGGCACATGGGGCAATAAACGAAGGATGTCTGAATAAAAACCTTCTCCCAATCATTAACCTGAGACGGAAAAATAGTGGAAATTAATGAGTGCTAGAAGTAAGGGGGAAAACAGTGAAACAGCTCTGAGAGGAGGATGGACCTACAGAGCAGCTGAGCCGAGCAGCAGCTGGGAGCAGAAGGAGCTCTCCTCTGTAGAAACAAGTTGTCTCAGTTGCAGCCTGACTCCCCACCTTGGACCTGCTGATCATGGAAACATAGCACCGCTCCCCGTTTCCAACACAGATTAATATTTTTTTAGTTCATTTATTACTAGGAAGTACGCTGTGGGGCAGATTTATAAAGATACAGAAGTACTTAAATCCTGTTGTTAACAAAATGCCTTTGAAAATCAGCCATTGTGTTCTGACCATTTAATTTCTCTTGATTATTGAAATAAGTTACTTGCTACTTAAAACAACTAGTCAAGTCATGAAAAGAAAAATTATTTCCCTACTGAATTTTAATTCCTACTTAGGAATAGGCTCTCACTGGCTTTTGAATATAGGATCAGTGGAGAGTTCAGTGCTTTTTAAGATCTATCTCCCTAACAAAAAGAGCAACAAAGCATGTCCTATCAGAAGAATAACAAATAAGTCTTAACCTTGAAATCTGAGTCCTGGCTCAGTCTTTACCACATCACACCTACTTCACAGGACTAAATTCTGCTGTGACTGCAGTAGAGAAGTCTCTTGTCCATCAGGAAAGACGTGAATTAGAGAGGATGCTCTTAATCCATGACGAACGGGGAAATAGAACCTACAAACTCCAGGGAGTGTCACATTCTACAAAAATTACAAGAATCCTTGGGAAATGCAGAGTTAGCTCCATGAAAAGTTGCACCCTCTGTAGACTGATATCCCCTGTGGTTTGTCCTGCCAGCTTTGTAGCTGTAGTGACAGGGTTTTGCAAGGTACAGATACTTTTTTCATACCAGGAAGGTCTGCAAGGTCTGGGTTGTAAGAAATTGTGTATTCTTTGTCTGCAAGGAAATACAAGAAAGAGCAAGTGCTAGAACTGCTATTTCCTTAATTACTAGCTACATTCAGTTGGACTAAATCCTCTAAAAATAGAATTGATTTTATTTAAATTATCACAACAGCTTTATTTAATCTAGAGCAAGTATGAGCAAAGCTTATTTAAAAGCTGACCAATCTTTTTAATTATTCATTGTTCTTCAGTTACTTTGTAATGTGGGAAGAAAAACACTTAAAGTTTTTTTCTTAAAGTGGCTAAATCCATATTCATCTTTAGCTTGGTTTTCTCATTGCTTTTGAGGGAGGTAGAGAGCCAGTTTAAACTGTGTCAGCATTTGGCTATGAGTGAATTATTTTAATTGATTTTTATGTTTTAAATAATATGTTAACAGACAATCATTGAATTTTGCTTATGCATATAAACAAACAAAACTCACGGGAACGTCCAATGTTAAATCAGATGTTTTACATTTAGGCTCAAATCTTAACTAATAACTTCTAAATCCGCTTTTGTATGCACATGCAAATTTCCATCAAAAGCAATGCCAGGGACTGCAGGGTTGGCCTACTAGAATATTTTAGGACACTTTTCTATCAAATCTGATTTCTTAGACCCAATTTTCATTTGAAAGCAGAAATGAGTCTGTAGAAGTCAGTGGAATTACACAGTTACAAAATTGATCTCACCCCTGAGATCTTATGCAAGTGAAGGGCAGAAGGAAAGCCTGGACGCCAGGCATCCTTTACATGCCCTTGCTCTGAAAAGAACGGGGAATCTGCTTGGTCTCTGGCATGTATTGATCTGATTTGGAGGTGCAGCAATTTCATTCTCTACCCCAGGATCCTTGTGGGTCTCAGGAGATGGAGGAAACATGCAATGCACTGGAGTCTGGCCATAGCCTGTGTCACTACAAACAGTCTGTTCCAGTTCTCTGTATGGAGAAGAGGAGTCCCTGTGCTGACACTTCAGCATATTAATCTCCCCTTCTTTATGGCCCTTTTGTTGCCGGAGTACTGTTAAGAGACATTAGTGTAAGGAGAGTTCAGTACTTTGAATTGTAGGCTTCGCTTGTAATCTCTGCTAGTATTACGTAGAATGTAAATACTACACGAAAATTCATGGAAAGATGAAGTCTCTGCAGGAAAGGAACATTTAAACGCTATTAATTGAAAGAATCACCAGGGAGGAAGGAAGAGAGGAGATCAGCATCACTGGAAATGAAAGATCTAAAAGATAAAGCCTTTCCATCACTGCAGTTCAGCAGCATGCAGGAGTTGAAGGCAGATGCTGTGTGATTTATTATTTTTCTGTGTGGGTAATTCATATATGCTCTTGTAATATACTGTAAGTCTGCAAAACAGATTTGTGCCTTCCTTCCCTTTTCTTTCTGTTTTACTTCCTACATATAGAACAACTTCGTGCATTTAATGATTAAAAACCCTTTTGCCAGTTACAGACAGGTATTATGAAATACTCTTCAACTGTATTTAGAGTCTATATTAAGCAGTCTCTATTTGGTGTCTGTTAAACAGGGAATACCAGTCAAATCATAATAAGAAAGTGATAAATTTTTTATTGAAGCATAATGCAGCTGTTCAGAAGCGCTGGCTCTATTTTCTGCTTTGCCACTCTTGCTCTAAAACTCTCATCTAAAGTTGGGATCTAGGCACTGCTGTAGTTCAGTAATAGTGATAGATAACAGTAGCATTAAGTCAGGATTGAAAAAAGCAGTTCCTCTGACACCTGGCATTTATTGTAATGTCAATACGCAGAAAGGTTTGAAGAAAGTAGTCTGAATCATGCTGCTGTCATTCATGAAATCTCTGGCTCTTCTCAAATTGAGAGTGGCATGCATGGCTAGTATTTGCATTGAGAACTCCAAGAAAACTTGAGTAAGTTTTAAAAGAGCCTGCACTGAGACTTATGAACTTCATATCCATAATACTCAGCTCTTGGTAGCAATTCTGTAATCAATGGTAAGAGCAGGGTTTGAGTATTTTACAAGCATGACATTTGACATGACTAAAATACTTTATTAGTGGCCTCTGCAAGGACTTCTTTAAGCACCACTGTCATACAGTCGATTGCAACATGAAAAAGGCAAGATGGCAAGAGGCAAAAATGCTCAATTCCTAACTACGTTACAGCTTTTACAGACCAGTAATCCTGGGGCCATAGTGAATTCCAGCTTTGGACTTAACTAATAAAAATACATCCGGAGTCAATGCAGGAAGAAATTTTCTTTCTCAGACTAGATCTGGACAGTTTATCATCAGCAAAGACTCCAAGAAACTTTCTGTAAGGACACATGTATACGATTCTGATATCTTAGTAAAGTTAGCATGCCTAGTATACACCAAAGTACAGTTTAATTTAAAGTTAATATGGATTCCGTAAAATTTCTTGCAAGGATAGGCAAAGCTGATCCCTTGTGCAATAGGATTGTTTCATAAATTCTCTTGGCAGTTTCACTTGGATCAACTGCTCCTTCATCTGTTATGCAGTGTTGTGTGCTTCTAGAAGATCTCACCCACAGCTGTATGCATTTCACTGGTAAGTGAAGTAACTGCAGTCCCTTAGTTCAGTAGTGTCTGTGGATCCTGCCAGAGCTCCAGGTCCTGTACAGCTGCATTCTGTAGAAATCTGTAATGAGCAGCTGTCATCCTGAGTGGATTCCAGTGGAAATTGGGAATCTCGCAACAGCAGCATCACTAAACTTAATCTTCTGAATTAGGACTCCAGAACAAAAGGACCCCAGAGAAACACTGAAATGTGCCTAGTCCCCAGGTTATCTATGATGCAAAGGTAGTCTGGAATCACAGGCTTCACACAAGCGCCATCTGGGAAGCCAGGGCTTTGCAAGAAACGATCCAGAAAAAGTTTTGGGAAGTCCAGCAGCTTCTCTATTGATATGACCTCTGCTTTGATAAATAGGAATTTTTCAACCAAAAATGATTAAAGCATTTTTTATCATCTCTACCTCTAATCCTGAGCTGGTCCTGATTTTTCAGTGCAGAAGACAGGCGTCAGTTAGGGCTATTCACGTGTTTTCCATAGAGAGCACAAAACCTAAAATCCATTCCTTACATGATGTATTATTCAGTCATTTTTTTCTTGAGAAAATCTGGCAAAATCAACCCAATAAATTTTAATTTTCAAATTTTAAAAACAATGGGTTTACTCCCTTTTGCACTGTGAGTTTGAAATCTTTCTACAGGCTGCATTTATACTTCTGTTCTAAGGCAGTTGCTAAATAGAATCAAAGAAGTTAGAGATGCTGAGAACTTACTGAGTCATCCAGTTTAAGCTCTCTGCTAGGTTATAATTGAAAAGTAAAAGAAACAGGCCTTTTATTTAAGGATCCTCCTGGTTCAAATTATGACAAATTTGCAGGATTGGTGGCATAGGGTTTTGAATTTTATGATCTTTACAACCAGAATTTTCAAAAATTAATGACTGTCACAGTTGAAAGTGTGAAAAGGAAGCAGAAATTATTTCCGAATGACTTAGTTAAAATGTTTATTTTAATCTTCACAAGGGACCTTGCTTTTCAAAATTAAGACTCCTCATGGAGACACCACCTCTGAAATGGGATTGGTTAAAAGATAAGAAATTATTTATTGCAGTCCTAACAGAGTGATGAAGCTTTAGAGATACAGGTTTAATCTTCTCTTACTTTGCAGAAGGAATACAATTTGAACTTCATCTAAATGTATGTTTTCCTCCCTTCACCCCAGCCAAATGTAGCTACACTGCAGTCTTTAGGTGTTGCCAGTGAACCTGACTCAGATTTCTTCATCATTATTGTAGGTAATGGCAATGCTACAAGCCAGACAGTGCCACTTCTGATACCTTTGGGACTTCTTTATTGCCAATGCAAAACAAATGGCTTAAATTTGGGAAGCAAATCTGGTGGAAAAGCAAAAATTGGAACCGCAGTCAGCTCCCTGTCCTTCAGCTGCGACTCTTCAGTAGAACCTTGTTTTTGTGACTAGCAGAAACAAGCTGTAGTCTGGAAAGCCAGCAGTAACAAATCTTTAGTGTGCAAAGTTAACATTTTTAAATATCTAATTGTAGAGTAGAATGGCATTAATTTATTTTGGCGGCTTTTGAATATGAAGGTACTTAGTGATGTATCAAGCAAACAATGATGAAATTGTGCAAAGGCTATTACCCAGGGGGCTGTATATTGTCTTTGGAAACACGCACAAGGGAGGATAAAATAGAGTTAACACAGGGTCATGCTCTTCTGAAAATGTTGCCAAATGCATAGCATTCAGAAGAGTTGCTCCTCTAAATATCCTCATTATCCTTATCCTCCATATAAATGAAGTATAGAAGCTAGGATATGTGCAGCCCTTTCGGCTGGGCAGCGTAATATGCTTTCACAAGAAGCCAAGACTTAGAGAGACAATTATTAAATGATCAGGAAATATGGATCATGTTAGCTTATTCCTTTGGGGATTTAAAGAGCCAGAGAGGAGTATGGTCCATTTTTATGGCCTAAATATTCCTCATTATAACAGAGTCCAACCTCTTTTTCATAGAATCATAGAATGGTTTAGGTTGGAAGGTACCTTGAAGATCATCTAGTTCCAACCCTCCTGCCATGGGCAGGGACACCTCCCCCCAGCCCAGGTTGCTCCAAGCCCCATGCAGCCTGGCCTTGAGCACCTCCAGGGATGGGGCAGCCACAGCTGCTCTGGGCAACCTGGGCCAGGGCCTCACCGCCCTCAACAGTAAAGAATTTCTTCCTAATATCTAATCTAAATCTACGCTCTTTCAGTTTAAAAGTTACCCCTTGTCCTATCTCTACCCTTCATCCTATCACTCGCCATTTTCACTAAAATGGTGCTGAATCAGGCAAGCCTATGCACTGTGGAGCAAAAAAATGTATGCATGTTGTTTTAGTATGAAAAAGTAAATATCCCATTTCCAGTCAAATTCATGTTTCAACAGAAAAGCATCCAAAATGTGCCAGTCACTACAGGAGTGAACAGTAAGTTACCACATTTTTGCTGCTGCAGAATTTCACCCCTAACAAAGGACAGTCAGCGTAAGCCCCATAATCTCTTTTTGGATGTACCTTCTCCAGCTCAGGTGTATCATCCTGGATGCCTTCCCTCTCCTTCGAGAGGAATAAACCATTGACTCTGAACTGTGTCTGTGGGGCAGTGAGGTTTTGTGCTAATCCTGTCCATTATCCACTTATCGTTACCTCTGCAGGTTCCCACACTCAAGGCAGAGCTGTGTTTTCCCTACAGCAGTGCACAGCTCCATGCCAGTTTTCTCAGTCTTGCTTTCAACCTTTGTGGAAATTCTAAGGGAAGCACTAAATCATTATGCTGTGGAAAGGGAGCTGCTTTGGCTCTCAGCTGCTATTAGCATTCACCCTTCCTGTTTTAAATGAGCACGCTGCTCTGGGCCCCCCCTGTAGGTACAACATTTTGCTCATTTTAGGTCTTGATTGTCTTTCTAGTAAATAGGTACCTTGAGAATTGCTCAGCAATAATCGCTATCATAGCTCATCATTCCTCAAGACTGGGAGTTTATGATAAATTTGTGCAATATTTTTATAAACAATGGCTAAAGGAGTTATGCAAATGGTTTGCTTTTGTACCAAAGAATAGATTATTAACATGAACTTAAAATCTGATCGTTTATTCTTTACACATTGTATTATCATTTATATTTATGAAATACGACTGTAAAAGGCTCCAACCGCATTACCTTTGCATTGCGCAGCTCTAGGGAGCAGCTTACAAAACTATGGAAATAAAGCCCACTGAGTTAGATAATGACCCTTTCTAGCTCCTTTCTGCCATTCTGGGGACTAAACTTACCAAAATATTGGTGCGTCTGGGAATTTCTTTTTAGTACGTGGGCCTTTGAGGTGGGAGAGTGACAAAGTGGCAGCACATTACTGTCCTTGAAACACTATCAGGGAAATGCCTGTCAGCCACAGCATATCCTTTGCTGCAAGAATATCCCCTTGGGTCTGTGCCAGCCCACGATGTACCAGAACAACCTCGATTAGATGGCTTTGTGCCATGAAACCAGGCCCATCACTAGCTGAAGACAAAAGTCAGAGTGCAACAGATTTATGGCCACTTTACCTTAAGCTGTACCTGCTTGAGTGCAGAGTTGCTATAGGAACCTGGTTAAAGCACCCAAGGTTCCCTTTTGTTCGAGTGTCGTTTTCAATCCCATAACAAATCCACTAATTTACATGGGAAAATGGGAAGTGGGCTGATAGGCTGTTGCAGTTAATCCCTATTGGGAGAATCCACTGAAATGGATTCAGAAAAGGAAGGGTCAAAAGGAAGAATAAGAGTTGAGGGGGGGACACATTTTTTTATTTAGGTTTTTTTTAATACATGTTTTCTCTTCTTCAGTGTTTGAAGGCAAGTTAATTTTAGTTAAAAGAAATGGAAAAAATTGTAAAGTGAAGAAAACATGATTTGGACAGGACAAGAAAGGCTGTACAGAACATCCTAACTACGAGCAGCAGGAAGCCGCTTTGCTGTGCCTGGGTGCTCCGTGACAGCTCAGGTGACATGGGGTGTCAGAGCAGAGAGGTTTGGACTGGGATTTTTAAACTAACTCATCTGCTTTGCATTGGAGCAGATAAGCAATGCTCGTTTAACCATTTTGCTACTTCACTGTAGTAAAGTCCAACGGAGGGTGAAGCACAGAGCTAGGAGTGGTAGCTGCTTCAGAGACACTAACAAAAATACATCTCTGCCACCATGGTCACAAGCCCTTTATAATTCCTATTCCCATCTCCACTAAATTTTGACCACTGTAGTAACATCTGCACCTGGGAATTAGGGAATGAACAATTTTGGTCAGCATCAAACAGGCCTGCTTTGGATTAAAAGTTTACCAAACTGTTTATAGACAAAGGTACTGGAATAGCTGTCTGCTGTTTGCACAGTAAATAATACAGGCATACAGCTATCCCCTACATGTGCAGGTGTTCTCAGTGCATAAAAGTATAAAGCTTGTTTTTCTGCCTGCCTGGGCAGGCTTCTAAGACACAGACAAGAGTGAACTGATGAAGAAATATTGAACTGTCAAAGGAAACTTCTACCCTTCTGTGCTCAGGTCACATTTTAGAGAGACAGTTCTTCCACAGAAGGCTTGTTTTAGGAGAAGAGCAGGAGGACTTTCTGAGCGCCCAAATACTTTGGTTGGTTGAACATTAAGGTAGGCTTAGATTAAAATAGTTATTATGTAGCAAAAACTTATGTAGTTGCCAGGTTATATGGAAAGAAATATATGGCTTGCAAGTATCACGCCTTTTCCTTTTTAAACTGAAAGCGCACAAGGACCAACAGGCAAAACTCACCATTTTTGCAAATGGCCGCAATCCCACAGTCTCAAACAATACAATCTTTCCACATAATGGCTCTCTGCCAAGGTCCCACGGCAAGCATTAAAGCAGAAATAGCAGAACCCCTCAGATCAACTCGCGAGCACTTGAAGTGCTGTTCAGAAACATGTCCTCAATGCTCAAGTATATAGCCAGCTAAGTCAAATCTGTGTCCTGAGCCGAAATTTTGTCCTGAAACCGCTGTTGTGACTAAGCTGAGGGTGGTATTAGAAGGTATTAAATATTTATTTGAGGATTCTGATGATGCTGAACATTTTTTTTCTGTGGAAGCTCCTATCCCAGTGACCGTAAATGAAGAACAGGACTTGGATGAAGCAGATGGTTCAGCAGATGGTGACTTGCTCCTTTTTTAACCAGGCTTTTGTGTAAATGGAGTGTGGCATGGATCTCTGTATGCTTTTTGACTTTGAGAGTGTGTATGTGTGCTTTTAGGTTTTAATAAGTGTTTAATTATGAAACCATGTATCATGATGATGATTTGGATTTTACTGGCTCTTTAAAGATTTTGGAAGTTCTTGAAAATTTAGTTTGTTTACTGATTTCTGAAACCAACACTATCTTTGTAAAAGGGGTATTTTGTTGTTGATTTTTAATTAAATGGGAGCAGCCACAGTCCTTGAGTGTGGGACTGGACAAAGCAAGATTTTTTTACAGTCTTTAATTTTTTTTCTCTTTTCTGGTTTTGTTTCTCCACCATTAGGCTTAACTTTGCTGACTGCCCAGGGCATTAAGATTTCAATGAAACTGAAAGAGAGAAGAGCCAAGAGGTAACTGAAGAAGGGTGAGATGTGAGGTTCACTTTGCAAACAGTTTTGTCGAGCTGTCGAAAGTTCAACAGTCCCCAGCACCTACTTACCATTCCTGTACTGAAGGTAACAGCCCCCTCAAACATGCCAGCAGGACTGCCTCTGCATGTGCTCCCTAACCCATTTTATTCAAAATCAGATGGATTAGTGAAAAAATGTACTGTTGAACCACCTCAACTAATGTGCCTCATTCAGACTTATACAGGTTAAGGAAAAGTCACATGAGCAGCTCTGGCAGCAGATCCGAGGCAGCATAATTTCTACCACAGGAAATCTGATGATTTGCAATGAGGATTAGATTGAGGGTGGCAGCACATTACACTGGCACAGCTGGAACGAGAAAAGCATGTCCTTTTACTGACCAAGAGTGGTTAAACCAATACAGTGTCTTCTGTCTCCTTAAAGTTCATTTTCTTGTAACTCACCTGTGAATTTGCTTCTAATTTCACATTATTTCATAAGGCCACCGAGGGGTCTTCTAGGATCCAGCTTTGTAAGTTGGAATGTAATTGAAGATGGTCTCCTTGTATCTCATTTTATGTAAATTCTCCTATCACGTAGTATCCAAGCGCCTTGTAACCTTTCATTGGGAAAGGGGAATTTTTCACTTTTGATGTTTGTTCTTTTGCTCATTATTTTCCCAGGTAGGAGATTGTGTAGGCAGAGCGGTGTTTTTGCTGGCAGAGTTCACAGGTTTAGCAGACTGTTTTAAATTACACTAAAATATATTTTGGTTTCTGAGCCAAAAGACAAGCTACTTGCAGAATTGTCCAGCTTAACTTTGTCTCCTGCTTGAAGTGTTTCTAAGCTGAATATAATGAAGATCTATTCTAAGTATTCCTAAGGGATCTCTTCACACCGAATCTGGAACTGATCCATGGGTTTCCACACTTTAATCAATGCACCGTCTAATATTGATTTCCTTCAGAAGTCAAAGTGATTTGTTTCCTTTCCCTGGAGACTTTGGGTTTTTACCTTTGGCTGCAGTCCTTGAATTAATATGGAAATTGAGAACATCACTTAGGACTGGTCTCACGTGCAAGCAAAACATGCAGTTGCATGAAGCCAGGTATCGTGTGCACGCTCAGACACTCAGATGATTGCTCTGTCTCCTTCTCTGGGAGCTAGACAACTCACACAACTCTTGGCTCATCTCTGTCTAAGCTTCTTTGCCTGAGGAGCAGAATAGTAAGTGACTTATTACTGATCTCTTTTTTTTTTTCCCCCCTTTCTTTTGATAGCTCTTCCTCATGTCTCTCTGGAGTAAAGGTCAGCACAGTTCTCTCTGGAAATTTGCTAAGGCTAGTAAGGTGATAAGGAGCTGATTATAAGCCAGAAAGCAGCTACATGGAAAGCAGCCATCTCTCCCATCATTAATCCGTAGTCACCTACAGGTGACTGTCTATCAAGCAAAAAGTTTCAGATTTGCAGCTAAAGCTTAATGCCTTTCTTCTAATCAGCATTTCTAAGCTGCCAATAAGAATGATCATAACATTGCCTGTGTGAGGTTTCCTTTCGTCGTTTGGCAGTGTCAAGGCAGAGTGGCTCTCACTTGCTTTATACCACATAAAACTGGAAATGAAATACTGGGAAATCGGATGTCAGCATCACGGTGTTCCATGTTAGAATTACTCAGGTGAGCCTCAGTATCACAGAGGACTGAGGATCTTGTGCTGGCCCTTTCCTCATCACTGTCGCTGTGTGCATGCTGTGTGCTGTACACACGTGGATACTATTAAGCATAAAGAAATAGCATCACAAGAGCAAGGGCCCTTGCAGCAATATAGAGGTCATCAAAGTCATTCTTTTAAATGACGTATGTGATCTTGTGAATTTGTCACAATGCCAAGGGAGTTGAAACAATTCCTCCTGGACACAAAGACATGAGTGCAGGCAGTGATGTAATCAGTTAGAGTCATATCCAGCCTCATTTGAAGGGTAAGGTTCTTGGTGGTGTTAAATGACAATCTGTCCTGAATTTGTCATGCCCATATGTCATCAGTAACAACTTACAAAACACACCTCTCATTTTAGATCCAAGTTTGCATCTGTTCCAAGCAAAACATGTGCCATCTCCCTGTATATTCCTAGCAAGTCTATATTAGACAACACATGAGTAAGCTGAAAGTGAAACGGGAAAAAGTCCTTTCTATATTATGGGGAAATTAATTGCAAATCGCTGTCATTTTTACCTGGCTTTACATGAATATAAAATCTCAGTGGAGAAAACATCTCAAAGTACTTCACCATATTTCAGCAACATATGAAAGGTTATTGTAGCTCACATACTATCCCTTAGGAGAAACATATTTTCAAATGTTTCCTGGCATGTAATGGTAAACAACGTGTAATTTTTCCTAGAGGCATAATCAATCAAAAAGGTATAGAAATTTAGTAACCAGGGACATCACAAATGATGCTTCAGTTGTGACTTGTCCATCTGCGTTTCATCGGTCCATCATACAGGTAAAGGACATCTTTAAAATAAGGATCCAGGCTGAGAGCAATCCATCCCTGGATACTGAGATGCCAGATAGCTGATATGGTTTATGAGAGGTTTTAGCTTCAAAAGATTGATTTATAGATGTTTTCTATTTTTAAATATGCAGCTGGACATCTAGTATGATTTACAGAAGCATCTGACTAGCTTATATGCTTAATTTTCATTGACTAACAACCAACGTTTAGGTGCTTCTATAAATCTCCCTAGCTGTTTCTCTTCATCTTTAGGCACACAAATGCTTTGTAAAGCTCAAACAAGAAATTCGGGGCCTAATTTTCAAAATCTCAGATCTCATGTGACATCAATGGCCAGATTTCCAAAATGCTCTATTCTCAGCATCCTGAACTCCTTCAAATTCTGCAAATTCACTATCATTGTTTGAAACATACTTTTTCAGGAATTATGAACTTCTAATCTAAAAAAAAAAAGTAAGCCATATTGCAGAGAAATCTGCAATCCCAGAATATAAACATTTTAACACACTTACAGTTAAATGTTTTTTTATAATTACAGCGATGCAGAACAAAAAACCTTTGAAGTATAATTCTGTTCTAAATAAATATTGTCAGTGCATTGTTTGTTTAGCCTACTGATTTTCTATATCAAACACACTCACTTTACATTTTAAAATATCCTTTATGAAGTGACAGGTCAGGAATAAAAAGTCAAATACGTTTTCATATGTTATTGCCGAGAACAAAATTTCTGAAAGCTAGACTCTTTAGATTTCTAGACCTATGCAACTGCAGTGCCTTCAGGGAGGCCCTAAAAAGGGAGGTAATGAAAATGTAGTCATTCTGCTGTTGTACAGAGTAGTAACAGAAACAAATTTTCATCCTCTTAGGTGAATCAATTCCAGGAGTTATGGGAGAGCAAAAATTTACGTTTAGCATTTAAGTGAGCAGCCGTATCAGAGAGCAGCCTTGTTGAACAAGAAGGTGCCACTATTGCGTATCAGAAAAAGACTGCTCTAAAGGGTTTAAGTAACTGTGCTTTATTTCATATTCGGAAGAGATATGACTTGTCAGATTTTTTCCTAAGAGAAGTTTCTGGATGGCTGGCACCGAAATTCCAAGTTGCAGGACTGAGGAAGTGTTTAAGATCGAATTATAATGTAAAGAAGAAAGCAAACGGTGTCCCATAGAAATGCTGTCGCTAGTACAAACATGGTGACATTCCCAAGTGCTGCTTTTGTTATTAATGTTCTTATTTTTCCTTGTATTTACACTTTGGCAGTACAAGGTCACACCATATACTAGCATGACTTTTGGAATTGTTTACTGACATTAATATTAACATCTTGTAGAGTTTTTTTCTCTCCTTTCTCTTTCCCCATTGTCCCTGCTTCCTGTTAGCATGTCAATATGAATCAAAATTAGGCCAAAAGGATTTGAGGTGATAAAACCTAAGATGAGTTATAATTAAAGTGATAGAACTGTATTGCTGAGCTCCACTGTGCTTTGAGATACCCTGCCAATGTATTGGAAGTGAGTGAAATGTGCTGTTACAAATGATCTGGTTTCTAAACTGCAAGTCTTCCTAATAGGAGAGAAGTTACAAGTTTCTAGTTGTTTTACAAGGCTATAGTTAGGGCTGCAAGCTCCTATTTTTGGATATTTTAGTGACTACTGTGAGAGTTTATGTGATAAGTAAGACTGGGAAGGCAAATTCACATCTTCCCAAATTAGCACCCTCTACGCACCCATTTTTCTGCTCTTTGTCCCATTTTGTGCAAGACCAGCTGCCCTTGCAAGGGTATAAAAGAAGGTGCTATCCGTATGTATGCAGTGTTGTGTATTGTAGAATCTCTAAGCATCTAAACAGATTTCCTCAGCAAGCACTTCAGAGTGCCTAATAGTATTAGGGTTACAATTAGGTCTGAAATATATTTTGTTTGTTTGTTTTACTAGAAATTTACTGGTTTTCTGACATTTCTTTAAAATTTGCATAAATACTTCAAAACCAGACAATATAATCAGAAATATTTTTGGGAGAACTTCGTAATTCCAGAGAAAGTAAGAAAATACTCAGAAAGTAAAAAAAAAACCCAAACCCATCTTCACATATTCAAACCCCAAGTTTAGATTTTAAAATCACAACAATTCAATTTCATTTTAATAAGATTTAAGGATATTTTAAAAAATAGTAAAGACTTAGGAGTTGGCTTCTTATTGGGATGCCAAGCATGTATAAATCTGACCTGATCTAATACAAGCTTTCCTAATTCAGAATAAGCCAAATGCAAGTCAAGCTCAATTATACATGAAAATGACTCAAGGAATGTGCAGTTTAAAAATTTTCAATAAATTATGTATGAAATTGAGTCATTCCACCACATTGTTGTCACAAATGCAACATGTCAAGGACACCACATTAAAAAAAAATTGTGGGTGAATATAGAAAACAGAAAATATAATTAACTCTGACTGCTGTTAGACTCACATTTTTCTGCCTGATTAAAATTGAACCCCAATAAATTAAAAATAATTGAAAAAATCTCCCAGCAACCTGAAACCTTTTCCTAAGCCTTGTACACTCACTGAAGTTTTCTTCCTGTAGTTGTGTTGACTCCAAAGATATATATAATAGCTGTGAAGGTTTCAGCAGGTAAATATGACATTTTCATAAAGGTCCCAGGAGGGAAATGTGAAGAATATAGTCTTATCCCGGTAGAGCACAAAACACTCTGGGGAATCCCCAGGCTGAAATAATGGTTGGATGAAAGGGGTAGTCACAATCCCAGCACTTCTCACACTGCCAATGCTACTTGAGGCAGACAAAGTGCATTCTTCAGATCAGCTCATATATCCAAGTACCTCTTCCCACCCAGCCCTGCCTCTTGCAGTAAGATTTAGCTCTAGTTAATTCAAAAGCAACAAGGGTGATTCCACTCACACCTCTTTTCTAGAAAGTCACCTCTCCCTTCCTTTGTTGTCAAACAGGAGCCGTTTCAGTGGTTTATCAGTGCTACTCACTGGTACATGTGAGAGGAGAAGAAAAGAGGTTTGTGGCAGAAACAAAACCACCCGCAGCTAGGACAAGCTGTAGCCTAATTAAACTTAACTGTCCCCAAGTGCTTTCTTGAGAATAGTTGCTCAAAATTACCTAAACTAATCCACTTTCTTAAAACACCCCGAGGCTTTGTTTTCCTCTCGTTTATTAGGATTTTACCTTTCTAATACCCATGATTGTGATAATGTTGCTTTTGATTTACACTGAGGAATCTGCAAGCAGAATTTGGCCACTAGGTATTAAGACAGAAGTACTCATCTTCAGAGAGCTCTTCAGCCTGAGAAATGTTTTCATCCCTTGCCCACTAACATTAGTCCCAGCGCTCTCCATCTGCCAGCAAGTAAGTTGCAAGCTAAACTGTTTATTAAAAGTTTTTGAGAAACACCAAAGTTAGGCACTGAAAACAAAAGTTCACACTGACTCGAACAGCAGATTCAAGGCCTCAGAAAGAAAATGCAAAAACTTTCTTATTAATGAGAAAATATAATCTTCTAATTATATAAGTCCTTTTTATTCTAGAGAACCTCATCAGTTTGGGCTTGACCTTATCTTTCTCCCCATTTGTTCACCACTTATGTATTTTCTATGCAGCGTCTCACAATTAAGGGGACTGTAGAAGCAGAATTAGGCCCTTTATAAGTGAGTAGCTATCTAACTATAAATGAGTAATAATCTACCACTTAACAGAAGCCTTTGAGAGGGCAAAAGAGCACTGCAGTGTTGTATAAAGACTGTCATGGCTGAGTTCAGGAGAGGAAGAGGAGAAGATCCCAAATGGAAAAGGGAGAATTTAGGTGCATAGATAAAATGAAATTAGAAAAATGCTGTTTGGCTGTGCTGGCATTTCAATAACAGCACATAATAAGAGCTCATTGAAAATTTACTGGAGGAATATGTTCCCTTTGGAAAATGATGATAATGTCAAAATGTAAACGTTTGGCCGGACTGTGTACTTGCCTCCCCAGAAATGAGGCAGGCGAGGGAAACCTGCCTGGCGTGAGCACCCTGCCCAAGTGCAGCTGTTGGATCCCACATCCTGCATCACCCAGGCCAGAGCTCACCCTTTGCCTAGCTGTTTTTTTCCCTGAGTTTTAGTCACAGAACAAATAACTGTTCTGCATGCCAGCATACAGAATTATCCACACGGCCCCTTTTCAACCCCCTGCTAAAAAAACAATTTAGGTGTTTTCAGAACTGTGGCAGGACTCTAGCCTCCATCCCTACGCCATCGCCACACCCCAATGCATTGAATGTGCCTCTGCCATGTAGCTCTAAGCAGGTGGGACATATCCTATGCCACATGCTGTGCTGCTGGGCACATCCCACATGATTCCCCACCTCGTCCCATGTGCTCAAAGGAGTTCTGTGTTCTTGGGAGCAAACTGAGTTGCCTGATACTGAGCAACTCCTGAAGAACTGCTCGCCTGGAGAGTATCATAGAGATGGGCCAGACAGCAGCGGCTCAGTTGATGAAAAGTTGAATGGAATTTTCCCTCAATTGTCTAAAAAAAATAAAATAAAAAAATCAGTTAGTCGTCACAGGAAATATTGAAATATCTGTTTTCATTCTGAAACTGGAATTTTAATGTGGTTTTTTTTTCAAAAGAAAAAAAAATTCTTCAAGAATTATTGCTTTGGTCTAATACCACAAAATTGGGCTCCTCTCTATTTTGCTAGTAAGTCTTCAGACTTTTACAAAAATGTCAGGGACCTTGACCATGTGTTTGTTTTCTTTAACTTTAGGCATAGATTAGGTTTTTTATGAAGCCTGATGGATGCGTATACTTTGCTCTTGACCACGTGTTTCATTTAATTGGTATTCCATTCATTTTTCCATGTTTTTAATGAACATACTTATTTACAGTCTTATTTTAACCACAGACTTGCACGGGTATAATTTAAAAAATGAATTTAATCTAATATGATCAAATTAGTGCGGAAAACTTTAGGTTTCTTTTAGTTCAATTTGAGTGGTTTATTTTTTTCATTTTATGTTACATTGTTAGAAACATTTTAATCTAGTTGGCAAAAAGCTACTCTTCTCCCTAAAATAATAGGATATGTGAAATCTTTTGCGTTGATGTAATTATACTGGTAGAATATCTGGTGTAAATTATATGAATGCTACTTTCTTATATAATCATCCAATGTGCACAGCTTTGAAGAAACCTATAGATTTCCTTACTTCTGTTGATGGATCTATCTGCGAACATTTGGCATTGGAAAATAATACAGCCTTAAAAAGGCTATTTTATCTGCCTGGCAGTCAATCGTCTCTTTAGGTGAATCTGAGTAGTCATATAAGGGCTGTTTTTTTCCCATTTCAAACATATAGAGCAGTCTTCTGGACCCTTTCCTAAGCAATACAAGACATCCAAGCACTATATTCTGCCCTCAAAGTGTGGATTTATGCATAGAGGTAATACTTCTGTTCACAAAAGCAAAGCCTGCGGCAGTCTACATTAACAATTACTCTCCAGTATTTGTTAAGGACCTTTGATGCAACTCATCATTGCGCTGTTACAGCTGTGCTTTAGTGGTTACAGAGTTCAGCAGTTGAGAACATAATGGAGACGGTAAAGTGAAAGCAGTTGTGACCCTAATCGGTTTATGGGCTAGATTCTACTCTTGAACACCCCTGAACCTGTTCAGTTTGCACATACATAATGAAAACTTTGTAGGAAAAAATGGGAATGAGAGACAGAAAGAGGATAAACAGAGACTTATGTATCCAATAAACTAGAGGAGATTATCTTTCTGTTTGTCAGCTGAATATAGCTGCATCCCACTAAATTCAGTCTCTGCTAAATGTGATTCTCTGTATAATTTATCAAACCCACAGGAATGTACTAGAGAGAATGCAGCTCCTTCCCTGCACCCCCTGTTATTTTGATTGGCTTTGATCTCTGAGGCAGCTGTTACTTGAAAACTTTAAGAAATAGATATGTAATTAATAGCAATGAAACTCTTAAGATGTAAGAAAGAATTTTTGATAACAAAAAGGACTATAATTTTATCTCTTCAAGACAAATACTAATATTTACTAATTTTATATAACATAGCTAGCACATTAGGTTCGTCTAGCTAGTTAAGGAGGATGACTTTCAGTGGTAATACCAGATGCTTGTTTTGAGCATTTGGGTACTTCAAAAACTTGAATTTCATTTTCAGGTTATGAATGGACCTGAATATCAGCAATTTTTCTTTGGAATTCTTTGATACATCAAGCTGTTTGGAAAGGCTTTGAAATCTGCTCTTTTCGCTGACATTTCTGACCCACTTGAGGATTTTAGGCAAGTGACTTCACCTCTATGTACCTCAATTTCCCCATCTAGACATTGAGAATAATAATATATCTGTATATTACTTTGAGACCTACTGATTCCAAGTGCTGCATGAGAACAGTACTATTTTTATAAGAATTTGTTTGGTGCAATGCCTCCATCTTGATAATCAGAACAGTTTGGTTTTAATTCAAAGTGACAAGAAGAGACTTAAATGAAACCAGGGCAGTTTGTGAATGTACAAGATTCATTTTTTTCATATATAGTTCTTTTTCAGATGAATGTATACATTTCTTTTGGGTTTTTTTTGTATACAAAGTCTTCCTGAAAAGCTGAGAGCTCTCACCTCCCTTAACTGTAAATTATTGTGCAACAGATCAGACTGTGTGCTGCCCTGAGAAGCGTCTAATGATATTCTTAGAAGCCTGGTTTTAATCATTTCAGAGCAATGATAGTATTTTTAGCATTTTCAAAGATGCAAACTATCTGAAAAAAACAGAGATTAAAGTACCTAAAGAAAAGTTATATTCTGTGCCTGCAGCAGGCAGTAATCTCAGTCAAATTCTAGCTCTGAGTCAGGTAAGGTTTACTCCATCCCTCTTCACAGTCAGTGGAGGGGGAATTTTTGACTATAATTAGACCTGAGGAGCTGGGCTCCTGTTAAGAGTGAGCAAAAGAGAGGTGAGCTCTTGTTGTTTGCATCTTTGCCTGCTTTTCACAGCTGGGGAAACAGCATTAATAAGACTGTTCTGGAGATAAATAGTGCCCTGTTGACACTAGATGGAACAAGAATAGCAGCAGTAGTGTAGCAGGTAGCCCTTCTCAGCTTTAGGCTTCCCTGATCAATCAGCAGAGCCTTGGAGGGCCGGCAGCCAGGAGAGTGTCTGGCCCTTTATCCTTATATGATGATTTTTCATCCTCCTCATCTTTGGCATGTTTTAGTTTGGACCTTGTTAGATATGTGATTCAAAGCATTATGCATTAAAGCCCAGGCACACAAGCATGTGCAATTAATAGTAGATTTATAAATGTCACTGGCTTGTATCTTCATTGTTGTGGCACACAAAAGGCTATTCTGAACTCAGGACTCCTTAAGGCACAAAATCAATGAGTAAAATTGTTTTAAAAATACATGGCTATAGAGCTTTAGGTCCTTGTGCTTCTCTCTGGAGTAAAATGCATTATTAGTTCCCTGGGGAACTGTGGGAAATTACAACTGCTCTTCTAACTTTCTCAATGAAAGAAAATGTAAAAGCCCTCCCTCACGAAGCACTCAGGAAATGGCACTTTGCATTTGATGCTCCATCATGATAAAAATATTTGTTCAGTGGAAGAATAATTGTAAGAGAACATTCTAAGGGCTTTTATATAGATTTTTTCCACCCAAACTTATGTTAGACACAGGCCAGTCAATCACCTGAAATGCACATTCCAAAAACCTTTCCAGAAAGTACAATGTAACTATTCTTTGAGAAACAGGAAAGTTCTTAGTTTGATTTTATTTTTTTTTAAATAGTAGCTTTTTCCATTGTGACATTTGAAAGTTGAGATGTAACATTAACAGTTTGTGAAGATGAACTGGCCAGTGACTCACAAATGGCTCCCGAATTCGCTGTTCCAGGAAACAGCAGGCAAAGGAAAGCTGCAGTCTGTCAAGGGTTCAGCTGTTTGATCTGCCGCCTCGTACAATCTCCAGGCATTATATGCTGCTCTAACCTGTTTCCCATTATTTTTAGTTGAAGCTATTTTTGAGTCAGTCAGCAATTATATATTGTGCTTTCTCTCTGCTACAAACCTAATTAAAATAATACTGCTATGGGATCTATAGTTACGTATTTGTTTTTCTTGGAAAAATGTTTGCCTTGGCTGAAATAGGGGTAACACGGAGGCCACAGTGTGATAAATTCCAGCCTTACTTTACCACTTAATACCGTCCTTCTGAGATTATCTTTTCCCAAATGTTTCTTTCGCTCTAAGCCACAGCCCTCAAATTCAGAGATGAGGTGAAATAACTGCTGGCTGAAAAAGTTACAGATGATACAGATATCCACTGGAACTGGGTTTTAGAGAGAACATTCAGGTTATACAGAAAGGAACACCAAATTATATGTCATTAGACATGTATGCGGTTTCCTGTAAATCTTTTGAAAAATATAATTATTGACTAATGCATTTAGGCTAAAATCACTGCTGCCCTATGTGTTGTGACCTCAGCAGTGTTTGCTATCATGCAATTCTGACCCTCCTATATCAACATTATCAGAAAAATTTTGGAGAGTGATTTAGCTTTCAGAATTCATGGAGATTTCAGCAGGTTTTGAGGAGGTCCCACAATATTGCAAAATACATTCAGGGGACGGTCGCAAGAGAATTCAGAGGCCATTCCTTAACAATATATCCCTGTTCAACATGTCACACAAACATATGCTTGTTCCAGAGGCTTACAGATTACATTGTCTTATAACCTGACCTCTCCTGATTTCTTTGTCTTGTATATGATGAAATCTGTAGGTTCTCTTGTTACATCTGACTGAAAGAGGTACAGTAGCAGATAGAAAGTGCCAGCCAGGAGAGAACTTCCCATGCTCAGGTGTCATGAAGGGGCCATCTGCACCACACAATGAAATTGAAAGCAGTCTAACTTCTTTAATGCAATGTTCCTGAACTAATGAGTCTGCCTGCAAAGCTGGTGTTATTACCTCAAATTTGGCACCACACCAAAGCAGTTACGTTGCAGTCAAGGCCTCAGTGCCGTGTGCGCTGTCTGAATGTCCCAGTGCTGGTCAGCAGTAGCAATGGGTGCTCCTAATGGTGCACCTATTGCCATAGAAAGTTGCCTGCAGGATTTTTGTGTAAAAGGCGTAATAAGGTGAAGGATATGTCGTAGGTCAGACTGTATATTGATGTGTAGATTCTGGATTATCTCACAGCCCAGAGAGCTCATCAAACTTAAGTCGAATCCCCTATCAAGCATAAAAAAAAGGCAGGTGTTCCCGAGGGGACTGGGTGACATGAACCAACCACAGGTATCACCCAGTGTGGTCATGTACCGGGAGCAGCTGCACAGACCATCAGCATCATTGCAGCTGCCTCCAGCTCTGTGTAAGCCAGCAGGGTTTGCCGTGCTGTGGGCTGGGATTTCTGTGCTGCATTGCTTAGAGGCACAGCACAGGAGATCACCATTCGTTTTTCTCCCCTGTGGTTTGGCACAAACAAATAATAGCTGGAATTAAAATGGTTAGCATAGGTTTATTAACTTTGAGGAAAACAAATCATAAAAGGGTAAATTGAAATTAACTGGGTTGAACACAGGGTAAATCAATAGGATTATACAAGGGTCACAAAAAGGGAGGACTTTCTTCTGTTCTGTGACATTTTGTGAGAACAAGCTTGAGGAAACACATGAGACAGAAAAGAAAAGATTCTGAGCTCCAGCTAAACAGCAATAACCAGATGTTTTTAGCAGGTGTTGTAAGCCCTGAACGGTGGGATTTTGCTACATGATGTCCTATTTGTCTAAATCCAGAAAATGACTTAGACTAAGGCCAGAAAGATGCAGGTGGCTATTAGGGGCTCTGCTTCCAAAAGCTCAATGGCATCCCATTTGCTCTGGCTGGAATGCAGAAAGTTTCTTCTCAACAGACAACTGATCTAAGAATAACTCCCTCAAACAGACTTTCAGGCTTTTTTTGTATATAGATATTAAACAGAAGTAATTCTATGACTACTGAGACAAATTTTGTTATTAGGAATTTGCAGAAAGTTCTTGACGATTTCAGTTCACCATCCAGGGCAGTTTATATTATGGTTGCATAGCATATTACGATAATGTCTAATGCTGCAGGCTTGCATGAGCTATTGCTCCAGGCAGCGGTTGCTGCAGTATCTACTATATTACTAGAAACCGATTGAAATATTTTTGAGTATGAAATATAAAATTATAATCTGTACAGTGAATCATACTCATTATCATAAATATATCTGTGCATATATACACCGAAGTTGCAGTTGTCTCCATTCCTGGAATATGATTCAATCAATACGATACCTTTTAATGTAAGCCAAACAGTTGTTTATTTCCTGAAGCTAATGGTAAGTCAAGAGTAACATCAAGATCCAGTTTGATAAATGGGCAAATGCTGGCTTAGAATAAGGTGACTAACTGTACAGTAGAGATCAGTGGTAGGCCCTGGGAAAATACAGTCACTAATAACCTAGACACAGAAGTAACTCATGTTAATGAAGCCTCCTGACCATGGTTTGGATGTGGTCTAGATAAGCTATGAAAAAAAGGATAGAAAGCAACTGGGAAACAGATAATGTGTTTCTTGCAGGTCTTAAAAAACTTGACTAAATGCAAGAAAAACTGGATTCAACACAGAAAACTACCAGCTAATCTATCTAAAGAAAAATAATTCCATTCTACATACTTAGTGTGAGGGACAAATCTGGAAAGCAGTAATGTGAAGGACTGAGAAATTGTGGGAGTGCCTGTGCTCATGTAACATGAATAAAGAGGTAATTGTTTATCTCCGTACAACTCTGATAGAATACATACATTTCTAGGTAGGTCATTACAACAAATAAATTAAAAGTCATTCAGTGTACCACAGAAATAACTACTGAGGGATTTTTGAATAGACAAAAGAGGGGAGATTGGAATGGATCAATATTTATAGGTTGGTGAAAGAAAGGTTAAGTGCTTGAGAGTCAAAGAACTTGCCAACAATTTACAAATGGGATAAGCAGCAAGAAGGAAGAGGAATAATTTAGGATGTTCTGAGGCAGAAGGAAGGAAGAAATGAAAATTTAGGCTGATAAGAAGATAAAAACTCTGATACAGAAATGAACTATACAGTGTAAAATTCTCCCAGGAACTACTTAAACCTCATTGCTTGACAACTTGGACAAAGTCTTGACTAAATATATTTCAGTGAATAATTTATTTCTGTTAGCATCAGGACATGACCCTCTCACAAACTCCCATTAACTTCAGTGCATTTTGTATGTGCCTTATGAAGCAGCAGCAGGGACTGTTAGCGCTTGGCCGGGGTACAGGAAACTCCAAACAAATGCAGTTCAGACCCGTGACAGGACCTGGGACCAGTCCAACCTCTGAGATGAGGCTGTATAGACCTACATTGAGTGAGTACCCCCAAAAGACTTTTAAACTCATAAGTCAGGTTGTATTAGAATATAAACTACAGCATACAGATAACTTCTTTATCTATAACCAACTCTAAAATGAACACAAATTTTGAAAATAATGTCTGTCTTTGCTGTTTGCGAGTTTGCAGATTGTGTCTCTCCTTCCAGATTTACTTTTTGACAACTCAGTGACTTTTTGTGCTGGTCCTTAGGAATTTTCTTCATGGGAGCACTAAGTATCTCACAGTCTTTGCTTGGGCTACAGGCAAAGCTCATTATTGCGACTTTCTTTTTCTTCTTTTGCCACATTGTGCCAGTGGGACCATCTTCACCAAACAGGCTCAGTCACTTCCATGGGAAGGAACAGCCTCCCCATGGGCTAGATGGGTCCATCGAACTCAGACACACTTTTAAGGAATATTCGCAGAGTGAGAACTCCCAAATCCAACACTTACTGTCCATTGCAATGTCCCATAGTACTCATATCCCACCTGTAGTTCAGACAGGTTCAGACAAAATTAAAAGCCTCTGGGCTGTTTGGTAGCATACATGAAAGTAGTTGCAACCTCAAATCACAGATGATCCAGACAAAAAAATACTAAAAGCTACTGCTGCACCTGGCACTGACAACTCGGTTGGAAGTCACCGTTTAGGTGTGTCACCTAAAGATGAATCAAAGACAGATTTCCCACAGAAACCTTTGCAATCCAGTAAAATACTGGTGTGGGGGACGTTTTTGCTGATGCTACCACAGTGTGTTCATATGATGCCAAGACTAAGTTACACCTTTACATTCACATTATTATTAAATTTAGTAAATAAAAGTCTATGCAATTATATCCCAAATCATTTGAGGTGACTAGCATGAAGTAGCACATAAGTACACCACCTTTCTGTTGGTTTTGTTTTCTACGACAGATGAAGAGACCATTTTCACTGACAGGATCCTTTTAGCTTTCAAGTGTGGTTTTTTCCTGTAGAAATGTCCTCTGGTTTTTGGTTTGTTGGGGTTTTTTTAATGTCAATATGGGAGTACAGTGTATGCCTGGGAGAAAATAATGACTCTAAGATGATTAACATGTTATTATTAAACTACGGGATAATCGCTGTCCTGTGAAGTGTCAGTGGTGCATTTCATCAGCCCTCATGTGACTGCAACTCCTGCGCTGAACTCCCAGTAGCTTTGATCTAAGGAGAATATTTTTCATGGTCAGCTGCTGAATGTGACCCCTTCAGAACTGCAAACAGCATAAAGAACACAAACGTGGATAAACACTACTAAGTCACCCAAAAAAATAATACTCTTTTGTGCCATTTGAAGTAAACCTAAGCTGACTTTTCAGATGGCAACATAGTGGTGGGACTGGTAATAGTGAACAAGCTGAGGCAGAACAAAGTGTGAACTTCTCAAGAAATACAGCTAATTCTGCTTTTCAGACTGGCCGATGAGTCACATACAAGGCACCTGGGTGATGAAATGGACCTGTACCGTATGCTACAACTGCTTGTGCACTGGCCAAAGTGCAAAGCCTGAGTTTGTGCCAGGGCCTTGAGTACTTGCCCTTCTGGAGTTCCGTTGGCTAAGTTAAGGGGCTTAGTGGGCTGAGCCCAAGATCGGCTCCTTTGCTGACACGAACTACTGCGACGAAAACTAGAAGTGAGGGCCTGCCCCTCCTTTCCCTTAGGAGCTGCTTTTAAGCTGAGGGTTTACTATTGCTTTCCCCACATGGCTTTGCAGCTGTGTCTGCACCAAGCTCTGACCT
Source organism: Pluvialis apricaria (assembly GCA_017639485.1). Classification (NCBI taxonomy): domain Eukaryota; kingdom Metazoa; phylum Chordata; class Aves; order Charadriiformes; family Charadriidae; genus Pluvialis; species Pluvialis apricaria. The sequence goes on from CM030014.1 coordinate 9,875,944, forward strand.
CCAAACTTGGACCTGGACCCAAACCCACAAGCTGGGCTTCCTGGCTTGGAGCTGCCTCACCACTGAGGACTCACTGGGTGATCACTGGGCTGTGTCTGATCCTGGTCACTGTCCCCAGCCCTGATCCTGATGCTGACTTGCTGATCTACATCCCAGCTCCTTGGTGAGGTCACTGCTCCCACCGGCATCCTTGTTGTGCTCACCAGCCAACTCACCTTCCCTTCCACACACAGATGGCCCTTGCTGCTCTCTGACAGTTTGTCACTTCACCGCTTTCATGAACCTGAGTAACTGAGTTAACTCTGCTTGTTTTGGGGGTTCAAAAAAAATATGTGGACTGTCATTATAATTGCTTTCCAAGGTCCAGCACATTGCAGAGCCAAAACTGAAGTCAAATTTTTAAGTAATGGTGTATTTTGCCCAATAGACTGAAGGCAGATAAGAGATACCCTGTGAAGCTGTATGTTCAAATTACAATTCACCTGATGATAGACTTTAATTTCTACCATCCTGCTGCTGTGTCTTTTCAGCTGTGAGAGCCACCCTACCAGATAAGAGAACAGTGGCTTTCTCCACTGCAAAATTCGTTTGTTTTGTTTTTGGGGTTTGCCAGGGAACCAGCATTTAATCTCTAAGATGTGTCATGCTGCTAAGCTGCATGACAGCTTATGCACCAACGGATGCTCCCCACTGAAAATGTAAACCATTTAGGCTGTATATTTTTCTACCTCAGGAATCTGCAGATTTTCGCTAGTAATAGCTTTCTTTTTTTCCAGACAAATTACAAAAAAGTGTCTGCACTTCCATTCTGGTATCAGTGAAGCTAAATAGCTCTTGTACCCTTATCTTACTTTACAATATATTTTTCTTCTCTATGATCATTATTTTAAAGCATGAAGGCAATATGTTTTCCCTGTGAAAAAAAAAAGATTTGTATATCACACTAGCCAAGCTGCCGCTTTCTCCTGCTCTTTCTAGCTTCTAACATAGCTCTTAAAGCGACCAAATGACTGTTTCATCTCCCAGCTGTGCGAGAGGTAATTTCTGAAGTAGAATACAGAGGATTATGGCCCATTTTAGGTACCAACACAAACCTACTGTGGCTCAGAGTCTGCAATTACAACATCTTAGACTTCTCTTTATCGCCCTTGTTATATTTTTGATACCTCCATTTGCCTCTACTGAAGATACTATGTATCTTAATCTACTTTTTCCCTATAATTTCCGTGTCCTGTCGCCTCCCTTTACTTGTTTTGGGAGTTTTTTTGACAGCATTTTGCAACAAATGATTTGTCAAAGACTCTAGACAGTTTCTGACCACCTGATACTGTAAATCGTTTCTCTGCTGCCCACCCCTTACGTGAAGGCACTGCCAGCTCTGGTTAGGGAACACTCTTCCTTTTATCTTGGCACTCAATGCCAAAATTACCCTTGCAGTCTGGGCAGAAACACTTTTCACATTTTGAGATTTCCAAACTTCTTCTGGATTGCAAGACCCAAAATGCTGTTTGGATGCCGTACGATATTTGAATTCACCAATTTTGAAGAAAAACTGTTCCTTGTATTTTTCAGATGTACTTTGTGACCACTCCTAACACAAGACAGACTTTTTCACTTTTAGAGAAGCAAAGCACTAAATTTGCATTATGAGATTAAAAACCAAGTTAGAGAAGTGAAAGATAAAAAATAATGGAACACTACATTTAAGGGCCTGACAATAATCTATTTCCCTAGCTGTCACTTAAATTTCTCAGAGGCACATTCTGGCAGTGGGAGCCGACGTGACGGTTCAACCGCATCTGCTTGAAGCGTTACTTTTCAGGACCAACCTCCTCCTGCACTATTAACCTTCTGTTTAAACTTTTGATCGTATGTACGCTATCTAGCATTAACCAAGCCTTATAGCATTTTTGAAAGTGCTACATCATTTGCTTCCAACTCTCAACTTAAGGAAACGTATTGGAGTTTTGATTAACTTCCACTGTCAGTGGAGATACAGATTAGAAGCTGACCAGACCAAATTATGCTTATGAGGATATTGTTGATGGCTTTTTATAGACAGTATGTTGACATTTTGTACAGATGGAAGAATTTGGATTTCTTTCTCCCACTTACTGTTCTCCTACACACGTACACACAGTCCCTCATGTATATACTTGCCAGTTTTAGGAGGATCAGATCATCACAATTACAAGAGGGGAGTTTTAAACACCAGTGTTTTAAATTTGTATGTTTATTTTGCACTCACAATCAACTCAGCACAGAGTTACATCTGTAATTAGTTGCGACAGCAAACAATTTCATTTGCATACGGAAGAACTTTATTTGTGGTACTAATTTTCATCCTTTTTTAGGGCGGAATTTGTAAAGGTATTTGCATGCCTAGCCTCCTCTTATATTTTTTGAAACCTTCTTAAACACCATTGTGTCACTTTAGCTGCCAATACCTTTAAAAACAGAGAATTTGATATCAGCATCATAGAATATGCTACAAAAGAAAGGTAAATGGAATGCATAATTGTCATTTCAGTTTGTCTCTGCATTTGATTTGGGACACAATATTAGAGGTTGGTTTTTTTATCTTTTTTTTTTTTTTTTAAGAGAGAAATTCTGGCCCTTGCTGTAGTTTTGACATGGGTTCCTTACTTCTACTCTAAGTCTGTGATTGTTACCTGCATGCATACACTTCTTTCTTTGACGGGAGTATTATTTTTTCACAATTCAAGCTACCTCCTCTTTTTGTTTCTGCTTTAGATTTTCATTTGTTTCAGAGCTTCTGTTCCCTGTGATTAGTTATTTGAGTTCAACTGCCTTAATAACACAAGAATCTAGAGAAAATCAACAGATGTATATTACTTACATTTCAACAGCCTCAGCCAAACAGTGTCTGGACTTCGACACTTGATTGCACTGATGTGTTGTGATTAATGCTTTCCTAATTGTAGACAGCAGTGCAAGCACAGAAAGTTTAATGACTGATTTCTGACTTTCACGCTTGACCTGAAACCTGCTGAAGTCAATGGGAGCCCTCAAAGTCTTCATCCAAAATCCATCAGAGGCACTAAACTTCCCATTAAAAACAGTGGAAGTTGTTTCTGTGTCAGTCTTTGTGACTTAATCACTGAGCCAAAAGGCAGACTGAAACACCAGGCAACAGATTTTACTTACAGACTTTAAAAGTTTTATGATACAAATTGGAAACCTCTAATAATACATTATAAACCTAAAGATAATTATCAAGTTCAGAGCAGATATAATCTTTTTTTTTCATGGCTTGTTAATTTACTTGCAAATCAGCCCACCTTTCTGGATTTAACACTGTAAGGAATTCACCAAATGTTTAAACAAATATCATATACATACATCAGTCTGGCATTTCACTATTCCTTTTGGACTCTGCTTTTGGTTGCGGATTGGAAAAACAAACCTGATCTGTCGGGAAACTGATGAAAGACACGTGAGCGTCGCTACTTATTGCTGTTAGTGACTGGAATTATACCATGCACATAACACTGGAATTAACTGCTCTTTCTATTTGCAAAAGTATTTGTTAATCACTGTCTTTCCAGAGAATTTTTACTGAGATAAAAATTAATTGTAAATTATATCACATCAACACAGCTTATCAACTTTAATGGGAGTTTCACCTGCTTAGGACAAAACGCACTTTTTGATATATCTTATTTGTTTTAAATAAAGGTATGCTCGTGCATTACATGGGAGCAAACATGAATATAATTAATCTGTATTGTGAAGTTGCCAACTATTTAACTCTTCATGAGTTAATTAAAACAGTTTAAACTTCTTAATTTTAGTGTAGGTTAAATAGTGACAAATTTTAAAGAAGTTAAGAAGCTGCTAGTTAGTTTGTGACAATGGTTGCATGCCTGGTTCATTGCGAGCAATTAAGAAAACAACTTCTTAATTGCTCTTTAGCCAGTATTTATTATGTGTGCTGCACAAATGGAATATTAGAGCAACTGACCATGAGATACAAAAAGAAAAAAGTTGTTTTACTAGGAATAGAACTCCAACTGGTTTAGATCTTCAAAATACTTTAGAGACTTCTTTGAACACCTTTTGTCATACACGTGACATGACAATTTAGAAAGACGAGAATTGCTGGCGGAAGAACTTTACAATGAAAACATGACTACTTGTCTACTATGGATGAGAGACATAATAATTGAGAGTAGTTGCATGCTTAAAGTTAAGCATCTCCTTGCAATGCTTGCAGACTTGAGATCAAATATTCTTACTGTATTTTGCCATACGCTGGCAATATAATTTTGGGTTGTAAGTAATGATCTATTCTGCTGACTGGAAAGTTGCCATTGCTGGCTGTAAGTTGCAATGACTTTCTCTAAAACTCAGAAACCAGGATGACTCTCCCTTGCTATAAAGCAGTAGATATGATCAGTCTACGGAGTGTGAGAAGCTGGAAAATTAAAAAAAAAAAAAAAACACAAAAAACTGTCTGCTTGGCATACCTTTTGCTGAGTCCCTCATGTGTCATAAGAATTTGCTCTGTAGGCAGTATTTCTAGATACGTTGCAAGCTGTACAGGTGGGTGTATACATATTGTCTGTGTCATGATTACCACTAAGTTGCCTGACTGGTCTTGCTGTCAAATAAGAAAACCTTCATTCACTACAGCCCGTTTTTTCATATGTAGGTAAAAAAATGTCAATGCCAACGTTTCCTTCAGTAACATTTTCAGTCTCACCTGAAAGCTTCAAACACTTGTCACTAATCTGCAGGCACAAAATGCACAAGCAGTAATCCTTACAGCCATACAAAGGCTCAGCAGTGCCACTGCCTGCAGTTTGACAGAAATCACCCGAAGTCAGAGGGGGGTTCTCAGTTGACATTTCTTAACTATTATTTCTGTTGTATTCCAACAGGGTCTAATCGTTGATTCAGGACGTGGGCAGTTTCCACAGTCCGTCTTTGCATATTTTTTCCAAACGACTGACTATTCTTTGTCTACACATTTCCAGAAATCTGAGAAGTGCAAAGGTCCATGGCATCATAAGCGGGTGCTCAGCATATCCCCAGGTGAGTCCACATGTCACTGAAAATGCACTGTCTCACAGGCCATGCCAAACTCGGACTTAACGATGAATTGTAGAAAGGGAAATGCTTGAATGGGCATAGCTTGGGTTGTTCCATTGCTCCAAGTTTGGTGTTGTTTTCACACCTCCTCCATCATATTTGGTGATTATGCCTGCAGAGATAATGTTTTCCTCAAAGTAGAGCTACTAACTGGCTGGCAATTATTTTGTAATGAACTTCCCTTCATCACTCTTGAGTGAAAATAGTATCTTGGATATCGTGTCATCTTCGAACAATCCCTTTGCTGCTTCATAAACTAACAGAAAGTCTGGGCAGCAGGACTGCTTCTTGCAGAATTTGCCAAAAATCTGACAACACAGCTGGAAGTATAGCTCTTCATACTAAATCTCATTAGTACTATTAGTTTCATCTTTCTTTGCCCAAAGAACATATTTAGTTGAACATTTCCCTCCCATTTGCAATAGGCTAAAATTTATCTCAAATCTGCTGAAAATAATACTTTGACAAGTGTGATCTTGGAGGATCTAATCTTTTGGTCAGTGACAAAATGTGACTCTTGACACAAAGTCCTTTCTTCCATGCGATTTTCTTGTAAGCTTTACCACTGATACTTGGGAATACTTGGGAATGTTTGAAAAGCAGCTTGACCTTGTTGCATTCAAACTGCGCTTACTGGACTTTGATGAAAATCTGCTTAGTATTTCACATATCCACTTTGAAATTCTATCATCCCTCTCAGGTTTTGGGTTGTTCAGGGGCCCTGTCGCTGTGAGTTTGACCCTGGGTTCAGAGCTAGCTTGGTGTAAATTCATAAGCTTTGTGTTGTGGGAGTTACAGGCTGCGTGATGGATTTGGGGAGCTGTCTTTTATCATGCCTTGACTTGCCTGTCAGAAAATTTACATCAAACTCACTCAGACATGTCTGGTTCGAGAGTATCTGGAATGCTCCTCTTCGAGTAGGGTGATGTGTTGACTTGTATCACTTTCTCCTGCAGAATCGGGACACTTCCTGCCCACCCTCTTTGTTTATTTAGCATATGGGACAAAGCACTATTCATCCAGGCAGTTCCTAAGTCAATGGAACAGAGGATTAATGACATCATAGCGTATGGAGCGTGCCCCCTCCTCAGATCCGGGGTCTCCTGAGCTGTATCTGTACCCCTGGGTCTATTCCATACTGTTCCATTTAGCATTATCCCTGCCTGAACTGTGGTGGCTGCTATATCCCTTTATCAAAAATATTTCCTATTGGGTAACTGAACTAAAACAAGCCAAAATTGAAAAGAAAAATAAAAAATCCACCAGTGAAAACATGCAGAGGTATTTTTAAGAGCACAGTGGATATCCAGGCAGTATCCCATGAGAGAAAAGGATTGCAAAGGCTTGTGTGTGCCCTGAGTAAGGTGGGACAATGCACAATATGCCACAGCCTTGCTCTGCCCCCGAGTTCATTACTATAACCTGAAAAACAGCAAAGAAAATTACAAGTTCATGTTCACATACCCTGCTCTGGCACAGCTATTTCTGAAGGTGGAATTACTTGGGAGTATTTTAGTTTCTCCGACGAAGATAACTTCAGAATTTGTTTAGCCCAGTTAAAGGATCACTTTAAATATGAAGTTAATCCTCATGTTCAGGGGCAACTAATCTGCATTCTGTGTGTTAATGTGATATAAATTACTGAATTTCCTAAAATGCAATTGATTTCTACTCATAGAAGAAAAGTCTGTAAGATTAGAGTCCATAATTATAGGTGGCTCAGCTTTCACCGGGATTTTTTGTTGGTATGTTAAGTCCAGAAGCCACAGCACATTTAAAGTATTCATAATGCCTTTCTCCTTGTACATTGTGTGTGTGTGCGTCTGCATATTAGACTGGAGAAATGCTTACACAAGCAGAGTTTGTGCTTCAAACAACTTTTTTTTTATTGCTAGCTCTTTGTATTTGCTAAGCAACGTGAATTAACTCTTCCTCAAAATACCACTCCCTCAAATAAAACCGCCATTATTTGCAATTGTGCACCACAGCTCAGGACATTGCACTGGCAGTGACTCATCCAGGAAAGGCTCTCTTTCTGCGCCGGATCTTCCCAGGTGCATTAACCTTCCCGTGTCAATCTGTCTCTTATCAGTCTTAATGTCTAGAAATTTCCATTTAGTGTTCATGGTTTTTTTCCACCACGGTAACCAGAAATCTAAGTAGACACCTGGTCTTGTATAGATCAGGAAGACTTTAAATCAAAATCCTGACAGCTGTTTGGTACGTAATAAGTGTTATGCCTCCTTTCTCTTTTGTTATATTAAAACAGGGGGAGATGAAATGAAAATAAAATACAAACTTGCCCTTCCAGTGTCTTCCCCAAGTCTGCTATACCAGCGATATCCCTGCTGGCTTTGAACTGAGCTTCTGAGACCGGCGGCTTTGATCCGATCCTTGCCCTCTCAGTCATGCTGCTTCCTAGAGGAGTTTGTGTCACTGATCTGCTGACAGCCGGATGGCTATTTTTTCTTCAGCATTGTACTGAGGGTAGAAGTGACATTATGCCGTTTGCAGTGGGTTTTCTCCCCCCCTCTCCTTTAAAATTAATTATTAAAGGGGATGCCAGGGACAAATTATTCTTAGGGACCGAAGAACTGGGATCTTTCTAATAGAGTTGGATTAATTCCAGCTGGTTTTGAGCACCTTTCTCCATTAGCTAGAAGAGGTGATTAGCATTAAGAGCTTCCTGAGCTAAGTGTCTTTTTAGCATCTGAAGTGAGCGCTGGTAAACCGAACCACCCGATCCTGCATTAGGCCGATTTTAATGGCTCAACTACCATCTCGGTGCATTACCCTGTCCTGAGAGAATTGCCCGTTTTCCCCTCCGTCTCGGTACCAACCCGCCCCGGCCGCCCCTCGCCCGCCCGCGGCACACGGCGGCCCCTCGCCCCCGAGCCAGCTCCCGCCCCACGGCCCTGCCCCCCCGGGGCCGCTCGCCCGTCCTCTTCGCCGTCCTTTAGTGCCAACGCTTCGGAACCGACAGAACTAACGGAGCCCCCACGCCGAGCGATGCGTTTCCTCAGACCCGGGGAGCCTCCGAAACAAACGCGCCGGTTAACGGCCGGGAAGGTGCAATGCGCGGGAAGCGCCGAGGCTGCGCCTCCCCAGAAGGAGACGCGCTGCCGAGGAAGCGCTCGCTGCCTTTTCTCTTTGCAACCCGCCTTTGGTCCCGCTGTCAGTACACCGGGAGCCGCTTCGCGCCGCGGGCCCGGGCCGGCCGCCCTCCGCAGCGCCCTCTCCCGACACGGCCGCCGCGGGGACTGCCGGCAGGGCCGCCGGGCCGGCAAGAAGTTACGAAGCCGCCCGCCGGCTCGGTAATTTTTTCCCTTTTAGTTTTTATCTTTTATTATTCTCGCAGGGGGAAGCCTGGAGACGAGCGCCGCAAACAGGGCGGGAGCCCCGCCGGTGCCGCCACCAGTGCCGCCGCTGCCCCCCCGAGCCGCGCCACGGTCCTCCTGCTCCCCAGGGGGCGCTGCGCCCGCCTGGTCCCACCCCGCTCTTGGCCCCGCCCCTCCCGCGCGGCGCAGGCGCGTTGCTCCGTGATGTGGCGTGGCGTCGCGTCAGGTCGGGCGGGCGGTGGTTCCGGTTCCGGTTCCGGGAGAAGCGACGGGGGCGGCGGGATGGACCGGGAGCTGCTGCGTCAGGCGCTGAGCTACCATGGCCCCACGCTGCTCTCTCTGCTCCACGCCGAGCAGCACGACAACCCCGACTTCCGCGGGCTGCTGCCGCCGCCGGGGACTGCTCTGGAGCCGCCCCGCGGGGCCCCGCACCCGCCGGCCACCTGGTGAGGGTCGAGGGGCGCGAGCGAGCGGGCCGTGGGGGGGCCGCGGGGTGTTTCTCACCGGGTTCTCCTTCCCCTAGGAGAGAGGAGACGAGCATTGACACCGAGATAAAGCGCTTCATTGCCAAAAAGGCTGATCTCCTTTTTGCTCACTCGTGGAAGCCCAACGGACCTGTCTCCGACACGATCGAAGAAAATGAAGGTGAGCCTGGTCACGGGTGAGCCGCGGCCCCCTGGAAAGGTGCCGCTCTGTAATGCCCGCTGGGTAGTGTAAGGGCACTGCGTTTAAAGTAGCTGTGTTTTTAAAAACAGGGCGAAAATCTCTGCTGTTATTTTTTATAGGCTGTGTGTAAACTTCCTGCTAGCACAAATAAATCAGATTTTGACATGTTTTGCTATTGTGAAGCATTTTGTGTTTTCAGGCTGTAGCTTGGTCATTTTGTAACTGTGAATTTCTTATGTGTTGCAGAGTATTATGCTGTCATGCCTCCCCTGGAACGGTTCATGGAGGTTCCCAGGGAAGACAGGAGAGAATTTTTTTTTCGAGACATTGAACGTGGCGATATCGTGATTGGCAAGATTACTTCTATTCGTGAATTTGGCTTTTTCATGGTGTTGATTTGTCTGGGAAGTGGTATCATACGGGAGATTTCAGATTTGGAAATCACTGTAAGATATAGCCTTGATTGGTATTTTGTTCTTGATAAGTAGTAACTTTTTAATGTATTAGTTGCTTATTGCATCTATTAGTGAAGTGGTGTGCATAAAGGTGATACTGAACTTTGGGATGGTGGGTGGTGGCTGAATTTGTGGGCAGCTTATGATGCTGTGCTGAGTCAGCAAATGGTTCTTTTTATGGTCTGTACTCAATATTTATTACTTTTGAGTTGAAAAGTTCATCACTTAAAGATGCATAAATTTTTATTTGAACCAAGCCATGCTTTTAACTGTCACAGCTTCAATGTGCATGAAGATTAACCTAATCTGGCATAATGTTGGAGAGAGAAAAGAAACCTTTTGGCTTTGTTTATGATATTCCTACTTTTTTCTATTGCAGGCTCTTTGTCCTTTGAGAGATGTGCCTTCTCAAAGCAACCATGGAGATCCTTTATCTTACTATCAAACCGGAGACCTTATTAGAGGTAAGTAGCTGCAAAAGTTGTCAGGAATCTGTTTGCTTTGATTTTGAAACACTTCTGTAATTTTATCTTAACTTTTATTGTTTCTATAGCTGCAGTCAAGGACGTTGATCGTTACCATGAGAAGCTTACAGTGTCACTTTACAGCTCAGCTCTTCCACCCAATCATTCCAGCACAAAACTAGGCGTAATTACTTCCGATGACTTCCCATTGCATTATAAGTAAGATAATGCTACTCAACTGTACTCGCTAGGTGTATTTAGTGCGTCTGAAGACCGTCTTTGACAGACTGTTCTTTAAACTTGTTGATGGTCTTTCTGATTTAATTGGATGATTATATAGTTTTTGTTGTTCATCTCTTTAACTTGTTTCTGGGTATGTCAGGTGTGGTTGATCTTTATGCATCTTTCCCAAAATGTAGGGAAAGTAAAAAGCAGAGTGAGGTATCCGTTACTCTGGGACTGTGTTAACGCAAAAACAAAAAAACAAAAAAAAAAAAAAAAAAAAAAAAAAAAAAACAACAAAACAAAACCGAAAACAAAAAACAAACCAACCCCAAAACAACAACAAAAACACCAAGAAACAAAAAGCTTGGGAGACTGGAATATGAAACTCTTAAAATTTTAAAATTACCCTTAGAAGACAGAAGGACGCAGCTATCTGCAGTTTTTGTATGTCCTGGAGACACCTAGATGGGTGCCAAAATAAGTTTCAAAAGCTCGCTGATGCTAAAGGATATAAGGGCTGCTAAATAGTAGAAAAGTACATGCCTGTAAAAGAGAACAATTTGTGAGCAGTAATAAATATCAATATAGGCATTTTTATTCTGAATGTAATCATCATAAAATTGAGTATAGTGTCTGGGAGGTTGTGTTTGTGTACATTGGTGCTTTTTTTTTAAGGCGAAGCATGGAAGTTGCTAATACAGGAGAAACATTTGAAGAGGTTTTGCATCGTTCCCCAGGATTTGCTAATCCATCGCTAGTTGAATACTTAGCAGAAAAACTAGGACTAAGTGAATCAAATCCACCGTCTTTGATGAGAAGTCTTCAAATGTAAGTGATTTTTACATTGTTACTATCCTATAGCTTTGTGGAGATTATTTTAATCCACTGAAATAGACTTGTGAGTGGAAGTCCTAGACCACTTACACTTAAACCTTTTTCATTTTGATTTGCATGACTGCAGCTTACATGTCCTTAAATATTTAAAAGCAAACTCCTCTAGAGTAAGAAATTTACATTTGAAATTCTGTTGCTCTGAATAAGCAAAACCTTATCATACAAAATGTTTGGTGCCAAATAGTTTAGGAATTTATTGCTTAGATCCTTTCAACATCTTTGGGTTGAAGTGCAGGATGTTTAAGTTCTAATGTTTTCTGTCAGGTGTTTATTCACAATGTTTATTTTAGTAATAGACCTGATCTCTTTAGTAAAATAAGCTCAAACATAACCAGTGATTGATGTTATGAGCCCTATATATAATAGGTCTCAAAGCAGGTGTGAATATGGTGTATTTTTGTTAAATGCACCGCAGCAGGACTTGTTTAGTTCATGGCTTTTATAATGGGTTGGGATAAACTACTTTCAGAAATACGAAAGAATGTTCCTGACTGAGTGAGAGCAGTAAGGCATTGCATAAATAATATTTCAGCTTATTTCAACTGTATTACATGTTGTAAGTCTAGTTTTGTAGACTTGGAAGGCCAACATGATTTTTTTTTTCTTTTTTCCCTAAAGGAAAAATTTTAATGAAGAAGATTTTGCTCCTGCATTGAGGAAAAAGCAATCTGCATCTTGGGCCTTGAAATGGTATGTGATACTTTTGTCAGAGCTTATTGTTAGGTTAGATTAGGTTATAGGTTATATTTCTTAAAACAAAATATACATTGAACCAGTTTTTCCACTGCCTGTGTAGTGATGTAACCAGGAAGATCTTCTTGAAAGTAACTCTAACTGCCAAGTGGCTGTGTGGTAGATAAAGCCTCGAGATTCAGTTCCAAAATACGTGTCAGGTTTAAGGGAGGACTTAGAATATTTATAATACGCTGCCCCATTGATGAGATGAGTGCAAGGTTTGTGACAATACCAAATACACAGTTTTGCATTTTATAATTGGGTGTTGAATGACCTAATACTGCTTGTCATGCCATTTAAGCCTCAAACTGTAGATTCAACAAGTTCATTTACTGTCTTTGAAAATTTAAATGTGTTTCCCTGGCTGCATTTGGAACAGCAGCTCTGGGTAGGTGCTATTGCTTTTACGCTATGCAGTATATTTGGGCATGCTACAGTGTGGAGAAGGCAGAAGTAAGAGAGGCTTTTCTCCTAAAAACTTCATTTTTTTTGTGGAAAAACTTCTCTTCAATCTACCAGCTCAAAAAAGAAAAAATTGAGTGAAGCTTCAGAATTTCTGCTATCTATGCTAACAAAGTATTGTTTTTCTTAAGACAATAGTATTTTGCAACTTAGATTAATTGCAGAAAAAGTTGTTTATAATGTTAAATTAAATATAAGTTTTAATTCTTAAAAAAAGTCTGTAATGAAGAGTTCTGAAATTCAACTCATATCAGTTCTCTTCTGATAAGTTAATCTTTTGGCAAATGTAGAGCAAAGGTTCAGGTAACATGAAATAAAAAACTTCAAAATATTCCAGTTTGAGATGAACTGGTTTTAGTGTGTACCATGTACCCATTTCATCTCATGTCATTGGTCTAATGGTGATTTTTAGCTTTTGGATATAATTAAGCCTGTTCCAGTTTAATGGTGGTAGGTCATACATAGTTTTGGCAGAAAAGTGCTTAAGTATTCAGTCTGTAATTGAGAAAGAGCGTAATGTAGTAGCACCATTTGCAGAAATGCTGTCCAGTGCCTTAAGATTTTGAATTAAAGAAAATACATTGTGGTGTAATTACGTCAATATTGCATTCATTTGAAATGCCAGTGTTAAGTACATGATGATAAGGTCAAGTTTTATCACCTGTCACTTGTTTGGAACCATAATTTGTGACTATTTGACAGTATAGAATCTGCGTAGGTTAACTGTACCTAATATTTTCTAAATATTTTTCTCTAGTGTGAAGGCTGGGGTTGATTATTTTAAAGTTGGGCGCCATGTGGAAGCCATGAATGAGTACAACAAAGCTTTGGAAATTGATCCACAAAACGTTGAGGCTTTGGTAGCACGTGGAGCTTTGTAAGTCTGCTTGTTTCATTGGTTTCTCTACTTTGTGAAAGGCAAACATCACTAAAATCTGTGCAACTCTTCTCTTGTTCTAGGTACGCAACAAAAGGAAGTCTGAACAAAGCCATAAGTGACTTTGAAATTGCTTTAGAAAACTGTCCTACCCATAGAAACGCAAGAAAATACCTCTGTCAGACACTTGTGGAAAGAGGCGGGCAGTAAGTGTTGGGGTTGTGGTTTTGTTTGGTTATTAACAATTTTTGTCATAATATTTTTTTAATACCATTCTAGTTAGGACACAGAGTGACATCTTTCCTTCCTAGCTATGCGTGCTTAAAAAAAAAAAAAGAAAAGTCTTTGTTGGAAATACACCTGCTTGTGCAGTTGGTTTACACTTTCTATTCTGTCCCAGTTAAAATCCTGGCAAAATATTTGAGGTTTAGTCCTTGATATCCTTTCACTGGTAGGTTACCAGGCTTGCATAAAGTCTTGTGAAATGTTTGAATATATTTCAATAGGTTTGTTGTTTCATTTGTTTTTAAAGAAAGTATTTGTAACAAAATTATGTTCTGTTACTCTTAGTGAAATATGAGTTCGCCCCTGTAACACAAAATTTTACTTTTGAATATTCAGGGAATAGTATTACTGATGATGATTAGGAGGTGACATGTCAGAAACACCATTTTATTTCTTTACTGGGGAGGGGGTTTAAGATGATAGATAGTGTCTTGGATAGATGCAGTGGTAGTGTCATAGTGCAAGTAAGAAAGGTAGTCCTAAAAATAAGAAAAAACTGTCAAAATCTGTCGCTTAACTATGTATGAATTATCACTTGAATTTTAGATTGGAAGAGGAAGACAAACTAATAAATGCTGAGAATTACTATAAAAAAGCTTTAAGTTTGGATGAGACTTTTCAGGAAGCAGAAGAGGCCTTAGCGAAACTCCGTAAGCATATGCAGGTGATTCTTTACTTTCTCTTCTTACAGTGCTCTCAATGACAATAAATAAACCATAAATGAAAAATCATATTAAATCTTTTCAACAGGGAGAGTTTAAGCTGATGGTTTGTCTTACTCTCTACTTCCCTTCTCCACAATAAATCTATTATAGTGAGCATTATGGCTGTACCTACCAGAAGAAAGGTACCTCTTGATGACTCCAATATTTTGAACATGATAGTAAAGAAACGCTAAACAGTGGAGACAGGGAAAAAGCCTGTTAACCCTGTCAGCTAAAGCAAGGATAAGAATATTCCATCATGCAAGCATGATTAATAATGTTAAATTAAAATATTCTGTGAATACAAACATGTGAAGTTTAAAACACTTAGGCAACGTAAATAAACATTGCACACCATCGTACTGGCCAGATCCTTGTCATCTGGAGTAATTACAAAAAGATAGGATAACACCAGCCAAAGCCAACTCACGGGAAGATCACATGGGAGGGGAAATTAAGAGGTGATTTAAAGGAAAACAGCAGGAGGTGGAGGGTGGGTGAGCAGGCAGTTCGGAGTATCTTAGCTTTCTTCTGTTTTTTTCCCTTCTCTTCTCTTGCACACAGCATGTTTCCCAGGTGAGCCCTGGTGGGTCTCTATGCTAATCTGAGTTGTCTTTTTTTCTTTTATTTACCTCCTTTACTTGTTTTGTCTTCCAGAGAGGATCAAAGAGTAAAATAAAGCACTGGGGAACAGGCTTGTTTTGTTCTGTGCTTGTTCGTGTAAGGAAGTACATAGACTGGGGTAGATGGCCTTAATCAATACTTCTTCAGTTGGTGGAGCCATAATGCTGACAGGCTGTGTTGAAAGAACGGGGAAGATGAGATATGACAATCTTTTTAATGAAACTGAAGTACATCATAGATAAACCGGTGTATGGCGTTTGAGCACTAGCCACATTTGGCTGCTTTAGAAAGGGATGTCAGTCTCAGTTAAAACGATGGAAGAATTTTCTCAACAAGTAGGAGACAAGTTTTACTCTCCTTTAGCATTTTCGTGGTATAATGGGTCATTGATGCAGCAGATGAAAACCATGATGATAGCTATTGCTTGTTGGTTTGCATATCCTTAACTGCAATTAAGGGTTTCCTTTATTGTATCTGTTAAGACAGTTGCTAAGATTTGCAAAAGATAATCAGACTTTCTGCTCACTCTTAATATGAATAGAACTACTCTTTAGGGTAGGAGGTGGCAGAAGTCTGGTCTCTAATAGACTAAAGTAGTTTGTCTTTAAGGATTATTCATCTGATGAGGTGCTTTTCTGCATTTACATGTATTTTAATACGTAAGTCTGATACTGTCACTGTTGTGCTAGAATGGCTAAAACAGCACTGAAGTACGTTTTCCTGTAATACTGATTATGTGTTTTTCTCCAATGCATTTTCTTCTGAATTGGACCGTTGTTGCTGTGTCTGACATCTGGTGCTGCTCATCACCAACAAACGCTTGGAACATGATTTCTTACGTAAACTATGCATCAAACTGGTCTGTGAAATTGTTACAAAATGGTTTGTATTTAAACATGGCCAACTTGAATGCATTTTAAAATGGGTTCTGCCATGTTTTACATGTAAATTACAACAATGATACTTTCCCTCAAATCTTTCTCTTTTTTTTTCTCTTTTTTTTTTTTCCCTTCTCCATGTTGCTAATACTATGTTTTTCTTGCATACTCTAACTATACCTTTTGGGCTCCATGGTTACGGTGTGCTGGATCACGGGTACCACTGCAATGGCTGGTCAAATATATTTTTTAATGGAATAAAAACTGCAATATGGTCCTTGACGTAAACCTGATAATCACAATGGCCAATGCCAAACTCCTGAACAATATTAATTCTTGATCTGGGAATCCTGGTAAAACATCCCTGGTGTAATTATACATTTGAATGGGGTTGGGGACATGGGGAAAAATACCCGTGTTAACGCTTACTTTTAATGTAATTTTTTTTATGATGCTTGGGTTCAAAAAAGAAATCTTTGGAAATGAGGGAGAAACAAGCTGCCAAAGAAGAGAGACAGAAAGAAAAGAAAGTAGAAACAAGTGCAGAAAAGTTGCGTAAGCTCTTAAAAGAAGAAAAAAGGTAACTTTGTTATTGCCACATAATCAGTGTACTGAATATAAGTGCAGATAAGACTGAACAATCCATTTCCAAGCAGATTGTCCAGCAGTTAGCTAGGTAGAACTCGTACCTAGGTAAGCTGCTTTTCCTCTGGAAATATTTTGTGGGTAGTGTCCTTCAGTGCATATAACCCTTCATGGAGTTATATGTGGAAAAGAAGTTGTTTAAAAAATACTTTGCAATGTGAAGTATTTGCGAAGTTTAATGCCGTATTAAACCAGGAAAGATGCATTTTATAACAGACTGTTCAGTGGATTTAATCTTAATTTTTTGATCAAGAAATGACATTTGAAATTGTCTCGTCAGGTCAGGTTCAGTTTCCCTTCATTCCTTACTGTCCAATCTCAGCCAAACTCTGGGAACTACAGATTTATTTTCTACGTATTATTTTTGCCTAATACTGAAGATTGTCTCACAGGTTAATTACGTTTTTTAGGTTGAAGAAGAAAAGGAAAGTATCAACTTCCTCCTCCTCCTCTTCCTCCTCCTCCTCATCATCCTCAAGTGATTCTTCATCAGATGTATCAATTTCTTCTTCTTCCTCTTCCTCTGATCACAAGAAACATAGGAAAAAGCGTCGGAATAGATCCGAGTCTGCCCGCAGCTCCAAAAAATGCTCATCTAGAGCTTCTTCCCATTATAAAGATCAGATTAGGAAAGAGGAGTGGTATTCGCCTCCAGCTGATACCTCTGCTTCCTTTCTTAACCAAAATTTTGAAGTGGAAAAACTGCTGGAAAGGCAGGACAGCTTAGTGTGTCCAAAAACAGAGGTAAAAGAGAAAGACAGACACTGTTCTTTTTCGAGGACTTCAGGTGATGATGAAGACACTTTTGGAGGTAGGTCTGAAGATTCAAGAGATTCTTACAGTAGCTCCAGAACTCTTCCAAGTAGTAGCAAAACTGAAAAATACGGTAAAACTGATAGATTCTTTTGCAGTTGGAGGGGTTCTTCAGGTTCATATCGTAAGTCAGACGATAAACCCAGAACACATTATTTTAGGAAACTAGAAAGGGATGTAGAGGGGAGAAAAGAGCAGTTTAAAAAACATGGCTCAGGTCAAGACAGGTATTATATGTCTCCAGCAGGGTCTGACTATTCTGGCAAGTCAGTGGGAAAGTACAGATCGTATTCAAGCACCTACTTACATGAAGGTGATAAAAGTTACGATAGTGATAGGTATATGTTAAGTCAGCATAAAAATGAAAGCGACTATAAGAGTAGGAAAAGAAGTTATGAGGAGACTGATAAAACAAAGGAACCAGATGAGGAAACGTCTTTAAATGGTACAGCACAAACAGAAAGTGGTATTAAAAGAAACTTGCCCCAGAACTTAGTTAAAATATTTAATCAAATAGCTGAGTTTGAGAGGGAAAAAGGAAGTAAGCAGAAGAAAGAGTAAAGTACCTAAGAAAACGCTATTCTGATGAGTGTAGTTAAATGAACTTTTACCTGAGTATCTCTTGAGGAAATGCATATGAAGAGTGATGGAAAGGCAGAACTTTTTCTACTTGCAGAATGTCAAAGAGTTCTTAAGGTAAAGATTGTATAGTGGAAAAAGATGCAAGGATATGATACATAAAATATCAGTTATTTAAAATCTGAGTTTCCTGTGCTCTTAACTTGGGATATTCCTGTACAATATTATCTGTCTGATGGGTTGAAATCGTTTGATACCCCCAGACTGTAATTAGTTGTGGAACTCGCATCAAATATGCACTTTAACAACAGATGGGTTTTGTTTGTTTTTTTCATCCCCTGGGGTACTGTTGATATTCTAAACTTCCAGCTATAGAAGGGGGATAACTGAATGAAAGTCGTGCCATCAATGGATGTAGCTCACTTGCTCATTAAATTTTCTTAAATTTTCTTAATTTTGTGTCTTGATTTTTGTTAACGCCGCTGGGATGTTTCATACTGGTGCACTGGTTATATGTGCAGCCTAAGCAAATGGAACCCACCAGTGTTTGTGAGAAGGCAAGTGTATTAAGTTCTTAAAATGCATCAAAAATGTTCTTTAAGTAACGTTAAAAAAAAAAAAGCAACTGAAGTAGAAGAAGAGAGTTTTAAAACTGCATCTAGGTAAGTTCAAGTGTGGACCTTCTGGTTTTGGGGTTTTTTTGTTGTTAGGTATTTGCTTTAGAAGTAGCTGGAAGGCAGTGGTTGCACTGCAGTGGAAAAAGTTTTGCTGTATTTACAGTGAGTTCTCCAAAGATGGAGACACGCTAAGGAGCTAATGTCTGGCAGACTACACAGTAGCAATTGTACTTCAGCTGCAAGTTTTTCGAGTAATTCCGTAGGCTCAGGTCAGTTGCAGAGAAGGTACTGTAATTTTGAATAGAAAAAGTACAGTTTTACTGACTTTAATCATATACTGTCATACTTCTCTTAAGATGCGATCTGAGATGACTATTTGATTAATAGTCAAGGTTGACCTTTAAACAAAGCACACATTTTCCTGCCTGGCTTGTTGCAATGTAATCTAAAACTGTTTTGACAGCAGTGAGATGCCAGTTTACTAAAATTAATGGCTTTAACATAACTCTCCTTTTCGTTATAAGAAAAGTGAATTAATGGTTTCCGAAGGGTTTTGCGAATCTTTTGTTCTCCAACAACAAAATGGGAAAGTAATTTAAAGGTTAATTTATTTGATTATGTAAAACATGCTTAACAGTCTCCTAGATAGTTTATTGCGTACTTTAGAAGAAAGTTAAAACATTCATTTCTGATAGAAATTAATGCTATGATTGCCAGTAGAACTTGATAAATAAGTTACAGACTAATCAATTAAGAAGCCTTAACTAGTGTGAAGCCTTTACTATGGCCTTCAAAAGATTACTTAAGACTTTTTTTGCGTTTACAAATATCAGAGGTGCTAGCTCTGCTGGATGGCTGTGAATCAACAGCAGCTGCTTCCGCAGGAGCGTTGATAGGCAAGCTCAGATCTATGACCTTGAGTGATGATGTCTGACTAGAGCCCGAACTTGTGCTTCTGGAAGATCTGAAAGAGAAAAGTTTACTGTCAGTGTACAGAAATCCCTGTATATGAAACAGAGCTTCTAATAGTGGCTTTCAATAAAGCCACCCAGCAGCAGTGGTCATTTGAGGTAAGATCCCCTACGTAAATCTTTGTAGACGTGACCACTAACCGCTTAAGTAACCTGTGGCAATGTTGTTGGATTGTAACTGATTCAACACGTTATGTGCGCTAATAGTTACGTGTATGTTGAACAGGGGGAAGAGGTATCAGTAAAAGCAGACATGTCTGTCTGCCCTACTTAATTAGGAAAGGGAGCTCACGGTACCATGTGCAAAATGTGGCTGGAGCTCAAGCTTGTGCTTTTCTAATGGTAAACCACTTTAATTACAGCACAGTTAGCAAAAGTAAATGTAATTATTCTGTAATTACTGCTTTATTTTAAACTGTGATGGATGCTGAAGTAAACTTAATTGTGTGCTAGAAAAATCTAGTAAACTTAAGGTGGGACAGTATAAGGAGAAGGTTTTTCTAGAGTGTTCAGGAAGTAGAGACAATATTGAGAAGACCTTCAAGAGTGAGGAATTGGGTCATTTAGGGACTAATTTTGCTTGGTTAAGCTTTTAACTTAAAAAAAATAAAATGCATCGCACCAAACCCAAAAAACCACTGCTAGCACTTACCTGGTAGAAGCTAGTGAGCTCTGTGTGGATGGTGATCGAGAACTCTGACTACCAGCAGCAGAACCAGTCGTAGGAAGCTCTAAATTGGACTAGAAAATTTGGAAAGAAAAAGAAACTTGATCTAATGGTTGTATAATAGGACCGATTGTATCGGGAGGGTTTATAATCCTTTGTATTTGAAAAGATGTTACAAGCAGATGAATGCTTTTTCCTGTTTTACCGTAAGTATACTTTATTGTTGAATTTAGGAGTTGCCCTTGAAAGACATTCATCAGTAGACCACAGCTGTCAGTCAAGATATTGGTGGCAGTTAACTGGAAAGCTCACCTGGTGAAAGTACATTTGAAAGGGTGTAGTTAAATCAGGATTTGCTTCTAGAACATCAGCTAACAATTTGTCGATGGTTCTGTTGAAGCTTTTCAATTCACGAAGATCAATGTCTCTTTCTTCCTGTGTTTCTGTTTTAGTTTTCTTCATAGACTGAATTTCTCTGTATAGTCTGGAACACTTTTTTAACACAAACATTTTTAAAGCATTGCTATTATGAAAATGCAACACTTTTTCAGAAACCTGCTAAGTTTAAATTCTGTGGTTTTAACCATACCACTGTTTATCACTATAAAGTTAGAAGTTGCCGTTAATGAATGAATTACTAGGGCATGTAGTGATAGGACGAGGGGGAATGGCTTTAAGCTGGAAGAGGGCAGGTTTAGATTAAACATTAGGAAGAAGTTTTTCACTTTAAGGGTGGTGAGGCACTGGAACAGGTTGCCCAGAGAGGTTGTTGAAGCCCCGTCCCTGGAGGTGTTCAAGGCCAGGCTGGACGTGGCCTTGGGCACCCTGGTCTGGTGGGAGGTGTCCCTGCCTATGGCAGCGGGGTTGGAACTCAATGATCTTCAAGGTCCCTTCCAACCTAAACCATTCTATGATGATTCTATGAATATACAGACCTGTTTCATAACCCTTTCTAGTTTTGGCTTCTGTTCTTCTATGTCTTTGTTCAGCTGCAAAATAAGAGCTTCTTTTTCCTTCTTTTGATCTTGGAAGAGGGCCTCCTGCTTCAGTACTGTATCAAAATTTTTTTCCATGCTCTGCAAATTCATTTGAACAGCAGTTTTAGTTTATAAAGCGGTTCTGATATCCTTTCACTTTCTGTATTACTTTGTGGGAAGGTCTGTTATGGCTACTACTTGTTACTAAATGTAGTTCAAGCAGTTAGTACTAAAACAACTTAAAACTTTCTGTCTGTCAGACTGTTTAGTGGATAAATATTTGAATAAAGATACCACCAGGTAATTTACGTATCTTTAAAAAATTTCTTTAAAGGTCGTATTAATGAAGTTACAAGTATGTATTTTCAGATGTCCCTCTGAGCAGTGTCTATAACTTATTGGGTGCAGTATCAACTTACCTGTGCAAGCTATTCTAAGAAAAATAACATTGTTTCCCCTGGGAAGAGATGGATACCTTTGACTGGAATGAATAAAGTCAGTTCTGTAAGGGTGGCTCTGTTTTTAAAAATAAATAAATAAATAGGCAGGAAAGGGTATGCCTTAACGCCTGATTACATCCTAGGACTTAGTCCCTGGAAAAGATGTGTGTCCCTCTTAAGAAATAACATCTCTGAAATTAAATAAGTAAGGTATACGTCCTACAGTGGTAGAATAAACAGTAGGAATGTTTGTTGACCTGTAGACAGTGACTCGGGGATTAGAATAATCATGTGGGATGTAACAAGGTGCCTTTAATTTCTTCTACCTAAGAAAATTTTAACTGTCACACATCAGAGTTAAGTATTGTTCTTTCTTAAGGGGCAAGTGGGCTTTTTGATAACGAGGGGAACCAAGAGTAAGTCCTTGATGTAGAGCTATCTTCTGCCTGCATTTAGTGCTCAGCCTGCTAAGTTAAGAGTCAGCTAGCTTTCTTCAGCTACATTAATACTGTTTAAACTGAAGCACCCTGAATGCTAATAAACTAGAGTATGTTCTCCTAGAAAAATCCTGGGATGTAGATGCCAGAGGACACAAAATGTGTGGATTTTAATCTCTCCAGTACTAGACAGGATGATACAATATAGTGGTGTATGCTACACAAAAATACAACTGCTTTCTTGGATGCCAGAACAGAGCATCTGTCAGTAAGCATCTGGGATTTTGAAACTTCCAGCTGTAAGTGACTAAGAAGCCTGAAGTTTCATTGACTCAAGAAAATTCAAAGCAGCACTCAGTTTTTGAAAGGAGAGGTAGAGCCTTCTAAAAAATCATTCATACAAAGCACAGTATAGAAAGAACAGGCAAAAGTTTGTCCAAGAATTTCCTGTTCTCTCAATAGGATGGCTTGCAGGGATTTAGCTACGTGCTGCAGCTTTGTCTCTTTGACCAGAACTTTTGCTTGTATTTTACCTGGAGATTTTCCTGAAGTTCCTTGATCTGTCTTCGTTTGTATCTGTATTTTTCATCAACAGCCCTTTTCTCCTCCTCTAGTTTCAATTTTTCCTCATATTCCTCACCTGTGATACCAAACAATGAGGCAGCATTAATACTGAACAAGCAGTGTATGCAACTCAATTTTCACTTTAAAATAAGTTGCACTTTAAAGTAACTGCATCACAGAGTATTACTATATTAGTGTTGGGAGTATTGCAGTGACCTCAAGGTTTAAGGGTTTTTTTTAATACTCTACTACTAATTCCAAATCACTGTGAAAAAGTAACTGGCTTTGTAAGAGAGAATAAGAGCTACTGTTTCCAGCACCAGTAGAGGGCACAAAAGTTAAATAATCAAATGTTTTCTGGAATGGAGTTTATGTAATTTCTTATGGTGATGCTTTTTGTACACTGAACAAAGAAAGTTCCACTGAAGGAGAGCAACCTTATGAAGTCTAAGTGGCAACGGAAACAACAGATGAAGATATTTTCCAGAATTCTGAGGAATTTCCAGTATCCAAAAACTTGTAGTTAGGTAGTCCATACTTTAAAATCTGCTGAGACTACACTAAAATAGTGCAGTTCAAGTTCTCTTCCTCATTGTTTTCCCAGACCACAGGTTACTACTTTTTTTTCCCCTGCTTCCATGTGAAAATTAGAGATGATGATGGTGTAGCGAAGGGATCGATCTTCATCACTAGAGTACATGTGCCTAAGCTGCCTGGGTAATTGCTCTGGGTACAGTTTTGTGCTCAAGCTGGCTCAGTCTACCACGAGAAGGCCAGCAGTGGCACAGCTTGTTCTGCTTCTGTAACTTGAATTAGTAGCTGTGCGTGATGCAGCACTGTAGAGAAAGTGGTGTTTTTTGTACTGTGCAAAGTTTTATCCACTAGACCTATGTACTTCAGTGGGCACTCCTTCCTTTCTCCCGGTAATGACTTTTTTTCTGCCAGTAATTGTCTTTATGCTTTGCCTCTTCTGAATGCTCCTATTCACAAAATTTATATAAGCTTAGAGATTTTCACATAAATCAGATGTAAGAACATAAATACTAGTTAATTATGCCTTGTTGCACATTCTGCTGAACTATTTACACTAGCATGTGAATTACACTCCCTTTTGCTACTGTCAGTTTAATCTCTCTCTATGATTCTTTCTTTCGTGCCATGGAATTTCCCCACTGTATACCTGAGTTACATTATCATCCGTAATTCACACAGCAAATAGCAATTTCTGTTTTACATACTTGTCTCAGTGACTTCCTTGAAAGAGTTTCGATAATTGCTGTTGCAGTTATTAAGTACACACAAAGTGTTTTCCAGAGCTACAATTTCTTTTTCAGCTTTGCAGATCTTTGCATCTAAATCATCACCTTCACGTTGAAGTGCTTCCTTTTCCTGTGCAGCCTGAAAAATAAAACTGATATTTTAGGTAACTGCACATATACTGAAAACATTAGGGCGATTATACAGGAAAAAATACCTGCAATATTTGTAGGTTAAAATCCTAGGTAGATATGAGGGCTTATCTGTGTTGTCAGGCTTAAACGGAGATTTGAGTTACTCGGTAACTGGAAGGAGTAGTTATTTACAGTATTGGAAGTTCTTTGAGGTATTTAATCCATATGCATTTCATTATCGGTATCTGCCTCTCCATCTAAGCTCACCAAGTCCTGATGAGCAGTATCCACACTGCGTACAAAGTAGTTTCCATGCTTTGTACTGCTGACATGAACTGCAGCAAATGCTTCACATCTGTTTCCTTCATCCACAAAATCCAAGTAAGAGTTGAGATTGTACGTTATAAAACTACTGAGCGTTAGAAGTCATCCAGTTTGTCTGGAAATTACTCACTTGTAGGTCTCCATTCATCTGATCAGTGAGATTTAAGAAACAGAGCCATCTGGTGAAGAAAAGGTTTTTTTTTCTATGGTCCCTCAGAAAATCTGAGATGGTGAAAAATCTCCATAGTTGTAGGAGGGTATGCACCCACAGTGACCACAAGGATTTTACTGAGGGTCTTTTGCTGTGCTAGATCTCACAGTAGCAGAAACATCATCATTAAGAAATTTAACACTTAAGAATGAGAAAAAGATGGACTTCAGAGCCAAGATCACAGCTAGAAGCATTTTGCTCTAAGACGAAATCAGAAAATTTGTGGAGATCAAAAAGAATAGATTTTTGTTCCAGAATCAGGGTATTGCATTATGGATAAAGACTGATTTTTTAAATTTTTTTTCTCTCCAATAAAAAGCTGAATTATGCAGGGGAAGGTTGATATTCTTCAAGATTTAAACACCATATGGTGAAATAAATACTTAAAAATAACTCTGAAGGGTAGAAGAATTTAAGATCATGTGGGACTGCGATAAACTTGATTGCAGTTTATAGCAGATTACCACATGGCTTCCTGTGTCTTTGTAAGTTAATGAGCACTGAAGTGAAAATTTTCAAATTGCTCAAAATTAAGTCTCCACTGACGTTAGGACTGACCACAGAGATTCATGTAAAATTGTTGTATCACTTAAATAACCAACAGCATCAAATTTAGACTGAAGGTAAGCAGTAGGCAAAGAGGTTGTTACTTGAAGAGAGCCCAGGGAAATCTGTAGCTTAAATACTTGCATTATAATGAATTATGTTGATAAAATACCTTAATTACATAGTAGGTGTGAGTTTTCTCCTCTTCTCCTTCAGGTGGCATCATGACAACAGTAAGAATTTCATACCTGCATCTCAGTTTATCAATTTTATTTAGGCGATCTTGAAATTCGGCACTGATTTATTTGGGGAAAAAATAAATAGGGTTGAGAAAGTATTTTGTGGGCAGTTCTTGCTCTAACACTTCAAATTACTGGTGTTATTCCATCAGCCTGCCCACGTACTAGGCGGCAGGCAGGCCAGCAGTTGTGCTGCTACTGTTTTTTGTTGCTTTCTGAGTTCTCTGAGCCACAGTCATCTGTTGTTCTGGTTACCTACGCTTCTTGTGCAGTTCTAACCTGAGGCAAATTTATTTTCATATTCCAGATCATTACATCTTGGGAGGCTATGCCACGGTCCTTCCCAAAAATTTTTAAAGGTTTGGCATTTAAATCCTACAGCTGCACAAGGTGCCCCCTGCTGATATTATCTTAACATTGCCGCTACTAGCTGAGCATAAGCAACAGCAGGCAACAACCCCAAATCAAATTACATGGAAGTATCAATTAGTTGTGTAATTATCACAAGGAAAAAAGCCACACAGTCTGCACTCTCAGTGAGCAGTTAAGCTTTAGTCACACTAAATCACTCTAATTTCCTATTGTGTGGGGTGTGGTTAGCAGAGGAGTGAATAAAAAGCTTGCCAGATTTCAGCAGTTCAGCTGCTGAAGTGTTGATTTTTGGCTGGATATAGATACTGGGATTTCAGAGCTAAAACTGTCCCAGATACTTTTCACTGATTATTATGGAAGAGAAAAGTTATTTCATATATGGTTGCTTTATAAGAGGGTACATACATAATTCAGAAGATTTAATTTTGTTATATAGGACACACAATGGCGAGCTCATTTGTTAAAAACATGAAAAACCAGAAACAAACCAAACCAAACAGACTCTATGAGTCAAAGAAATCATGATTTTATCACGCAATTGGGCTTAAACCCTCTACAAAAGCAACTTTTCTGTTTTAAATATTTTGTCATACCTCCAGACACACTGATTTCACATTTCCTGATTATTTTGAAAAATGCACATGACATTTACTTTAAAAAGATGTCTGCAACTGGGGTTTCCTCTCAGTACTGTAGAGGATTGTCCCTAACAGAATAAACAGTACCCTCTTGTTCACCAAGTTGTTAACGCTGTAGGCTGGATTTCAGAAGAGGGATCTCTTGCTGGCTTCAGCTGTCTCAGTCTATAACTTTGAGCAAGATTTACTTCATCTTCAGTTTCTCTAATTGGTGAAATTGGGTAAAATGCTTCTCTTTTTTAAGTAAGTCCACATGTAAAATATACTCAGGAAAAGTTACGAGTTTAATTTACGTAAGAATAGTTACCTTACGCGTTGCCGTTCCTGATCCACAAGTCTTATCTGGGCATCCAGCATTGCCTTATGAATCTTAATTTCCTCAGTTCTTGCTGCTATGGCTTTCTCTAACTCCAGTTTTTGTTTTTCCAGTGTTAGAACTTTCTCTGTCTTATTACACAGAGTATCTCGAAGGCGGTTCAATTCTAGTTTTAAGAGATTATCTTCAACCATCATCTCCTAATAAATGCCAAAAAGGTCTCAAAATAAGAAAGTATCATTTTTAATTATGATATTTATAATAATAAATAAGGTTTTTTTAATAAAGCATCCATTATTTTATCTTTTATATATACAGCTGTAAGACTCATTTTGCTCTGCATTTGAAAATGTTCTCAATTTCTCATTTGCTAACAGTTTACATGGTGAGTGCGGTAGGGGTAGGCTGTTTCCTGAATGGTTTTATACAAATTCATCAGACTTTCTAATTCAGACTGAGTTATGGATTGTTAGACCTTTCCATCTACAACTTTCTCTCAGTTAGGATCATGAATGGTAAGACTATGAAGGTGCTGTCAAAGAAATTAAGCAGACCTTGCAAGGAATTTTCTGAAGCAATTAATGCCTGACTTGAACCATTGTAACTGTCTTGGAATACGTTCTAGATTCTGTATGTCTACAAGTCATGTTGTTAGATAAGCAAATTTATATATACCAAAATTCATGAAAAGCAGTAAGTGGTGAATTTCATTAGCATGCAAACACTTTGAGTCATTTAAAAAAAAAAAGTCTCTTATGGATCCCTCACTCTGGACTATTTCTTTTCTGAGTTCTTTTATGCCATTGGCTTTTTCTTTTATTCCCCTGAATTTCACCCTCAAAGAAAAGTTCCAAGGTAGGGAGAGTTTTCATTGAGGAGCAAGCGCACCAGTTAGGTTGATAGCAACCTAACTACTCCCCTTGCTGCTCAGTATTGTTCTACTACCTTAGTGCTTCTTTTAGGAAGGCTGCAGCTTATTGCAGGAAAAAATGTACAGTAATTAGAGGACTGGGAACTGGTTTTTTTCTGTTTATCAAAATATGGGGAGAAAGACTTCCATTTTTTTTCTAATACCTTAAATTAGAATGTAGATAGATCCAAACCATCTGCTGGAAAATGTCCCACAATTTAATAACAAAACTGTGTCAAACTTAGTAGTTGGCATCGCACATTGAGAATAAAAATTCAATGCTAGATAAATATGTCCTTAAACAGTAAATGTATTTTCTATTTTAAAGGCAATCATTTCTCAGAAAAAAAACACTGACCAAATGGATATTGTGGCACAAGTAATGTGTGCTTAAATTGATAACCCAAAGAAACTTTATGCTGCTTACACAGGAGACATAACACTTTGCCTAGTAAGACAACAGTGATGAAAGTGACTTCAAAGTTTGTGAAGGAAGGTGTAAGTCAAGAAACTACAAAGGGGGTTCTTATGGATATAATGATGTATCACTGTGGCAGGCAGACAGCAGCCTTCAGATCAAGTCATGAGTTTAGGTATTTTAAAAACCGAACAAACGTGTCCTGTATTAGTAAAGTTGCAAAATAATACTGTACCTGCTTAATGGCTTTAGCCTTTTTTAACTCCTGATCTGATCTCTCATTGAAAAGATTTAGTTCATCTATCTTGATCATCATACTGCTTGTTTCTTCTCCTGTCTTATCCATTGCTCTCTTGATGAAATGGACATCACTCTGTTTCCAAAGTAAGTTATGTTTAATTTATTTCAGTGAACGTAGTTTGCACCAAAAACTACCAGTTAATTTTAAATGAGATATTTTTATAAGTCCTAGAACCAGGAACCATCCTCATCTTGTGTCCATATGCAGCTCTGCAAACAGTGCCCAGAGCATCGCAGTCCTCATGCAGAGTGCTGTTGCAATACTAATGTCATTGCTTGTTTTATCTGGAGTGTAGTAATGTTATTTATACAATATAGATCTTTCAGCCAATAAGGCAGTTCTGATAATAATGTATTTTGAAAATATATTTCAAAAAAAAATATCTTTTTTGAAAAAAAAATCTCCTGGTGTGTCTGACCATGACTTTGATATTTGTAGTTCATCTTCATAAAACGATACGTCTTTGATAATACTCCAGAGTATGAATAAATTCCCGGAGTGTGTTTCAATGTTTGATTATCCTCACTGCTCAAATTTTGCATCTCCTCAAGACTGAAGTGTGGGCACCAGTTGCCCAACATTAAACATTGTTATTGCATGGATCTCCAGTTAAAAAGCTCTCCTATAAGGAGTTTATTCCTCTCACTAAATTGATCAATTTTTTCTTAACTATCACTTTTGAGAAAACAGCTGTGATATTTTATTAACAACCTGACTTTCATCTTTGTATGGTTTCTCTTTGAAAAGAGGTTTCAAAACTTGCTAAAATGTAGCCGATTAATAAACAAATACATTTCTTATATAAAGAAATTATAAATTGGCTACAGAAAAACTGACTGGTTCATATCTACAAGAAAGATAAGTGCATTTTTTAGAGAATTAATGATGGTCACTGGATAGTGGAAAACCAGAAAACAAGCACATGTATGAAAATTCTCACATCGGAATAAAGACAGAGAAATCATAGAATGGTTTAGGTTGGAAGGTACCTTGAAGATCATCTAGTTCCAACCCCCCTGCCATTGCCAGGGACACCTCCCACCAGCCCAGGTTGCTCAAAGCCCCATCCAGCCTGGCCTTGAGCACCTCCACGGATGGCGCATCCACAGCTTCCCTGGGCAATCTGTTCCAGTGCCTCACCACCCTCAGAGTGAAAATTTCTTCCTAATATCTATTCTAAATCTACCCTCTTCCAGTTGGAAGCCATTCCCCCTCGTCCTGTTTCTG
Source organism: Pluvialis apricaria (assembly GCA_017639485.1). Taxonomy (NCBI): domain Eukaryota; kingdom Metazoa; phylum Chordata; class Aves; order Charadriiformes; family Charadriidae; genus Pluvialis; species Pluvialis apricaria. The sequence goes on from CM030014.1 coordinate 9,905,269, forward strand.
AATTACACATCAGGATGGGGTCAACTAACTCAAATACTGTCCCTTCAATTAAGTAATGTTACTTTCTACAATTTTAAATGCAGGTGTACTTATAATTTTATGAAAAATATAAAAGCAAGTAGTAGCATCACAGAATAACATTCTATTTCTACGTGGTCCTAATGATAAATTCAGATATTTGCGAGCAGTCAGTCACATCTTGAGATGAAAGCTAAGCTTGCCTTTCCAACATTTAAATGCTTGTCTTCCTGCTAAGGTGCCTCAGTTGTGCAGTAATGACCTATTTTTGTGGAAGGTATAGAGAACATATGAAGTTTTCCACACAGGTTACACAAAGTTCAGATATCTTTTAATCTAATACCAAGTCATTAATTAATAAGACCCAATTTACTCAATTCACTGAAGTTTCTAGATGTTTACACAGTCAACCTGATGTTCTGAGGAAGTTACCTGAAGTTTCTTGTGCTGTGCATGTAAAACATCATATACATTTTTCTTTTCTTCTAAGGCTTTCTTAAGTTCAGCAACTTTTGCTTCCAAAAGTTGTTTTTCATCTGCATTAACCTCTCCTTCCAGCCGTGACAGCCGTCTCTGTACTTGCTGAATATAAAAATCCTGTTAAAATAATTTTTAAGAGAATTAATAGTCTGAGATAAGCAATTATAGCCTTCCTATAAAGCTAAAACACTGGATATAAACTTGGATCTAAATGTTGGCTTTAGGACAGTCACCCAATTAAGCTATTGTTTTATAATAATTTATGGCTTATAGACCTCATTAACAAAATATTCTTAGATGACTGATGTGCATTGATGGTTCAGGAGTAATCTTCTAGAAGAGTAACAAAGCATACTCAGCACAGTCTGCTGTAGGGAGGCTTACAGTGGAGTTGCCATCTTTCTGTTAACAGCAGATGCTGATATAAAAGAGCAAATTTTCAAAGTGGTGCATAGGAAATATGCACAAAATCCAATTAGTAAATAACAGGATTTTGGCATGTACCTCTTGTATTGCTTTAAAAATTTACCCTGAGGTGTCTGGTTCAGAGGGATCAAACTAAAGAACTGCTTTGAGAAATTAGTGGGAAAAGCAGCAGATCTAAAAAATAACGAAATACATAAGTGCATAATGTAGGTAATACTATAGCAAATTTCAGTTATTTCAATTTTATCCATACATCTAGAGACAGAAATAAATGCAGACTTCAAATTACACTGCATGGCATTTCCAAAATGGGAAGATGTTGACAAAGATTACAGAACTCAAGCAATTTACTCTCATTAGACCCAAGAAACAATCATAGTATGAAAGCATGTTAATATTTTACCTGGTTATATATTAATTCTTGTTGCTTTAATGCATCTGCATCAAGTCTGTGCAGTCGACTCTTAAGATTTTTCAGTGACGTTCGACTTCCCTCAATTTCTGCTAGAACACACTTCTCCTTATCCTTCTGTGCCTTTAACTCTTGAGTCTTCTTGAAAAGTAGTTCTTTTAACTGGCTCATTTCTGTTTCTTTTTCCTGGTGACAAATTAATCATTAAGTAGTAAGAAATGATTAATCACATAAGTAATTTCTGAGGAATTATTTGCCTTTACTAATGACTATAGGGGAATATTTGAATAAATATAATACAGAGTTTTTCAGTTTAAAACTTGTAACTGTGTATATGCACATGTATGTACATATGTGTGCTTATGTAAGCTGGAAAGACTTTTTTTGAAATTACACATTTTAAATTCACTTGCTTATTCTCAGAGGTAAGTTGCCATCAGTGCAGGAAGTGAGGTTTTAGTAGGTTCTGTTGTAGTAAGACAATGCTGAAACAAACTGAAACAGTACTGAAAACAAACAAAATTGAGATTATTTTCTTTTTATAACCCTAACAAGGAAGACAACTTTATTCTTTCCCTCCTTCCTTCCACCCCACCAGCCAAAGACCTTCCAAAGCTCAGGCCGTTCAGCATGCTGGTTTCCTGTAAGGTACATCTCTAAAATGAGTCACGTGGCATCACAATCCTGTTCTGAAAGACTCACGTTTAACTCAAGTATGGTAGAGAGGTTGAAGATGCACGTTTAAATTAATATAGCAAAACACCTTACAATTCACTTTTCTACGTTGATTACAAATGTGCGTATTCTTGATTTTTATATGCATACATTGTGAAATTTGCTTAGGAACCATCTTGCTGGCCTTAGTAACAGTGAAAGATAACTTAACTCCTTCTCTAAGAGTTCATAATCACATTCTACCAAACAGAATTTTTTTGTAGTTGAACTAGCTGTAAGTGTAATTCCAAATCCTAAATTCAGGAAGTTAAAAGCAGGTGTAAGTTTAATATGAAATCATTATGGCCTGTAGCATTTTACATTGATGTTAGCAGGCTTTGAATCATGCCTGAACAAAGGAATTTAATTTCAGAAGTAAACTGGTTTTATGCATGTGCCCAATTCTGAGATGTATTTCTGAAGCTAATGAAAATGATGAATTCATCTACTAAAACTGGATCACAATTTGACCTTCATTTTGTAGTCCTTCTTGCATATCTAAATTCATTTATTTAATAGAGATTATTTCTCTTCCTTTAAGTGAGGTTGCTAATAGAGATAAGATACTCAGTAAGCTTCACTGTGCAACAGTGTTTTGCCACAGATCGAAGAGGCAGAAGTGTCACAGAACTAAACCGCAAAATGGTGACTTTTCATCTACATTGTTCCTGTAAATATCTCTTCACAGTCAATTAATAGATGCAGCAAATAGCCATGTGTGTCTAATGGTGATGGAAAGCATGCTTCTGACTAATACATTACAGACATTGTTCAAGAACAGTTCATCCTAGTTAAAATATTACCCTGAAGCTGTGGAGCTGCCAAGCTCAATGTCATCTTAGGTTATCCGCCACAGATAATGGTTTAGCCACCCTGGTAACAGTCTTAAGGGGAAGCAAATAAGGTTTTCGTTTTAATGAAATATTATATCATTCCAACTTGTTTTCAAATTAGCTGAAAGACCAAAACAGTAAGTAAGGCCTGTAATTTAAGAAAACTCTCTATGGGAGAGATACCCCCTCTCTAGTTTCTGTATGAATGTTTAAAATGTACAGTTAATGCCTGTGAAGTTAAAAAGTTTGAAAAATAACACTCAGTCTACTGCAAGGGATTATTTCACATACATGCTACAGGAAACACAAAACAGGAGGAGAAAAAAAAAGTATGCACAGATACAGCTTTGTTGTCACTTGTGTGGGAACATCTGCTGTGACATTCATTTAACCTGCTCATCTTACAGTAAAGAAGGCTTCAGCATATCCAGTGCTCAGTTGTTCAGCAAAATGTAAAAAAATACTTGTAGCAAGTTCAGTCAGAAACTAAGTAAAATACTTCAGGAGAATTAGTAGCAAAAGGACAAAACAATAGAAACATTTCCTGAAATGCAGGAAAGTTCGGATGATTGCATTACTATGTTGCGTTTATTCAAAAGCCCCTTGCAGTTCATCAGATGATAATAAATTAGGATATTTTTATTCCTATACTTAATTTGAAACATAAGAAGTGAGGTTTGAAGTATTATTAGACATATTAAAAAAATAGTAACCATATTACAGCTTGTTCATGCCACTTCCCAGACAAAAATCTTTATTCATCATGAAAATTAAATCTAAAGTAAGCCAGTAATTATTTGACAGTCCAAGTTAGATGTGGCACAGTATCACGGAACAGAATTAAAATAATGAAGAGGAAACTAGGCCAGCCAAATCTGATTAAAAGATTTCAAAATCTTTTTTACTCCCAGTTTGCCAAAATCATAGGTCTTTGCAGGTTTGTAAGTTTTGGTGGTGTTTTACTAAAGCCAAGAAGTTTTCAGTAGTAATGTTACTAAAAAGTCATTATGACAAGACTATCATGCCTCAACAACCTTATTGATGGGAAACTGATAGCAAAGTTCAAGGACCCTTGCTCCTCAGCAGCCCTTAAAACAGAATGTTTGGAGATGTGAACTCCCAAAAGAGCTGAGCAAAATACAAGATTTTGAAATTTTTCAGTATTGTTACAAAGCAGAAGCAAAACATTACTATATCTTTATAACAAAATTTGCCACATTCCAGTAAATAACTTCTATTTTAATCAAGCCAAGAAGTTGTAAGTAGCTTTTAGATGATGTCAGAGGTAAATGCTCTCTTCAGTACGCTGATGCAGTCAGAATACTGGGTTTATATCTGATCTGTACAATGATAGTTCCTGTATCCTATGTTAATATACGGGGACACTATCATCTGAATTACTAGGACCACTTATTTTCCTCCAGCGTTTTCCCAACACAGATACTGACATATCTACATGCATGTTATTTCATCATTTGATGAAATAGCTACATGTCATATTAACACTTACATTCCATTTTAATCCATAAATGTTTGTTCTAGATAGAGCTTGCAAATTCAAATGAATCCTCATTTGCAAAAGCCATGAAAAACATTTTACCTTGACAGATTTTTCTTCTTCCTTTAGTATTTCTTCCATCCTTAAAGCTTTGTCTTCTGAACTGAGTGTCTCCTCAGTCACAAGCTTCAGCTTATTGGAAAGACTTGCATTTTTTTCATTAAGAAAGCTTAATCTAAACAAAATTACATGATTTAACAAGTTAAATGTATGTTGCGTACGCACCACTGCCAAAACCAAACAGCATACCTTACTGAGCAGTTGCCAGTAAAGCAGGCTAAACTTGAACCTATGATAACCAAGGCCCTAACTGATTTTTTCATGCCCTTTAAAAACAAGAATTACCAGGAGTATTTCCTAAATTGCCCAGTGCCAGAAACTATGCAGGACATGAAGTAACCAGAAAGTGGGAGGCTCTAATCATCAACACTATTTAAGGTTCTTTGCTAGCTCAAGGATTTGGTTATGTTACTAATCCTTAGAAATGATATTTTTAAAGATCTGTTTCTTACCTGGCTTGTTTCTTCTGAATTTCTTTCTTCAGATTGGTGACTTGTGTTCTCAAAGACTCTAGATCAGAAGCAGTTCTGTCCACAGTGGATTTCAAAGCATCCAACTAATAAATTAAAAAATGGAACAATCAAGCTTTTATTAACTTTGGTACGTGTTACGATATTTAAAATTGTAAGTGACCTATTTATCGGAAAGTATTCCACTTCTTTTTGATGGTGTTTTCCAAATGAGAAGTGCTGCAAATTTTGAGGTGCTGTAAATTGGCCCAGCTAGTAAACTCAACAGACTAATTTACGTAATCTGAATACTGGGACAAAATACTTAAGAATACAGAATGAATTATGAAGGTGCTGTGGGCTGCAGTTCTTGTCCAACAGCACCTGTATAAGTGGAACCATGGTTTCATACAGCACAGCTGACTTTGAAGAGGTTCTTTGTGAACACGAATACCCTTATGTATCTACTAAATATTTCTAATTCAAACTTCATTGGGATTTTTATAATTTTATTATTTTGATTAAGATAAGGGAACACTGTGACAAAAGTACACAGACCCTTAATTTGGTAAAAAATACATGATAGCATACACTGATTAAACAGGATAGACATACTTTACAATTGGTCATTAATCTTCACAGTATCACTTAACAGTGTAATTGTCTTCACTTTCACAGATTAAGAAACCTGATCAAGTGTACGTATAACAGGTCTCTGTACTAGAATGAGAAACCGGGAGGTCACCAAGTTGTCAGCTGAACTGTAAGTCTGTTTCTTTCCTTGTTTCTCACTTAGGTTCTAACACCTAATAGTGGGAGAATGTTCTCATTATCATATTATGTAGTATTAATTGTGAAAAAGGTCAAGCAAGAACCTCAGAGTTTAGAGACTGAAACCTAGCAATTCTGTGAACCCCCAATTTTGCATGAATTACAGGGTAATCTAATAGCCTACACCTCATTTGAGCTACATACAGTTTAATTAGGATATCGGTTTATGAACCACCTGCTACAGAGCAGATATCCAAAGTTGAGGCAACAGCTGAGGCAGGGGTTTTTTTTTAACCAATATTTTGGTAATTTTTTAAATTGGTAGTTTTTTTAAATTACCAAGCTTGCTGAGTAGCCCAGTGTTACCATTGTCTTGTTAAGAGAACACTTACTCGGGTAACACAAATGTATCCCTTCTCAACAGAGCCATGACACTTGAATTACCTCTTAGAAATGCTTCTACGGGCATTTAAGTAATTAAGCAGTGCAGCTCATTCCTAGCTTTAAATGCAGATTAAATATAAGTAACAGAGTAAGTACAGACAGCATCAAGCAGGGCTTGATCACAGGGCAGCCCTATCCTACTGCCTCTTGATTAGAAAGCCACGTGAAAGCATTTGGGGTTTTTTCAAGAATTTTAACCTGACTAGAAGGGCCATCAACACTCACTTTTGAGAGCAAAGGATACCAATTGTTTGGAATCCAGAAGAGTTTTCTCTTATCTTTATACAATACTGCCATCTACATATGCTAAAGGCAAGAGAGGTCTCCTTCTGAAGCATCTCACAGAATCACAGAATGGTCAGGGTTGGAAGGGACCTCTGGAGATCATCTAGTCCAACCCCCCAACACCATCTAATAGTGTTACACCATTTAAGAGAAAATTCATCGATTTTATACCAACACACCAGAGGAGACAAGCTAATCTCTTCATCACTGTCAAGGAAAGGATTGAGTTGAGGGTTCAGATCCCAATAATCATGAGTAGACTGAGAAGAGGATACATTTTGTTCAATTATTAAGAGTCTAGTCTAAAACCAGGGATAAGTAAATGCTATTCCTGTATTTCCTCCACCTAGTCAAAAGTTAGAGTTTCAGTCTGTTTTTCTGAACTGTTCAGTCATCCTTACCTCATCCTGCAGCTGAACCCTGTAAGTATCCTGAGCTTGATACTCTTTTCGGAGGCTGGTAGCTTCCCGTTCAGCAGAAGAAATTTTCTTTTCATATTCCATATTATTAAGAGTTTCATTTACCAAAAAAGAGGTCTTCTCTTTCAGCACAGTTTCTTTCTTTCTGATCTCCTGTTTTATCTCTGTTATTAGCTATCAGGATAAAAACATTTCAGATTTGCTTGCATTAATTAAGATGTGTTAGATTAATAAAGGGCACAACCAGAAGGTAGATTGCTGTTAAGACTACTTTTTGCATGGGGCAGCCTAGTTATCACATAATTCTTAAATTACTTTATTCCACTAATACATCAGAACACCAAATACTAAAATTGTTTTGGATTAGAAACTTCAAAAATATTCCAATAATTTCAAAAAACCATGACGCTATAAACTTGTATGAAATAAAAATAATTTTTGATTGATTGAATAGGGAGAAGAGAGCTGTGTGAACAAAACTTCATATAGACTTGAAATGGCAGAAATGCAAGAGGAAAATTACCAACAGTAGCGATGCTTACTTGAGCTGATAGATTTATAGCCATTCAGTGAAAATCGTGTAGTTTGAAAAGTTAAGTAAAAGATTAGCTACAGGGAAAAATATACTGTAGTTCTAATGTAAAAAAAAAGAATCTGTTAACAAAAGTATCAGTAGGACTATTGTATGAACTACTAATATATGGAAGGTTGGCCAGAGCTAGGGGTGTTTTTCTGTTGTTGTTGGTTTTTTTTAATATCTGTTTGTTCTTTGCAGGAATCTTCTGACCTGAAATACTAAGAAATCCAAAATATTTCAGCTAAATTAGACCATTATATTTTCTGTTTGCTAGTATTTCTTCTGGCTTGTCATTTTCTATTGTTAATTTTTTTTAGTGTTATATCTTAAGCTTGTTTAAACCATGTTTCTGCTCAGGGTATACCTAATACCTATATGGGCAACATAACAAAGCTTCAGCAGGAAAATATCATACTAGCAGAGCTAAGGATTTAGGTAGAGCCGCCTTGTACATGCAATTATGCTTTTTCACCCCCTTCAAAAAAAGTCATTGTTACTTTGGAATCCACATTTATAAATTTTTTCTCTACACTGATCCTTCAGGCTTTTTCTGGTGCATCTGTTCTATTGCCCTGCAGAACTTTCTGAGGAGTTCACCCTTCTCCTGACAAAGCCAGGATAAAATATACTTTATTTGTACCTCTCGCCGTTGTACCATCTGTGCATAAAACACTGACAAAACCAATGAAGACTACATCTTTTAGAAATTAATAGTAACTCATAATGCCTAACAGTATCTTTTTGGGATTAGAAGAGTGCTGTTGCTTCTCTCCATTTTCAGAATGTACTTAAGGACCAATTTTTAAACTTACTGTAATTATTTATCATAATTCTGAAATAAATGTTAGTCGTGCATTTGTTCACAGAGGTAGCAATGCTAATTCCTTCAGCAATAAATCTTCTATTTTCTTTTTCATATTGCATCCCAGACACAATCCCCTCCTTGCAGTTGACTGTCCTTACGCTCTAACATCCCATCTTCTTAATTCTTAGATTCTTAGCTCACAGAAAAGAAAATACTGAAACTGGGATGCTTTGCATTGTCCAACAACCTTGAGATTGAAAATTAAACCTTGCATAGTATCAAGGAGAACACCATTACTTACACTGCTTTCAACATAAATTCTGCATGTATTTTGGTAATACCTGAACTTTGAAACACCTTAATGAAATACAGATGTAAACAAAAAGACAACACTGAACATCTAAAAGACCCAATCATTCTACATGCAACTGGCAAAATTCCTGCCAATATCATAGACACAAAAGTAGTACAGTGATATGGGTGAGTTACAGCAGTTTTACCAAAGCACAATGATCAATCTGTTGATCTCTTTTCTGCATCTGTTGTATTGCATTCTCCCACTGCCTGATGACTTCTTGCCTTTCCTGATGAACTCTGCGAAAATCTTCAGCTGTCTTGTCAAGCTCTATCTGTTTAAAAGAAAGCACTCCCATGATTTTGGATTTTAAAAAATTCACATATAACAGGATATCTCCAAGGACCTTAAGCACAAACCTGAGCTGTTATGGTTTCTGTAAGCTCATTATCAAGAGCTCTGCGCTTCTGATTTGCTTGCATGGTCAACTTTTCTACTTGAAGGGTTAATGCCTAAAATGAATTGATACAAAAATATAATGTATTTGAAAACAAATATATAATGTCTTATAAATTATTAAAGCTCTGCTATAATTAGGGGTAAGATTACTGAGATCATCACTTTTTGTTTCTGTTTTAGAGAAAAAAAAAAAACCAAAAACTGAGAATCTAGCCTCCCATATTTTTGATGATGCAACAGGCCATAATCTAATCAGCCCTTGGGACCAGACTGGAGCTAGGCCAAAGTAACTCTCCCCTCCACCACAGATAAATGTGTTCGTGATGTCCTCAGTATCAGCTCTTTCCCTTTACTCTTCCTACTATGCTGTGTGACGTGCTAACATAACGATAGCAGTGAGACTGTTTGTGTAAGCTAAAGTTTTTGGGTTAAGTATTTAATGAGTAAAAAATCAATTTTCTCCTCCCTGTATTTAAAGGCTCAAAAGAATATTAACTAGAGATACTTATCTCTAAATTAATATTATACTTGAGAACTAACCCTTATAAACTCTGAACTTGTGACTGGAGTGTCTATTTATACCATTGTTCATTATTCTAGGCAGCTTTACTGAAATAGCTGTACTTGGTTCTCAGTAATATTAACAAATTTAGTTCTAATGGGAAAATCTACACTATTCGTCCTCTCTTAATTCTATAGCACTGTCTTCTAGACTTTATTACCCATTTGTGCACTTTCTCAGAAAAACTAAAATTTTACAGAGATGAACAAACAAATTAATCTCTTCAATTATGCCTTTCACCTTTTGTTCTCTCCGACCTTTAAAATGAACCTCATATGGAATTGCACTGTTGTGCTAAGTGGAAACTAGTTTAAAAGCACTGTTGCCCAAAATCTTGTTTCCATCTTACCTGACTTGATAACATAACAAAGTCTTCAAATGCTAAAACCGTTCTCTGTTTTGTTTCTGAAACTGGCTGTAGCTTCTACTTACTCCTATTTTCCCTTCATCTTGTTGTGCATACTTCTGGATTGTGATAGCATCATTATCTATACGATTTGATTCCTTTATCCAGCTCTCCAGAACTTCCTCATCACAGTTCATCTGTTGTTTTAAGTTTTCCAGCTTCTTAGTGGTTTTACTTATAGTATTCTAATAAAATTTGAGATAAATTAAAGGGTTAATATTAAATGTCTAATATTTTCTTTGACTGGTAACTGAAACAACCAGTTAAAGCTACTGTAACAAGTTTACATACATCTTGTTGTCAACAGAATTGCTAGTTTTCTTTTTTGTTAATTGTGTATTATACTTAAGGAATGCTAATACACATCCTGGTCTTAAAAAAAGAAGCAAGACAGGAAGTTACCGCAAACTTAAAATGCAAGTAATTTTAAACAGAAAAGGAAACCTCTGGTAGGATATACCTATATGCAGGATATTTATTCCACATGTATCTGGCATTAAGAACATAAAGAACTGTAATCTTTCAATATATAGTTCATATTCGCTAAGTCTTGACCAGTCTATGCAAGGAGATCCTCAGTGTCACTCTACTTGCCTACACAGGGAAAAGTACATCCAGATAATTTATTGTAGTTTATAAGATTTAATTATAATTAGCTATTCTTGACTTACACTATTATTTCTTTTTATTTCATAAAATCTAATTGCAACATGGGTGTTCTGTTACAAAAATTTCAAACCTTACTTCTTGACTGTTTTTCTTTTCTCTTAAGGAAACAATCTCATCTTCCAGTCGTTTAATGTCGCTTTTGAGACGTCCACGTTCTCTCTCAGCAAGGGCTTTAAAGTGTTGTTCCGTTTCAATTTCATTCTCTCTGGCTTTGTAAAGAGACTAGCAAATAATACAGTTCAGCATTTTACAATAAACAAGAGGCATACATCAACAAAAAAACCCTTTTTTAAATACAACCAAATCCCAAGTCAGAGATGGTATGATTTTATAGGAATATAGGAATTTTCAGAGCAACTTTATTGTTTGGATTTTAGTATCTCAAATATATGTATTCTAATATATACACACACACATTGTATTGTATCAGATATCCACAGATCAACCATTTATAGCTCTACAAACTCAATTCAAAGATATTTCACCTAAGATTCAGAATCTTAATATTTCAAAATCAAAATCTTAGTCTCTTGATTATCAGCAGCTTTATGTCAGATTCAGGAGGCACAGCAAGAGAAATCATTTTATTGTTTTGTGCAGAGACAAAACACTACCAGGCTGGCCTATAGCTGTATCTCTATATTGTCTAATCTATCGACAAAAGTGATTTAACAGGGGTTTTCTTCCTTCTATAATAACAAATCTATTACCTACTAGAAGCTTCTCTTAAATAGTGGCTAGTATGTGCTGTCTCTTTATGTGCAGATTAAAACTTGTCTCCAGCACAAAAAAAACTCAAAAGTTTCTTAAGGGGGGAAAAAAAATTAAAAAGTTTCTGCAGGGAAGTTTCTTAAGACTTTTTCACCTAGGATCTTTTACTTGAAAGGTGTGCAGCTCTGACTCATGACTCTTTAAAAATCTAAACCACCCATTTTGGCCAATTAACTCAGAGTGTAAGTGAAGACTTGCACCTTAACCATCTCATTTTATTTGTCATGTCCATGAATTAACTCTTCACTAGCATTTCACAATTACCTCTTGACCCTTATAAAGATTATAAATTTGCTTTTCCCTTACAGTGTTTTATTTTCTTGACCAGATTTTTCCTATCATCTACAAAAGTCTCCATTAATAAGAATTCTAAAATGTATCCTTCGTGGCTTTCTTCTAGGTACAGTCATTTGATCTCAGATGGGCTTTTTAACGACCATCACATAATACCACTGAGATATATAGTTTAACTTTTGTTTCTTGTGGAAGTCCTGGAATAAAGTCCTGACAAATCCCTAACAAAGCGGGCAAAACGTAGAGGGATACCAGCCGCAGAAAGATGCTGGGGTTACAGGTCTGTCTGGTAACATGGATCTGCTGGAGGTAGCGATTTACCTGCGTGAAGCTGAACTCTTGTCTTACGTTTTTCAAATGAGATGTCATTGCTTCTATACGCTCTTCAAAGTCGGTCAATTCATTTTGCAGGTTTACTTTTTCTTTTTGCATCTTCTGCAGCTATTTAAGAGTTAGAATTGTCAAGTAACTGCTTTTAGTTTAATGGTTATTGCCTGCAACTACTTAAAAATACAGCCATTGCAATTACTAATCAAAAAATGTAAGTAGTATGCACTACGTTCCACCGAAGTAGTGAAATGAGAGCTTTCAGAAGAAAACCCCGAGCTTTGCTAAGGGATGGCACGGCCTCCGCCTCCCCAGGCGCCCCGCCGAGGTGCGGGGGGTGCCCGCCGCCATGCCGGCCCCGCCGCACACGGGCTGGGGAGCCCCGCCGGCCCCAGGCGTTAAAGCGAGGGCCTCGCCCCCCGTTTTCCCCCGCAGCTCCCGGGGGTTCCTCCCCCCCCCTCTCCCCGGGCCCCGGCGGGCAGCGCAGCCCGGCGGCGGCGGGGAAGGCTCCGTGCCGCCCGGCGCCCTGAGGCGGCGGGGAGGGGCAGGGCCCCTCAGAGGCGAGGGGCCGGGCGGGGCTGCCCTCCGGGGGACCCCTCCGGGGCCGCTGCCGGGAGGCGGATTCCTCTTCCTCCCCGTCCTCAGCCCCGCGCTCACTTCGTCCTCCAGCGCCTTGTTCTCCGCGTTGGCCACGGGGACGGCGTAGCCATCGTCCCAGCGCAGCTCGGCCAGCACTGAGGCGGTGGAGCGGCTGCCGACGCTGTCCATGGCCGCGGCCGGCGGCGGCGGGCGAAGGGAAACGGCGGCCGGGCCGGACCTGGCGTCGCCGTGCCCCTTAGCAACGGCGAGCCCCCGGCGACCGGCCAAAGGGGAAGTCGCTGAGGCGGCAGCCACCTCCCCCCCGCCCCGCCCCGGCCCTTCCCGCCCCGCCCCGGCCGTTGGCGGCCTCTGGGCCCGCTGGCACCGGGGCGCGCTGGATTTGGACGTTTCTGGTCGAAGCGCTCACATCAGCTCGTAAGTAGGGCTGTTGTTAGCGGGGTTACCAGAGCTGCCTGCACACCGCGACCGTGCTGAAGTGGAAGGCGTCAGACCCGGTGCCTTCGGCTGATGCGCCGCTGGCAGCGCCTCAGAGGGCCCCCACTCGATGGCCTCCCTGCCCCAGCAGCAGCCTGCCTCACAGCTGCATCAGACCTGGGCTCAGGCCAGGCAGGGTAGCTCACCTGGTGCTCGTCACACCTAACAACAGAGTTATTGGAGGGTGCACGGTACATGTCCTGATTCTGAACAGACCGCAGGGTTATCTCCCCAAAACAAACAGGTGGGCTTCCCAAGCCAGAGATTGCATTCAAGTGACCGTAAACACGAATGCCATGTCCTTTATAAACTTGGCTGTTACCTTTTTGAACCCATCTGTTCTTCTGGGACACAAATCATCCTGTGCCACAGAGTTCCATCATTCATAGATAGAGAAAGGCATGCCAGCCTTGGCAGGAAGCATAGTCTTGCTGCAGAAACCCTCCGTTGGTGACTGTTTGCCCTATTGTCTGGCTGAAACGTGAGCAGCCAAGTTTCTGCATCAGCACAAAGCTTACTCTCAAAAAGGAGAGAGGAGGAGGTGAGGAAGAAGTCTCTGTGAAGACTCCAGTGTGAAGAAGGATGTAGCTTCACACTATCAGGAAAAGGCATCCTGAAAAGGTTGGATGAATATTGCCTTCAAAGTGATGACAGGTGAAAAGACATTAAAGGAATTAATTACAGCATGATTAAAAAGTGCCTGAGCAAAACAGTAAGGAGCACTGACAAATGGTTGGGAGTTGGTTTGGAGGAGCAGGGAGTTTGCAGTAAGGTTTGTTACAAAACATGGGCCTGTGGCATAGTAGCAACACTGATCATAGCAGGAGACATTGATTTTGCTAGATATCTGCATATGTTATGGAACGGTATTTTCAGAGAAGAAAAGATCGCTAAGGACAGTGAAAGTCAGGCCTGAGGAGGATGCATCAATACGGCAACTTGCAGTATTGCCGGTCTTCGATTGTTGGTCACTTCACTGATCATCCCCCTAAGAAAAATCTTAAGTTAATCTACAAGTATTGAAAGAAACAAGAACAACAAAGAAGAACAATGTGAGGAGGCAACCTAGTTTCTTAAAAACAGAGGAATGGCGCAGGGTTCAGTGCCTCAAGCTACCTGTGAAACAAATACAGAGGTCATGAGGAAGATCTTTTTTGCGTTTGTTGTCTTACGTGGCATGGTGGGCTATGGATCGTTCTAAGATGTGCGAATAATATTTGTGAAGAAGCAAGCTTGGCAGTCCTGGTAAACATCACGAAAATGTGGTGGCTCAAGACAGTAACTGGCAGCAAGCAGCCTTCTGGCACCTTCCTGTTTGTCCTCTGGGATGGCCAAAGTCCTCTGTAATGATCTCCTTGCCATATGCTTTTACAGCCTGCAGCTCAGTGATGAGGTCCATCTGATGCTGAGAATGATGTGCAGAGCACAGTTAGTGTCTGCCAGAGGAACGTGGAGTGGTTTGACTTACATTACTAGTGTGGACAAGACAAAGATGGTCATCTGCAGGAGGATAAAAGATAGCTGAGATATATGGCCAATAAGAAGGGAAATTTCTATAGGCAGAAAAATCAGGCTTAAGATATATGTATTCTTGATTCTAGTATATGTGGAAGAGACTTCTAGAAGATTGACATGTAGACAGCTGGCTTTTCAAAACGAATTCTTAGGACCAGCAGCTCTCAGCGCTGTATCAGAAATGGGGATAAGCACAAAAGGGATTGGTGCAGAGGTGATGCATTGGTGTGATAACAAGGCGGAAGCTCCAGCTGTTCGGAAGGTGTCGGGTGAAAGGGCTGCCTGCTAAGTACTGTGCTTTTTGACCCGCTGGAGGGTGGCGTGCCAAGAGCTAGGTATTGCAGAGTGCAGTTAGCTGACCTGACTGAATGAAAAGGTTGAATTCCGAAGACACTACAAGCTACTAGAAATATAGCAGAGACTACAACGGCACATCACTGTGTAAGTATTAGGGGCCCCTTCCTTCACTACCCAAAACGAGAACCTCCTTTTATTCACTGTATGTGAAAATAAATGCAACTCACCTTGCAGGGATTTTAAATTAACATCTGCAATGCAATGTGGCATTGCAGTCATGACCACCTGATAATCTTGTGTTATCCAAGCACAGCTTGTGTTAAATAACACGAGACCACATAGTGCATGATAAAAACAATGCAAATTATCGATAACTTGTTACTAGGTGAACAGTCAGTCCTATTCACAGGCATCCAGTGAAAAAATGGTAATTTATAATCATGTACCATAATGCATACATGCAAGAAACCAAATTAGATCACTCTTGACGCAGTCATTTAAAACGTCTACCAAACTTTTGAATTTTTGTAATCGTAAGTGTTCTGTTCATATGTTTTTGTGAGTACAGTATTTATATATGGTGTCTGAAAAGTGTAGTGTGGTATATAACTAAAGAGTATTATTTCACAGTTCTTGTGGAAATGCCACACCTCTTGATTTCTCGTGCCTGATCCTGACTAAACAAATCTCCATGATATGCTTTTGCTTGTGTGGCTTTTCCCTTCTTCTGCCTGTGGTAATATATTCTGTAAGTGCATAAATGTTTGACAGATGTGCTAATCCAGCAGATGGTGCTGCATGTCTGTGTATTTCAGGGTGGTTTTTTTGTTGTTTTCTTTTTTTAACAACAGTTATCAACTGCACAGTTAAAAAGGAAAATATAATTCCTATTCTTAAATATATATATACACACAGAAGATTTTTTTCTAAATTATGTGTGTTATTTTTAAAGCTGTTAGAGAAACAAAAGTAATTGTAACATGACAAACTATTTTCCTCTGTTAACATTCCTTTTGGATTGAATTTTCAATTACGTAGACCACTGTGCCCATTTGTTCAGATTACATAAATGTAAAACCACTGTTTCTGGCCTTTAAAAGTCTTACAGCTCCTCTTGTGCCTGCTAAAAAAAAGAAAATTTAAAAATTCCTTTTTTGTTTGTTTATGCCCAAGCTCCTTAAAAGGTTATCCATGTGAAAATACAGATTTCAATTATGATTTGCTTTCTAGCAAGTGATACTTCTGTTATCTAAAATAGAGGAAAATATTTTTTCCTGATTGTACATCTAAGCTATCTACTGAAAAAAGACTCATATCAAGGGTTATTTGATTATTTATAACTAAACCAATGTAGTCAGTGTTATTTAATCACTATTTATAATAAATTTCACATATGAACCTCTTCCTCTGTAAGCCGCAGGGTGTTTTGTAATGGGACACATATAGGACACATTATATCTTTTCTTTCAGATGGGTGGACTAAGACAGCTAACACAATGGAAGAAGCAAAAATGGGAAGAGAGATTGAGGGAACTGCGCAAGTGAGTGTGAGATCAGAACATGTGGGAAGTTTGAAGGTTGGAGAATCTGGAATGATAGTGACTTATGTATTGACTATGAATCATAGAATGGTTTGGGTTGGAACGGCCCTTAAAGATCATGTAGTTCCAACTCCCCTGCCATGGGCAAGGACACCTTCTGCTAGACCATGTTACTCAAAATCTGATGCCTTTATTGAAACCTGGATCTCCTGACTCAGGTAGGAGAAACGCAGCTGCATAAAACCAAAAATTGCTCATAATCCAGGTCTGATGTGTTATGTGTTACATGTAGTCCATTGCTAACTAGTGAATGATATAAATTGACACCAGTTTTAATACATTGATTTTAGAAAAAAAAAAAAAAGACAATTGTAAGCCAAAATCAAATACCTCTGAAGTTTGAGGAAGTTTATATTTGTCACCAATAGATTCTCTTTGGCCTGTTCTATACCTCTTGCGTAGTTGTGCTGGTGAAGGCCGTGACTTTTGGTGGTACAGTACTGTGGGCATGGGCTTTTGTGTGGTGGATATGGGTGCAGACGAGACAAAAACAATCCATTTTCTGGAATTATAATTTGAGAAATTACTATAAGCCATACCAACATAGGGTAATTTATTTTACTGGTACAACTTGAGTTTTCACTTTGAGACTGTGACAACGTATCCCTTTAAATATAGACAAAAGCTTATTTTATGTCAGTGGCAAAGGGTCTGTACAGCCCCTTTGAGCATCAGCCAACAGAGGGCACTGCAGCCAGCAGTCTGGATGGTGCCCAGTGGGTTAGGATGTACGTTTTCAAAACACTGTTCAGAAAATGTTCATGTAAAACCATTACTAGGTTTTATTTAATAACCTCCTAACCCTCTCTCTCTCCCCTCCTCCTCCCCTGTGTTCCTCTAATGCCTTTTACAGCTCTTGCTGCACAGCGTGAAGCCTTAGAGCTGTATTCATCAATGACTCACACCCTTGCTTAGGGGCCAATTTTCATGGAAGCTATACAGGAAAATCTTGAAATGCACCTATCTCATGCAGGGCACAAGATGATTTCTCTATTCATTACTATTCCAAAAGGACTTGTTGCCCTTTGGAAATGTTCAGATATTACTTACATTTGTGTGTGCATGCATATGTGTGCAGAGCTAACTTGCCTTTAGATTTGAGTTTTCTAAAAATAAAAATGTATTGTTATTATCATTGACACTAGTCAGCAGAAAGGTAACTAAGGACCTGCTTACACTGAGTGGAAGCAGGCAAATGCAAAAGAAAAAGCAGCACTGTGCTTTAGATGAGCAAATCCTACAGACTCAAGCACAAAACTTGTTAAAAATCACCCTTTTGTTTGATGCTATGATTAGCAGCCTTCTGAGGAATTTGGGAGTAAAGCCAAGGACTTACTCTGAGAAACCAAACTGCACTTTTGGCTCCTGAAGTTATTCGTGTAGGTCAAGGTTATAGTACATTTCTAAAAGCCTAGAAGAAAACATGTTCCTTTCCCTTAAGACATCATGTGTTAACTCAAGCTTTTAAATTTGTGGGGGAGAGAGAGAGATAAAATCATAGAAATTGTTAGCCTAAATGACCTTTCTGTTTAAAACCCATCTGACAGGAAGGGAGTCTTTACTGCAAAATTGCTAGTCATAGAATAATTACATTCTGAGGGGTTGCTAATTATAACCAAAATTACTTTAAACAGTTTTGGGGAAGAGACTGAGACCTACTGCTTAGCATAAAGCAGTTTTATTTACGCGTGTGCAAAGTAGCTTACATCCTTACAGGATTAAGTTAATTGCAATATTTCACTGTACGTTGTTGTAAAAATTGTGTCATGCAATGATGAATCAGAACTGGTAGGAAAAAAGAGGGTAAAACATACTTTTGCTTTTCATTATTTTTCTAACTTAGGCATTTCAAATTGTAATTCTAAAAATAGCTTTTTCCTTCTCTTTGTTTCTTAAACAGAATGAATAATCTCTTTCTGCAGATCAGGCCTATCCAGTGACATTAATTTCTACCTTCAGTCTGCTCAGGTGAGTTTCTCAAGAATGTGGTAAAGATCAGAATTTTTTTTCCCTATTCGTTGATACTGTTTTGCTAACATAACTTTTTGCTTGGCAGTTCTGTTTTTTCCATGTTAAGATGGCTTAATGAGAGAGCATTGTCTTAGAAGCATGCATAGAATTACTAAACTTCGCATGTATGTTACACATAGCAGGGAAATTCAAGACCCCATCAGATCCAAAAAATAGGCAGAGTCCCCAGTAGCGTGATCCTTGTGTAAAGATGATGAAACAGAGGCACAGAGGTGTCTCACATTGCCGAGAATACAAAGTAGGAGATGAGAATTTTCTACTTGCGTTTTGTTTTCAGACACAGCTTTAACACCTATATGAAACTATTTGCTATTTTGTTTATACTATACAGGGTAGCCTGTATCCAGTTCTTCCTTTCTAAAGTCCATTTCTGCTGTAGACAATATGTAGGGATTGTGAATGTACCTGTAAGTAACATTCCCCAGTTGAACTAATTGCCAGGCCAAGTGAGGGACCACAGTAAATGGGTGAATAATTTGATCCAAGATGGATTTGTACTCTACCAACACAGCCTGAAATCTTCTAATGCTTTTGGATTTGACTGTGAGCTGTTCATTGTTGTTTGAGCCTGTTCTTTTCTATTACCATATTTTCTCTGGGTATCATTTCTGTGTACCTTATCTTTGTATAAAAGGCCACATCTTTACCATATTTCCAGGGAGTAGACAGTAGAAGCATACAAAATTTACTGCTGTAGACCAAAATATGGCAGATAAAGGTAGCGCATTACAAAGTTCTTGCCCTCAATCATGCAGAAGGCTGTCTATGCTTCTGTGAGTAGTGGTACATATGTGGCTACAGTGTAATGGGAGAATGGTTAACAGCAAACCAAGACATTTTCTGCAGCAAAAGGAGATGGAATCTTTTCTAAGCAATTACATTTTATGTAATAAACAATGTCAGTGGTCAACGGAGAGAGTTTTCTTACCCTAATCCCCTTCCATTTAACTTAAAATAGAAATGCTGTTAGTTTGACTAGCAGGTTGGTGTATCATGAAGCCTGGCCATACCTGGCTGCATGTTAAGTTTAACTGCCAGCAGAAGTGTTACTACAGCACCCTTTGTCTATCCTTTCCTTGAGTAAAATACAATAAACAAATAAAATGCATGCTAGGGCTTCAGTGGTGTTAGATGCTGTTGGCAGATGTGTGTATTGATATATCACAGTCTCTTTGGAATACAGAGTACGTTGCATTCTATTAGAGATTCTGTTTGTGTCATATAATTGTGAGTAGCTTCTCCTGTACTTTAAGCTTCAATTGACTCTGAAAATCCAGCTCTAATTATTAATGGATACTTTCCAAAATAATTTCATTTTGGTAAAGGACACACATAACCTGTTATCATTAGATATCTACTGGCAATACAAATAGCTAGTGCTTTGACTAACCCTTAAAGGAGGGGAAGTTTTGCTAAAAGAGAAATGCCAAAGGCATGATAGTGGTTAAGGTAATGAAGAATTTAAAGATTACAACAGCATATCCATGTTTCTACATACAAGCTTTGACTTTCAATGAATGTGATTCTTCTTATGGACGTGGTGAGATTTTTGGTACAGAACAACCGCATAGTTGAATATTCCGTAGCTGAATAGGCCCCAGCTCAGTTACAGGGTACAGGAAAGACCAGAGTTCAAGGCAGAATGCTTATAGTTTTCTCTGTGTTACTTATAAACAGCATCTCCGTCTACTGTTCTTTCTAGTGAAGTGCAGCTGCTGTGATCTCTTTCCTGACTATCAATTTTCCCATGTCCTCTTTTTTACTTCAGAAATACACTTACTTGATGAGTTGCACTCAAAAAAGAAAAATGGGGCACAAAATCTGAGGTAAAGAAAGTTAGTTCTACGTAATATTATCTACGGGTATATGCAAAAGTAGCGGAAACTGCAAATGGATCCTTTTAATATTTTTGTATTGTGGTTTTTGTTTTGGGGGTTTTTTTATTAATTCTTTTATAAACAGTGTAATGGTAAAGCAAGGGCAATGCCATGGAAGGTCAGTGGCCTTAGTTATAGGAAGCTGATCAAAGAGAATAACCTCAGTCTGACCCAAAACACATTCCCAGTGTTTTGCTGAAGTCTTGAGTAACTGCAGCTTCTTCTGTTCCCCACTTGTGTCTATGAATCCTCAGTGCTTGAATCCTTCTGCTGCTGGCTTATAAAATCCTGTGTGTGTAATAAGATTCTTCATTTTCTTCCTCATTTTGGCAGTACTGAGGGAATCAGAACAGTTGTTGATTGTTTATTTCTTAGCAGTTCTGGTTTTTGTGGAAGGAAATTGGCCTTCTTCCTACCAGCATGCGTGGAGCCAGAGATTGTCCCAGAGTTGTCAAGGCAACAGCTTTTGCTTGGGGAGCCACAGAGGAGAAAGTGACAGGAACATCCTCCAGAGAACCAAGGTCTTTTGTTGTATGTCATATAAACGTGTGTGGTCCCTTTACTGCAAACGGTATCTATTTACCAGTTAGCGAAAGTAGAAGTTACACAGTGCAACGTAATGAGATGGAGCTTATGCTTCTGACAAAAACGTTCTAATGTATACACAGGTATATAATTGCAAGCCCAAACTGGGCTTTTCTTCAATGTATTTTTTCTGTTGTGCAAGGTCATTACATGGCCATGTTAAAATACTGGTACTAATCAAATGTTTTTAACCTTTTGGAAGGGAAAGGGAGCTTGGTTTTCTTTACTACCTAGAACTTCTAGCAAGCAGAACTTTCTACTTAATATTTTCATCACTGTTCAGTGCTCCAGAAGGAGAGTGTCTATTGGTCTAAACTACCAGCCGAATTCTTATGGTGATATTGCTTGTCTTGACTGGGAGATGTGTTTCTCATGCTGGAGAAGCCTTAAAACCAGTGAACCAGATCCTTTGCTAGTATAAAGCACATAGCTGATCTGAACCAACAGAGCTATGCTATATTTTATCTGGTGCAGACTGTGGACTGCATGAATTCAGCATGGAAAATGCCATTGCAAGAGTGCTAGAAATGCATATAACCTTGCAAAAGTACCTTTGTTCTGTCACAAGGGCAGGATCCAACTATTCTTTCTGCATTGTAGTATTTCTGGAATTTCTGCTGCCTTAACAGCCAACAGTTAGAAAATCTTACATCTGTATATTATAGTTGCAATACTCAATGTATATTTCTACAGAGGCATGAAAAATGATCCATTTCCCATTAGACATACAATTAGGCTATCAAGAGTTTAATAACATATTTTGTGTGGGGAGATGACATGGTCCTAAGACTTGTTGCTGTGCTTAGTATTTGGTAAGCAGTGTTGCCATCTTCATGCAGTAGTTACTTGGTATCTCCAACGTGCATATTTGCTGTCATGTTACTGCTGTGTGTATAGTAAAATACTATATAGGACATAGCATAATCTTGTTTGATATGATGATCCTGTAATTTTCTTTAAAAAGATTAATCTTGTAAATACTGTAAAGTTATATTAGTAGTTGCAGTAAGCTGTTTAAGATTTATGTGCAGCAGCTTTATTTATATTTATAGCCAGTGACCTTGATACCTTGCACTTACACTTGAGATATTTTCTGTTACTTTGTTTCTTTATTCTCTTGGCCTTGGTTAAAACAAAACAAAACACTGATGTTTGATTTTTTGATTTACAAAAGAACTTCTAAACTTTTACAAACTGTCGTACACACTTACACATAGATTTCGGAGCTATTTTGATACTTATTCCCATTTCATGTAGTCATTTATGTCACTGGGGAGTGAGTAAGGTACACCTACAGATACAAAACATTACCTATGAATTAGGCTCTTTGAAGTGCATCTTGTTGCAGTATCAGTCATTGAAGAATGAAGTTCTGAGCCTGCAGATGAAAATAAATACAATCCCTTTAGAAGGCAGAATATTTGAATTTAGGTTGCAACATAGACAGTTGCATGAAATGATCTCTCCTTGACATGTCAGCTGAAATATCAGAAATCCTATTTCTAATCCCTTCCATGTAATATAGCATGGGGACATAGATACATATCAACCATAAAGAGAAACAGCACAGCCTTTCAGACAGGCTCCACAGGCTGCCTATAATTCAATCCTCCTTCTCCAGCCTCTCCACCCACTGGTTGAGTCTCTCGTTGCCCTTCCAACACCTAATGCACTCCTGACACAATGGAGGGAGGGCAGGAGCAGTGTGGTGAAAAATTAGACGCTGCAGACAAAAACTTGACAGACTGTCTTTCTCCTAGTGTCACAATATGAACTGGCCAAGTGAAAAATAATGGCCATTATCCCGTCTCACTGAGTGACTTAAATGACTTAGAGCCACATGCAGAGAAAGTTCTTTGGCCTATTTCCATTGTTTTTTTAATTTCATTTGCATGATAAGATGTACAAGGTGGATTTTTACACTTTAAGCAGCTTCATTTTTCTTTGACCCCTGTGTAAAGTAAGGATAATTTCACTGAACTCACTGGTGTAACTTCATTATCAAATGGATGTTGCGAGAGCGCTTTCACAGTCCTCAGGCAACTTTCCAGTTGTTGGTTCTCTGTGCTCATGATAAGCTCCTATTTACATCTTCCCTAAGACTGAGGTTTCTAGGCATGCTGTGCATTCCAACGAGCACCGAACCTGTGACTTCCTCAGGGAAGATGGCTCTGTGTGAATGATGTCAGTGTTGTAAAGGTCATAATTTGAGGCAACATGCAGGAGTCTCATGCACCCAAGCAGCTTCTACATTGGTAACAATCTGGAAAATGTAGGTATTCTAATAAGTACAGTGTTATATTTACAACATCACAAACGCTGTCTCAGGTTCACTTGAATGTGAACTTGAACGCTTGTCTTTGACATTCCAGGCTATTACCTATATCCTGGGATGCTGGCCAGACCTCTCTTTCTCACCTGTGTCAGAAATCCACTCTTTGACTTGAGATACTTTTCCCTCTGAAAGTTTCACTAACATTGGTAAACTGTGAAATTCTGAGAAGAACAGTTTTCTTGAAGAATTGCCAGCAAGTTCTTTACAAGACCTGTGGTAAAACCAGCTCCATGTCCAGTTACTTGTGCCATAAAAGCATAGCCATGGACTTGAGAAGAGCAGCTGTATGAGCAGAAGCAGCCAGAGTCTAAATGTAAGAGGAAAGGAGAGGGACCGAGAGCTGTATGGTACTGTAACTGCTATATTACATGAGAATTTGAGCAACAAAACCTAGCTATCCCTCATTGTGTGCTACAGCTTCTGTAACCTGACCTGAGCAATACATCCTTTAATTGCTTACAACTGGGGCCATGCTTTTATACATGTACAAAAGCCAGGAGAAGACTGCTTGTACCTATTCACCAGTTGCTGTTAGTGTATAAAGCTCTTAAAAAGCACACTTGGTGCAGCCGTGAATGTGGTGTGCTTTCAGAGCTTTTCATGTCCCATCCACGCTAACCGCCGTCTGGAATGCCTGTAGACAACGCGTGCATGTCGTGTTTGGAAGGTCTTCCAACATACTAAGGCTCTGCATGTACTTGATCGTAAGGCTTTCTCTGGGTGTGCCTGAAGCCATGCTGATATGAATAGCTTGTCTGGTCTTGAGAGCACAATGAAATATGACTTGAGAGGCAACAGAAGATGCTGTTTGTCTTGTATTTATTACTAATGTAGATAAGACACTGTAAATAATGACAAGCCAAAAAAAATTAGATTGTTACAAGTGCAACATACCAGAAACTGCTTTCTTCCCTTTGCAGTCGAAATGTATTTAGCAATCTCTTCCCATTTATTATTTGTGATGGAAGCAAAATGTTACCACAGAATTAGCCAGTATTTAATATACCTGAAATTCTTCCATCAGCACTGTTCATCTTTTCTCCATTCCTCCCCTTTTTTGGAATTTGTGGTTGTACAGAGCAAGGTGTTTTCTCAAACTGCATTAAAAAACGTCTTATCTCATCCTGGTTGTTATTCTCCCAAAAAATACATACGGTATTTTGTCTGCTGGTATGGAAGTGAAACAAAAGCAATAATCTGCTGCAATGAATATAAAACTATGAAAGTTGAGAACTTGAAATCCAGTGAAGGAGTTCTGATTCCATATTTAATATGCATTAGAAACATGAATTTAGTTTATAGTCAAATAATAATTTTATGAATTAATACTTGCAGAAAATCAAATAATAATGTGTGCTTTTTCCTTTTTCACCTTTGCTCCAATGTGCTAAAATCGTATTTTTTTTTCAGTGTAGCACTCTGTTGATGAAGCCTGAAGTACATGACAATATGACTGAAATTCATTATCAAGCAAATAGTGTAGTGAACTTCGCAGCAAATCATCACAAAGTAATCTTGCTTTTCTCTCTGGCCTTACTCTAAATGCGATTTGCACTCTTATGGAAAGAGGACCTTGTGCTGTTTTTGATGTTACATACAAATGGTTTTGCTTTGTAAAATTTCCATTATGCCTGTTTACATTTAGAAGCAGTGTTATTGATTCAAGCTGTTCTGATTTGAAAGTAGAAGTCTTTAACACTAAGCCCCTTCAAAGTTTCTCATAAATTTGTGGCATTTTGCCAGCGTTGCTCACAAAACAGCATAGAGCTGCTGGAAGGCAACGCTTCAGCTGCAGCAATAAGCGGAGCCAAAAACTAATGTCCAAATAGAAATTATCCAGTTCGTGATTTCGCTTTGATCACCAGATGTTTGTCATGTGACTTCAGCATTAGAGAATAGGAGAGAGGAGAAAGTGGATGGTGTGATGCTTAGCTTAAATTTAACACAAGAGCTCATAGCTCAGCATCAGATATACACAAACAGTTAATGGCTTTATCCATTTTGGTTGAGAGATTCCTTGTTTATCATTACATGGCTTACAGCAAAATATGTCCCCATGCAAAGTTTTGGTTTGGTTTCTTAATTCTTTAAACTCTGAAAGATTATGGAAGCAGGACAAGGTACACTCCAGATTAATAGTATAGATTACTCTGTTTTGATTGGTAATTTGTCTCTATCAAGGGCTTAACTATTCTTTGTGTCCTGGTTTATAGTGACATTAGTAAATTATAGACAGTACTATTCTTGGCTCCTAAGGGTTGCAGAATTGGATTTGTATCTTTTTCCTGGTTTTAGCATTGCCATTCATTTGATTTAACTTCCTCCAATACAGTGTACTCAAAGGAGCTTTTTTCAGCTTCTCTTAGTTATGAATGAGTTGAGCCATTTCAAAATGCATAGAATTGAAAGGACACTTTTGAGTTTTCAAGTCGTAACCCTTGATCATCTCTGTCAACCATCTTATATAATGCAAAGCTCCATCTAAAATCTCCTTATGATTTTTTCTCTTATTAACCTCGCAGGATGGCTGACAAACTTTTGGTGCTCTAGGGATTAAAAACTCTCTTGAAATGTCTGCCCTAAACTTATTCAGGATCTGTTTATAGCTACTTATTCTGCCAATAGAAATATTATATGATGCATGCCATAGAATTTCTATATGAATTTGGGAAATGACTTAATCTCTATGTTTGACTGTCATCCCAAAGCACGAGTACTTCCCCTCCATCCTCTCCCACTTGGGCACACATTTGTGTCCCCTGCAGTATCAGCTAATTGTCAATTCCTTTACTGATCTGTGTTAGTACCTTAGTCTGGCAAAAGTACGCTCAGTTTTGAGAGGAGTTTTCCGCTGGAATACTGAACTAAAACAGCTCAGCAAATGGCCTCGGAAACACATAGAGAGGGGAGGACAGAGCCGGGGCCTGGCAGTTACATCTAGTTTAGGTTGCTGTGGAACCATAGTCTCGATTCTAGTTTGATAAAGTTATGATAATACTTTATTTTCCTATATTTTGTCCGTATTATCTGTTTAGTTTTTAAGCTCTCTAGATCAAAGACTGCGTCTTTTAGTGTCAGCACAGTGACAACCGCATGGATCCCCACATTTAGATACCAAGACAGTACTGATACAAGGTCACAATAGAAGCAGCATGCTTTTTTTTGATTGCTTATCTTCTATCACACATTTTGGCTTGTGCTGCAAACATATCCAGCTGTACTGAAACAGATTATATTCTCTGCAGATTATATTTCAGTTTATTGTGTATGTTATAATGGGAATTTTTAATTAGGTGGTCTTTGTTTTTTCATAGTGCTGCTTCTGAGGAGCACAGGTTTCATTAGCTGTATAAATACCCAGTTTTCTTTATAACATGAAGTTTTTTCACTTGTGAACTTCCTTGACCTACTTAGGAGTCCTAACAGCAATTAGTTTTGAACCCTTTTTTCTCTATTAACCATGGAATTGTGTGATAAAGGTTTACATTACAACATAGGTTTTTAATGTAAGAGAAAATAATGCCACCTATTAGTTTGGAATCTGGACAAAAAAACCATGTATTCTCTAATAGGTGCTCTTATGTGAAACAATATATTCTTAATATTTTTAGCAACTTCTGTATGTGAATTCTGTATGAATGTACTGTCTCCACCTTTCCCTGTAGTATTTTGCATACGTCTGGTATTTCTGGGTCTGTTTCTCACGGCAATGTTGAGAAAATTTCATGCTTTCACATTTTTCAGCTGTAATACTATTTACTTCGAAGAGAAATGAATATCCTCTAGTATTCTGCCAGGTCCCTCTCTAGACTTCCACACTGAGGTAGTTTTATTTGATCCTTTTATGCCAAAGATTAAATTTCCTTGTGTTATATGGTGAGATACCAGTGCTTATTTTCAGGGAATAATCTTATGGAAAGTTCTGTGTTTGAAATTATTTGCACTCAAATCCAAAATGCCGGTAGCCTTTGTTTCAGTAACAGAACATCTGATTTGCTCTCATGCTTCCAAAGCAAGCACATTTCCTAATACTTACATATATTTTCCGTCTTCCATTATGGGGCCAATCCCTTAGTTCTTACTTAGGAAAAATTAGAAGTAGTTAAGAATACTCATAATTCAAAAATAAATGCATAAACTTACATTGAGTCAGTTGATGGGAAGGAGATTGATTGATGACTGAGGAGTTCTGAATGTTCATTTGGTTTAGGGTGTAAAAGTTTGAACTGCACTTAACACATATCTTCCATAGCTTTATGCAATTCAGTAATTATTGACTTTCTGAATTGTTCCTTTAACTTAGCATATAAGTGCTATAGGTGTTTCAGAGCCTGATTGCATTGTCTATGTTCAGACAAATACCCACTGTCTCCAGTGAGGAATTTCACATTCAAAGAGTTCCCCTGTGATAGTTTTGCCTGAAGAGAGGAAGCTGGATCAGTCCCACATGTTGTAGAGACTTAAAATCAGGAATTAATATGCAGTAGAGCTATGACAGTGGCTTTAATTCTACTCACATTAATTTTCACTGTTATTATTAATTAAACCCTGAAAATCAGGGATTTAATGGAAACTCTGGCAGACCTTTAATTATAGCATTTCAACAGTCTTATAGTATAGGAATGTCCTCTACTAGTGCACAGGACATTCTGTACTTGAGAGGGTACAGAAAGAAGTCATAGTTTCTGGTGGTTTTTATGTCCAGAACGTTTTTGAATTTATGACAGGCTTTTACTCAGTGTTGTCTGCTGCATCTGGGTAAGTTATATAAAGTGAATACTTTAATTGTTGTGTTCGAGAACAATTTGGAAACAGAGCTTTTAAATTTTTTTTAGGCAAATGCTCATTATTGTTCAAAATTATCTGTCATTGTTTTAGGAGAATGTATTTCAGTCTATGGATTTCTTACAACCTATTTACGTAGCTTATTGCATTATGCTCACAGATCTGTCTCCAACTTATATTATTTAGATTCCAAAATTCTGGCACGACCTTTATTTCTCTGTTTGTCTAACATCTATCATAGTGGGATTCCTATGTGCACCCATAATATAAGCCATAAATTACAGTAATTCATCACAGGTGATTTGCATCACTGTGTCTAAAGCCTTTGCATTATATGTGTTCCATTAAGACCTCAAGATGAACTGCTTAGGCCTTGACTGTGTAGGGTAAGAGTTATATCAAAATGTATGGTGTGATTTACAGATACTGAATTGTCAGGAAGGATAGGAAACTGCAGGGAATAATCAGATCTTGTGGGTAGCTGTGTTCTGTAATGTTTAGTACATTACATTTCAATTTATTCAAGCATATAACCATATAATATGTAGTTTTATGTGTGAAAAACAGTATTACACCCTACCTGCTAATTTTTACAATTTTATCACAAATTTTGCAACATATACTTTCCATTAAAGAACATTGCTAGGTTCAAGTGAATTTATGATAATTGAAATTATCACTGAAGGGTGGAGGGAGATGGACGCAAAGTTTTAACTCTGGAGACTATGAAGAAAGTACAGTCTAAAAGTCTCAAAACCAGAGACAAATTTAACAGTATTTGTAGCTATTAACAATATTTATGACAACAATGAATGATTTTGGAGAAGCTGAGTAATGAGTTTTTAAATGTTTTTGATATTGTTAAAAACTGGTGTTTAATCAGTTAGCCACCTGTCCTCTTGATTAGATAACAGAACTGTAAGAAATGAGAGAAAATGTGTATGTTCTAAAATTAATAGGGAAAGGAATTTGAGGATGTTCCATATTAGAAAGGATTTCAACTTTTATGTGACTCATTCTAAGATTTCTAAATTTTTATAATATACAGTAATGTTTGGATGCATTTATACGAACCAATTCTAGAAACATTTTTGGCAGTTAAAAAAAGTATTTTGCTAGGAATCCAGTGAAAACTATGTGTGATGGTTTGTATTTGCATTGTATATTCTATCCAAGTAAGAACTTTTTAAGATTCATAACATATCTTGCACGAGGTATGTTTGACTTACCCCATTTCTAGACCTACGTATGTAGGAATGTGAATTATTGAACAGAACCAGTCTCCGCCTTAGCAACTGCTGCTGAGCATCAGTAAGCATTCTTAAGAGTTTAAATCTTCTGGATCACCTTAGGGATGAAAAACACATGAGTTCCTGCCACCAGAAGTTGTTTTCTGAGATCCCAGTCCCAAGCACTCTGGTTGCCTTTTCTCACACGATTACCCTGAGTCAGGCAAATGTTACTCATATGAGTAAAACTCAAATGGTCACATTTCTTTTTTATCTGCCCACGAAACCGAACCCATTCTTATTCTCCACAGACAGTACTTCTGGTGGCCGTGCATAAAAATGGCTTAAAACTCAATTAACAATCTTGAGTGCTGGCCCAGGTGATTACATCACTAGAGGGCAAGCTTGCCAAGCCCAGAAAACCCCCAAAGCCATGGCACTACTCTCTGTGCCACCTGCCACAGAGAGAACCCAATGCTGTGTTCACGTGAAATTAAGACCCAGAAGCCAAATTTACATAAACAAACTATTCAGCTTATTCTCTCTTTCTTTACTCAACTTTATAAAGAACCTAGACGTCTATCTTTGGTTCCAGCAGATTTTCAGAGCTCCACAGTTTCTTTGCAATCTAGGTCTAGTTTTGCACCTACTGGTAATTTTTCATTCTCCTGTGTATTCAGAACCTTTTTTTCATGGATGGACATTTAAAGTACCTCATTGAGAAACCATTTGTTCTTCACTGAAATTTAAATTTGCTGAGGAGAGCCACGGAAACTGGTTTCACATCATACCTAAGTCAGTCTAATAGCTACCTGCTGCTTAACAGAGCTGTCTTCTCCCCCTTCCCTTTGCCAGCAATATGCTCTCTCTGCTTCTATTGCCCCACTCTGGCATTTATTCAGTTCCCTGCTAAACCAGGTAAGAAACCTCAACTCTCAGAAATCTAACCTTACAAAAAAAAGGTAGATGTTTTTCTCCTGGTTTACTTCTGTGA
Organism: Pluvialis apricaria; assembly: GCA_017639485.1. NCBI lineage: Eukaryota > Metazoa > Chordata > Aves > Charadriiformes > Charadriidae > Pluvialis > Pluvialis apricaria. The sequence goes on from CM030014.1 coordinate 9,935,626, forward strand.
ACTGCTTCACTGTGGCAGCTGGTGCAGTGGAGGCAGAGGAAGAGCGAGTCGGCCCCCCTTGGTGGCAGGTAGCTGTTAGATTTGCAGGGCTCAAATGTGAAACAACAGCCTGAGAGCTGGCCAGCATTGTATGTCTCTAGCCCTCTCTGAGAATGCAATAGAAAATAAAAGAATACCTATAGCAGATAACAAATACATATGCATTTTATGTAAATTTAGTGAAAAACTCCTCTGAAATAATTGCTTCAAGTCATTAGGAAAGCTGCTTTAGTATGAGAACTGCAGAGACTTCTTCTTAGCAGTGCCAGCATTGATTGGCTGGGTTTAGCAAAGCGCTGTGGATGTCAGCTATGGACAAAATTGTTGTTAGCATTAGAAAATTGCCTGCTGTGTGGATGGGCTTAATGCACTATTATATGGTATGGATGCAAATTTAATAGGCTTGAAAATGGAGAGATTGAGCCTGAAACCTGTAGGGCATGTCCTTGGCCCAAACTAACCCACACCACTTCTAATCAGGAGTCAGTCTACCAAAGTGGAAGGCATTAAACCAGTAGCTGATTAGAATCGGGACCCAGTTACGTAAAAGGGAGATTTGACTGGGGAGGTGACCACAACGGCTTTTTGATTTTTTTGATATTTGTATTTTTTTTCAAGAAGCAGAGTAGCTATCAGTTTAAATGCACAGGAAATACAAACCCGAAGTGTTAAAATGACATTTAGAAATAGCGTAACAATACAGACAATATTAAAAGAATGCAATTTGAGAAGGTGTCCTTCCTCACACAGTAATGGGATTGCCACTGCTGCTCAGCACATCACAAGAAAGTTTTATCTTAAAAGACCAAAATAATATCATTAACAGAAAATTAAACTTAAAGTCACCATGAACTATGGACTTAAAAGACCCTCAAGAAATGAAAACCAATTGTCTGTTGGAGAACCAGGAGGTCAAGTAGTCATTGACCAACCAAAAGCTGCACCGATTGCTGAAATGTACAGTACTTTCAAATCCAATTAACTGTTTCAAGCAGACAGTCCTCATTTTCTCTTTCATCAGGAAGGGAAATTTGCAATCATATATTCCAATGAAAGTTAAGTTGTTTTGATCTGATAATTGTCAGATGTATTTATCTTAATTTGTAAGTTTCTAATGCTAAAGCTCCAAGCTGTTCAGATATAACAGAAGTACTGGGAAATGAGGTACAAAATGCTGGAATTCAAATTAACCAATAAATATATTTTAATATATATCAGCAGGACTCTAGAGGATTCCATTAATGTTGAAAAATAGAAAGGATTTAGGTTAATTTGGTAAGAAGGCAGGTCAGAACGTTTACAACAGTGGCATAGAATTGTATAGAGATGCAAAATTTTTCAAGAGAGCAGAATTTTTTCAAAAACGCTGACTCTAGCTGTCACAGCCCTGCCTTGGTTAAATCCAGTGGAGAGATATGAGGACTTTCTAATTTGCTTTCCCTCTATTTTAATAATAGCTGTGCATAAGTAATTTATGAAAGGCCAACCAGGCAGTGGGCAACAGAAAATTAAACTCATTTTATCTGAAAGCAGGTGGATTTCTATATATCATTAGCATGCATAGAATTCTCACAATGTTATTTCTCATACTGATGGAATGTAACCAAATAATATATGAGTTTTTTGCTTATGCACGAGTGAAATTTTTAGATAAAAGTGCCAGCCCCAATGGCAATTTTCTGCAAAACGAAAACTAATTCTGCGAAGCTTCTTATTACTGGGAAGACTCATTTGGCTTGCATTAGAGACTGACATAAGTGACTTTAGGATTTTACTAACAGATTAGATGAGATGTGCTATATGCAGTAATATCATTAGAGAATGTAGCAGCAGAAGCAGAGTTTGTGGCACTTAAGGACACTGGCACAAGTAAATTGTTTTCATTTATGACAAGCCTTTAAATGAATTTTTTTTTCTCCTGATTAGAATATGTTTTAGTTTTAGGTTTCCCTCACCCTTCCCCAAGATTGAAAAAAAAGCTTCTGCCTCATGTTATTTCACCCACTGATACTAAATCTATTGTATATGCCTGCCTTACCACCTGTATTGCCTCAAGAGAAGCTAGATTTTGATGAAGAAAACAACACTAAAACTAAATAAATGTATGGTCAATGGTATTCTAATCTAAATGATGAGAAGCAAACCACATATTTCTCTACTTGCTGCATTTTCACTCTTCATTAACAGAAATATATTTGGGATCTATGCACATATTGTTAAAAGTATTTTAAAACAGCAACAAATATGCTACAATCATTTAAATTAACCAGATGGAGCTTTCCTTTTCTTACCTCATAAAACTCTGTTAAGATTTTTTTCTTTTAATTATGATACCCAAAGGCACATCCTGCATAAGGCCATATCATATTATATCATGTTTTACAATGAGGATGGAGGAACAGCCAGGTAGTTTGTCTCAAAGGGAAACTTTCCATTTTCTTTTCTTTTTTAATTCAAGAAGCAGTAGCAACAGCTACCAGGAGTTAGCAGTAACTACTCCTGTAATGGGTTGTATTAGTTTGTACTGATTCTTTGTAGTTGGCAATGTATTTTGTTCACATTTGAATTTCAAAAAAGAGGGAAGATATGACTGTGCTGTTGGAACCAATAACACTGACCCAAGTCATATGACAGAGATAGTAGTCCTTTGTAACCCTGACCCATGTGAGGTGACTGCGTCCAGCTGTTCTTCGGCTGCTTATTCAGTTTTTTATATCAGCACTCATGTATGTCACACTTACATGACTTTTTTATATTACATTACTTTCTTCTTGGTTTACTCTGATAGCAAAGTTTATATTGTCCTCCATATTCAGTACTTTTACAGAGCTATCTTGACTACTAAAGGCCGTAAGAAATAGGAAAATAAAATCCTCAGGTAAACTGCATGGGTATATATGTAGAATGACTATGTTAACTTCAGCGAAGCTAATCCAAGTATATAATGCTCTGCTTGAAAACCAGAGTTTGGCCCGATGTAACCAATATTGAAAACAGACTTGATATTAAAGAGAACCGTAAGTTATCGTCTCAGGTGAAAATGCTGGTCTCGGCCATACTGAAGCAAATGCAAAATGGTTCTGCTGAAGTCAATAGATTTCCTTCAGACTTTGCTCAGCATAAACAGGGACAGAGTTTGGCTCTGTTGTGACATGGACTCAGCTAGTGTATTAAATGATAATGATGAGAATTCAAATGGTAACATTCAAGCAGATAGATTGCAAGGCTCTTTACGCACTCTGGTTCATAAAGTCTTTCCCTGTTGCAATCACTTGTCACTGTTAGCAAATGCATAAAAGAGAGAGAAGAAATATAAAAAATCTGAAACTTCCATACTGAGGTGCACAGACATTTTGCTGAGATCTGTCTCCTGCTAGCATGGGAGAGCTGAAATATAAGGACGAGTGTACGTTCTCATTCCAGATCAGCCCTTCTCCATTCTGTGTCATCTTGTACCTACTTCTCTATCAAATGATCTGATCCAGATTTTTATATGATGCTACTACCTAGCAGAGCAACTTAGGGACAAGACTATCTGGAGCATCTTAGACCACTAATCTGTTTCTTGCAGTCACAGACATGTCACATAATTCTGATTGTAAATGCCTGAAATTCCATCTTAAAGCAAGTTAGGTTCTGTCCCCCCACATTCTCTATTGGAAAGCTGATCCAAGACCTCCTTCCGTGAAAAATTTTCATGACAAATGAAATGTAACATCAAATTTGTTCTGTGCTGTCTTCTATAGCTTAATTAGCTGATGTCCTTCTTCTGTTCTCTTTGTTTTAAATTCAGAATTAGTTATGGAAGACCTGCACAGTAGACCTGGAGCTCCGTCCTGCTATTCTGTAGTCTGCCCGGATGCTTCCTGAGTCTTCTGGCATTATCCAGTTGTACATTCAAATAAGTAACTCTTAGAAAATCCAGTTCAGCTCCTTCAGTGGTAGGAAATGCTTTTTTTGCTGTGCAATGTTCCCATTTACCTTTGATGCTTAACGCATATGTATACCAAGTGCTCTAGCACTTATGGACTTAACCACAAGACTTCTGTAGGCTAGTACAAAGTATTTCAGTTGATTATAACAGCGATTACAGCATAGACAAAAGACAGAAGTGAGAACAGAGAAAGTAGGTAATTTGGTGGAAGAATATTAGAATAATTTTTCATTGCAAATGGACTAAAAGGTGTACTTTTTTCTCAATTTGTATCTTATTTTTTGTCATATTTTATTTCCTACTTGGTTAGAACATTACATTCAAAACAGGCACATGGATATGTCTTTATTTTTCCCCCATTTTCATTTAAATATACAACATTTGAGGGCATTCACCCATCTGCTTTTTATTTGCAGCCAGCAATCAAAAAGTATTTTCACTGTATTATTGAAAACTGAAAAATAAATACTATATTTTTAATCTTAAGCGTTTTAAAAATGGAAGGAGATACTTTCCAGTGTCAGTATGTCTAGCTCTAAGTTGCTTGTGTTGGCATACTGCTGAAGGCTAAAAACAGCTTATACAGATTTTATTTGTTTATAAGGCAAATTATAAAATGTTCCACCAAAATAAGTAATGACAATTTTTGTCTACATAAATGTGCATGTAAATGTAATGATGTTTGTTGTCATTTCAACATGACTACCATTATTGAAATAGAAGAGCCAGTACTAATTCTTGCTGTCATATTTCTTAAAAAATGAAAATAAGGCATTTAGAGAAGCGTCAAGGTTTTCAGTGTTGATCATTCATCTCCTGCATGCTCTTAGAATAACACCCTCAGCAAAACAGTCAGACAAAAGCTAACTAGAGTTCTGCTTTCTAATCTCTTTAAGAAACATACATTTGAAGATCTTTTCCAACTTCAGAGTGTTCTGAAACTCAGTCAGACCTTAATGAATAAGGTGAGGTTTTGTCATTGTCTTAAGGGTTGTATAACCTGGGCACAGGGTAAAAACCTGCAAAAGTCTGCCTTAGTTCTCATCAGGCAAAGGAAAACCTTCTCTTTTTTAATTTAATACTTAGAGGTTACCAACTGTGCCGTGATGAGCTCTCAGAGTGCCCATCCTCCAGGGAGACTATCCACAGGATAATAATTGATAACATTCAGGCCCAAAGCCCCTCACCATTGAGCTTATATGTGATTTGAACATAGTGTTTTCTCAAACTCCTTGAAAGTGTGAGTTCCTCTCCTCCCCTTCTCTCATCGGTGTTTGCACGCCATCCCCAGTGAGCAGTAGTTCCGCACACATGGCGGGGGGAGCAATACTCACTCACTGCCTGTAGTTATGTACACTTCTTTTCATGCTCTGGGGAAATTTAGTGCTGCTCGCTTAAGAAAAACTGAGCGTGTAGCAACTGATAATATTTAAAACTTTTCAGAAGTTTAATTTCTGAATTTTGTCATGATTGCTACAGCTGTCACCAGCCACTCGACTCGGGCTGGTAAGACCTTGCACTGACCACTATATAGAGATGCTGTCCTCTTTGGGGGAATGTCTGACTGTGGTCTTTAAGGTTCCCTCTGCTTTGGCAGATGGCTACAGCATGATCAAGAATGGGACCAGAAAGTATAATTCCTAGATAATAATGACTATTTTAAGTAGGTTTTATGGCTGCATAGATTTAAGAGTTGAGAAATCCTGAATTCCAGTCTTGCCTCTTCCACCAAAGTGACACATGAACCCAGGTGGGAAGTGTCACTGAGAGGAGTAGTGCCACCTGTTTTTTGAAGGAATGTCTAATTTTTTTGTGCCTAACTAGCCATGCCTTTAAAAGGCCAGAGTAGTCGCACGCCTTGAAAATAATTTCAGCTTAAAACTGCAGACGTGCAAAGTATTTGAAACCAGATGCCTCACGTGTTTCAGAAAGCAAAAGCTGGTTTTGAAACATTTTAATTTCTCCATACCTCAGTTTCCCCCAGGTGCTGGCAGGATGAGATAGTACCTCTGATGTGAGGGTAATTTAATAATATCTGTGAGGTACTTTGAATATGTGAATGATAATAATTATTGTGTGCTTTTCCATTCTGAGGGCTCTCAAAGCATTGGGCAATGGGACAGGCAGAAGTCACAATGACCATGACATAATTGCAATGACTATATTCTGCAAGGTAGAGGCTGCCTCCTTCCAGTGACTTTCCGGAGCAGCAGAGAGAGGTCAGGAACACTCGTGGAGTAGAAAGGTGGAAAATGAAAGACTGAAACTGTAGGGTTCACCTGAATCCCAGAGCTCTGTGCAGGATTATGCCTAGCTTAATCCAACAGACCTTCTGCTAACTATAAAACACGTCTCTAAGAGAGAGGCAAACAAAACCAGCAAGCTGCACAGCATTATGAGACTATTTTGGGGAAATAACTCTGACATAGGTCCTATACATAGCTCTGATCATAAAACTCAGGAAAATATTAGAAAACTTTTCTTCTTCCTTTTTAAATTGATTGAATCCCCAGATACTGCTTTAATTATTCATGCTCATGATGCGGTATTTTGTTCAGCAGTTTCTGAGAAGCTAGCACCACAGTATGCTCACCGATTGTTACTGTCATCATAAACTTTCCCACCATCTTTCGTCTTATGTAAATTTAATTCCAAACACACCACTTCATGCTTTATTATCTCACAACAGCAATTGCATTTGGCCCTTTGATTCATCTGTGGAGAATGCATTATGAAGCAAAGCATAAATATCATAAAATGGTTAGTTCATGGGGCTTCTAATTTCAGGAACATCACAAAATGCTAATTCGTAGTTTTCATACTAGCACAAAAAATATATTTCAGTCAATGTCGTGAGGGTAAATCCCTGCTCTCGTCCTTCACTTGGAAAATGCTGCAGCTTAAAGAAACTTAAAAGCTCTAATAAAACTTACAGCAAACCAACTTGCTGGACTGTTCATCTACACTTCAGTGTATTCTGAGTAAAAAAAAAAAATTAAAGAGCCTTCAAAATAGTCTAGGATGGGAACTAAAGTAACGACAGAACAGGTTGCATTTTCTTCTCTTTTACCTGCCATAAATTGTGGGGTGCAGTTGTTTTCCCGTTAGTGTAGTTCTTCTTAAACAGTGGCGAAGCTGCACCTTCAAGGTAATTTGCTAATTGTAGTGGTATTGAACCACAGAAAAATCAACACCATTTAACCGTGTATGGCTCTAGAAAGAGAAAAGCCAGCCCATTTGGGCAGAACCCACAGGCGTCTGTGTGCAGTTAAGTGGGGAGTGTACGGTACAGGCGGGAAGTCTGGGCTGGGAGGGAAGAGAGCATATTGAGTAGACAAAATATGAAATACACTGCTTACAAACCCCACTCCTGTTAAGGGTGGAGGAGGCACACTGTGCTTTTCTGCTTTATGGTACACGCGTGAAAACTTCATCCACAGATGTTGCTATATTGATTTGTCCCTGTTTTTCAAGTATAATTCATCTTGAAGATTCATGGACTAGGCAGATATACATAGATTTATTTTGGCTTATATTTAACACCATAAATAACAGAAAAGGTTTAGACAAAATTTTACGAGTTTTCGAGGCAAGTGTGGGGTGTGCCTGTGTGAAAGAACACGAGGACTGAGACAGCCTGAAAAGCTGGCTAGGCTGTCTCTAGGCAGCTCCAGCTTGCACAGCAGATCAATAGGTCTTAGTGCCTTGTTAGAATTTATGAAGCGACCTTTGCAGAAGATAATTTCCTTTTCAGCAGTTACCAATCCAAGACATTGAATGCTACTTTTCAATTTTCTGACATATTTGCCTTTAATTCCTTTTTTTCCTGTATTTTAACAAATTTTAACAAATGTGTTGTGTTGTTTGCTGGTTTTTGTATCTTACTGGCAGTGACGTGAGGTCATTTCTGAGATCATAAAAAGCCCTGTGCATATTGAACAGCTCAGTGCCAGCTAAGTGAATGTGCTTACTTACAGAAAGACCGGGTCGCTGAGACTCCTGGCTGCAGCCCTACGGTGCTCCGAAAGAGCAACCTTTAGAGCAGCCCTCAACGTGACACACTCCTCATGTCTCCCTTGGTCTGGTCACCAGCCTCGTGAGCTGTGTGTAAGAGCATGTGGGCAGGGTGCTAATAATCTGGGCATACGTGAGAACATAGGACTCCCGCTACAGAGGTGGCATTTTGGTTCTGTTTGCCAGTTGCCTCTGTAGATGGTAGGTAATTTGGGGCCTAAAGGCAGAGACAGCGAGGACTGGTTAGCTTCTGCATTTCTTGCCTATTAATTATAAAACTTTTCTAAAATCAGGATTAAATCATCTTGTTACACAATAAAATTTGTCAGGTATCCTCGTCTCACCTTCCATGTCTGGTAACTAGCAGCCTGCTGATGTTTGTATGGATGTGGTCCTTGCAGAAAAAAAAAAATGCAGGTTCACGTACTTAGTTCATATTTCTGGTAGTCTAAACCTGAAGTAAGCTGCTCTTAACCATAACTTTCAACAATAAAACCAGCATTTTTTTGTAACTCATGCTTAGATTTACTTGAAAAGTCATGAAGTTAGATTATCAGCCTGGTGCAAATTCAACCTACTTTTGCTAGGATGCACAGAGATATATTGATTTATGTTAGGATATAGTTCGTTGTCTCTCAAGACTGTTTGTGCAGCAGGACTATTGTATTCATCAGTAGGCATTCTGATAAAAGCACATCTCCTGCTATCCTGCAGCCAGTTGTCATTATATATGTATGTAGGAAAATACTAGCTGCTCCAATTCTTTTTTTTTTTAAAGTTGGGAGGATAGGAGCTGGAATAGGGAAGAAATGGGATCCCCCACCTAGTAGAGGCAGTGCTGTTTTTTAAATTTTGGATCATGCTTACTTAGGATCAGAACATTTCTTTGTGTAATGTGGCAACCTTGATTTTTGTACCGGCTATCAAAACGGTTGAGTTTGTGATTTTATTCTCTGCAAATCATCATCATTATTGACTCTTAGATGAATAATTTAGATATGTTACTTTTATGAAGACTGGAAGGAAAATTGAGTCTGTATCTCCAACACCAGCACAGAGTTTGTAAATTGTATTAGGATGGAGTTTCTGAAATCCGGTCAGTGCTGTAGATTATTTTATATAAGAATGGAAAGAAGTAAAGTACATTTATTGCAAGGTGCATTTAAATTTTCAAACCTGTAGGTAAACTTTAACTTCTTAATATTAATAACATTACTTTGGTGGGAAAACAAACTTGCTCACCTTGTGTTTTATATTTTCTTTAATTTTGGATATTACAAACAACATAGGCATGGAAAGCTGTAATAGCCCATGATTTCTAATATTGGGTAAAGCACAAATATAAAATATACTTGAAGCTCAGCTCTAAGTAGATTATAAACATTTAATATAGAATGTTATCATAATATTCAGAGCACCAAATTGCAGACTTCTGTCACCCACTTTCAGGCATGCTTCTGAAGATCATAGTTAATTCTGCTGATTTATGGTAATGCTGTAGCACTATCATATGCAGCATCAGAAACCACTAACAAGCTTAGTATAAGCTTGGACTGAAATGGTTTGAGGTTTAAATTTCTGTAACGATTATAAACTAGAGGGAGTGAAATCCCACTTCAGCAAAAAAATAAAAGTGTCTTGTTACAATTCAATATTGCATCCTCTCTCTCCCCCTCTCATTCCAACCCCCCTTACTTTCTCTGCTCTCTTTAGCTTCTCTGAGGAGCCATATTTGAGAAAAGTAATTTTAAATTGTGACTGGCATTTTTAAATTTAAAAATAATCCTTTTTGTATGGTAATGCGCTTTATAATTAGGAGACACAATGTTAGCATTTATTGGAAGTAGGAAAAAAAACACGGCTGAAAAGTATTAAAATCAACTAGATTTTTTTTTGCCCATTTCATTTGAAATGATAACTATTTATAAAACAAATCTGATGACTTTGTCAACCCTTTCCATAAACATTTTAATAATGTATGTCATATTTGACTGTCTCAGGGATACTATGGACTGCAATTACCATAAAACCTGTTTCAAAACTCAGTCTGAACTTAGGGTTAGTGTGAAGCTAATGAAGGTGTGCGAAGAGAAAACATTATGAACCAGAACTTTAAAGGATGTAAATTGCAGTGTTGTTGCTTCATAATGAAATCAAAGGAACTACAGTAACTTATAGTTGAGAATCTCCCCTTGCATGGTTCTCTTTATACACCGGGCTCCTCTCTCTTCTGGGCCTTTGTGAGAGCTGTGCTCGATAGCCATTTTTGGCAAATGGCCGACACTATACTACAAACAAAGAACTTTAGGAATCTTGTCATTGGTTTAGGCAAAATTGTAGAATCCCTACTCACATTAGCCAAAATTGCTTTTTCTCTCTCTAGCTTTATGAAAATGTAAAAATTGCCCAAGATTTTGAAAGGATTTGAAATGTTTACTTTCTGGACATCAAATTTGATAGCAACAATCAAATCATGATATCTGACTATAAAATCTTAAAGAAAGCTGTTTTTAAAAGTTATCTCAATTTGGGCAGGTAAAAAAATTATAAACCACCGCTGCCTCCCCCCGTCCCCCTGTTCCCCAGTGATGTCATTCATCAAAATTAAGGTCAGGCAAAACAATGCAGTGAAAAACAGCTACATTTTTCCTTTTTTTGTGAAACTTGTACTGAACTGATTGTTCTACCTCAGTGCAAGCTGTTTGATTTTGTGGCGTTGTGTTGTTTCCCATCTTTTAGAAAACAAATCATGATGAAGGATCAATGAGAACTTTATTATACTGAGCCAAATTCAGGCATTCCTGTTGACTTCAATGGGGCTATAAAGTTTTATAAGGCAAGAAAAAAATCGCTATCGATTTTTTGTAATTTATAGACGCTGAGCCATATTTTGTTTACAGTAATCCTAATTGTACCTCCATACTGTCTTTTTCATCTCAAATACTTAAAAATAGGAATTGTGACTTAAACAAAACTCCTAATTATTTTCTGTAGCACCTTTTCCCAAGTAAGTTCTGTAGAATTTGTCATCTGAATCCAACAGCATCAGGACGTGGTACAGCAGTTGATTGTATGGCGATGAGTTTTACCTTCATCATGGGGAAATTGGTGCTGCCACCAAACATGTCATATGATCAGTGTCCACACAGAATCATGGGTTCACATACTTCAGCACATCTCCCACTGTGCATGGAAGCACATGGAATCCACTGCCTTTCTGTTGAAGAGCTCAGAAAGGGAATCAGCTCTTCTGAGATCTGAACATGTGTCTCCAAGTTGTTCAGCTGGTTTGCATCTGCTGCCAAGGCTACTGATGTGGCCAATGGTCAAAGCTTTTTATTCTAAAAATGGATCTAACTGGTTCTGTTTCTTTTTCTCCATCAGCCTAGCAGAGATGTGAAAAGGAAGCCACCAGGTTCTGTAAGGTTTGGGAGGGCTCATCATTCGGTGTTGAAATACCAACTCCACATGCTACAGCTTTCTTTTCAGGATGTCACTCTCCCGCCTCCACACTCACCACCAAACAAACATAGAAATCTACTACTGTTCTCCCCATGCACTCCATTTTCTTCCAATCTGAGAGCCATTTGTGTGTATAATTGAAAATTAGCAGTGCAGCTGTTTGAAGAGAGTAATTTATCACAGCACATTGTTCGCTCCTGACACTTTAGACCTGGCTCTAACAAGGCAGTGGTTGCTGGGGGTTGAGCTGCAGAAAGTGATTCGGCTGTAATGCCGCGTTTCCCCTGCTTTGTTGCTAATTGTAGCCTCTTTTTCTCCATTGAATTGGGAGTTGAGTAAAAGAGCTTGTTTGCTCTGTGCGACGAGGCTGCCAGGGCCGCTTGGGCTATTATCACAAGATACTCTTGATCTTTTGAAAAGCAGGAAATAGAATTTTTCTCCAACAGGGAAAGTAATTTGCGATGCGTCCATTAGTTCTTCATTAAAGCAAGATTAAATTGCACGGCAAATCACATCTGTGTTTGGATGATTAAAGGGTGGCATTTTAGAGGCCAAAACTAATTACTAGCCAAAATGAATGGGAGTGAAAAAACAGTCATGTTTTTACATTAGATAGTGTGGCTTGTAATTAGATTCAAGCTAATTCCACTATTTCTTCTCATTTAATGAGATGAGCCTGTCCTCATCTTTTTCTAGGCCATGCTAACAGCCCCAAATGTATAATTTTGATAATACTGAGAGTTTACTTTATTGAAATTTCTTAGCTACCTGCCACAAGTGACTGTTCTGTCTAGTGGTGCTTCATTATACATCAACACAAGCTACCATGCATGGCCCAAGCAAACATCTCAAGCAATCCCTGTACATTTATATGTATGTATATTTACATAACTATGAATTTGCATGTCTGTATGTACACACACATATGTAAATATAATGCCCGTGATATGTGTATACATTGTTGTTAAATTAATACAGGAATGTTTGAAAGAGTATTGAAGGAAAGGAAGGTAGGTCTTTGCATATCTAGAAAGTACAAGTCTCCATGGAAAATTCCTTTAATTGTGGAGATTTGTGGAGGTAGTTGTTCTTCGGGCACGAGAAGAAGGAGGTAAATAGGTGCATCAAGTGGCGAATGATTGAAATAACACAGTTATTTCATAGATTTAGAAAAGGAGGTTCTGCCAGTTGTTATTAAACCAATAACTCTCAATAGACACTTGAAACTGATAGCTGATTCCAAATGATCTACTAATTCATTAACTTTAGGATATACTATATTCCTAAGATCAAAAATTCTTGTTTCTCATAAGAGATGCTGCCAGTGAAGTGTGGTGCTATTTCTCCTCTTCTTGGATTGCTGTATTGAGAAGCAAGGAGATTAAAGGGCCACAAATTGGATGAATATGAGACCCAGAGAACAGGTGTTGTGCCTTGCTTCTAGTCCATGGGGATTCTCTGGAAAACAATAGTATGGAAATATGTTACCTGTTCATAAAATTCCATTACAGTTACTCCCTGAGACGGACATAGACATGACCAAGTGTCTGTTCACAGACCGCCAATAGGGTAGACTAGAGTAGTAGCTGGAGTGGGGCAGAGGGGAAGGAGAAGTGCAGAGACTACTCTATAGCAATGCCTCTGATCCTCCAATTTCCAGAGAGGTCACTGGAATTTGACAGTAAGCCTGTAGCTAATTCTTGAAGATTGGAATACTTCACTTCTGTGCTCCCAGCCCTATACCCAGTAGAGCATTCAGGAAAAAGCTTTGAGGAGATCAGGCTCTGAGAGATATGTATGGAACAAACAACCAAAAAAGCGTGAAAGAAATCTTGCAGTCAGGAAGACAGCCACCTTGAAGAATTTATAATTTAAAGGCCTATACTGCAAAAGTTACCATTACTGCCTGTTATTTTCTTTTCATGAGCATTTTCATGAGCGTCATCACAGTGGCATTTTCATACCTTTAACGTTAAGAGCAAAATCAGGCAATTGCATGGACTTTAGTACCTTCTTTTGAGCATACATTTGATGAATAAGTGAAGTGTGTATTTCCGTTCTCTTCCAATTCTCCAAGTGTTTCTTTTAGAGATCACCAACACCATTCTAAGGGGAATCTGCCCTTGTCTGTATTTGCCCTATCCTTACTATTCCCTAAACATTTGTTCTTGGCCACTGTCAGGAGCGAGAACTACAGAAGTGACCTTTGATTCAGTTCAGGATGGAAATTCTTATGTTCTCAGCACTTTCTGCTGCGCTAGTCACTGCAGGTTGGTCCATCGTGGAGGACTTTTGAAAATGCTATAAACTAATTTATAATGTATGTAGATCTGTACTTTCATAAAAGAAATTCTCATTTGAGCAATATCAAACAGTTCCCACTCCCTGCAAAATTCTCTTCATCCTCAGTAATTTATTAGGGCATTTTTCACTATCTTTTCTTTTGATGCCTTACTGTCTTCTGTGAAACTTAGGACAGTCAAGATTGTGCTCCATTTGTTTGCTGCATTCTTTTTGCTAGTTCATTCGTTTATATTCGCTATAGAGATTTCCATTGAAGATGATATTTGTAAATAAGAGACATGAAACTGCCTCCTGGCAAAATACCACAGGGGCGATTAAGCTCACTTCTTACTAATTCCTAGAGATTCAGGGTTTCTTCTAGAGAAAACAATATATTCCATGATTGCCAGTTTCATCTAAATTTACTCTTGACATTATGCAAATCAAATTGTGAAAATACTGCTGAAGTTCTAGCAAAGGAAAAGGTAAGCTTCTTGACTGCAAAATTGAAAACATAGTTACAAAGAACAGAAATCCCGTTAGAGTCCTAGATCCTTAGATCCTTAGATCATAGAGTCCTTTCCTGCTTCTCACTTAGGAGCTTTCAGACAACTTAGCCACAAGGGCTGCCTTCATTGTAGTTTGCCCCATAAAAGTACTTTTGAGAGATGACTTGTAGTTGCTTCTCTGAGCTGCTAGTTGTTGCTTTTGTCTCATGGAATTTCCATCATGAATTTAATTTTTTAAGTGTTTTCTTCCTTTTATTTAATCTGATAAGAATGTGATTGTAGTGACTCAAGTCTCTACTATGTATTATATATGTTATCTCTGGAGATTGGTTTCTGACTAATGGACATGAAACTTGCAGCTTGGTTTTAGGGATTATTTAATGTCAATGTACTAATCAGGAGTTGCACATGGGGCAATTTTAAACAGTATTTCAAAGTTATAGTACAATTTTATTACATGGGTAACATAGTTAATGTTAGTCTACATTGCGTCTTATCAAACTCATAGGCGTTTTTCTGCTGCAATCCACATATTAATAAAAGAGTTGAAAAGCTTGGTATTTTGAGTGTTTTGCCTAAACTCCTTTTCCCTACCCTTTATCACTTTTAGGGACTCATGCCATTGCACCTGCATTTGAATTCTCTTAATTATAGGGAACCTTGCTTGCTAAAACAATAAGAGAAATGTGTCCATTTATCATTGCTTGTAGCTAGAAAAACTATGACTGATGTTCCTGCAGATATTCTGGCAAGCTAAAAGGCTTCTTACAGCTAATGGGAGTGGCTAAGAATTCATCTTATTCATCAAGACAGAAGGGTCCTATTTTGTTCTAAAGGCAGTTTATATTTTCTAAATTGGGGATTGCAGATTTCAAAACTTTTTTGAGCCCTCCGCTGACCTTGAAAGCTTCCTGCAATAACAGAACCAAAGTCTGGAATAACAAGCCTTAAATTCTGCTTCAAAATCACTGATATATCCTGTATTTTTGGCTTCCTAATGTATTTCTTTGCAACCGTATATACAACCATGGGTCATGTAGTTTTCTAAACAATACACTTAAAAATGAAAGATTTGCAGGTTCTAGAGAAATTAGTTTTGGCTGTGGCAGTGGTTCCCAGAGTGTTTTCTACCAAATATCACCCTCAATAGCAACTGGTGTCCATTTTGTTTGGTATTTTCAGACTCCCCGTGACTGGTCTATCAAAATGATAACCTTCCAGATGAGTAACAAGCATTCCCACTTTTTTTTTCATCTTTCTGGATGAGTAGTAAGCAATAACTTTTGGGCTCAATCATCCAACTCTATGCATGCAAATAAGTCATCCAAACAACTTCACTACAGTGAGCTCAAAAGCCCAAGATAGGATCAAATACAGGCCATAATTTTTTTACCCCAAAACAGAGGATCTATAAAAAGTTACAATTAGTTCTGAGACCTAAAGAAATAGTAAAAGACCAGATTATCTTCCTTCTCCATATATATAAAGGTCATTCATTCACATTCTCTAGTTGTTTCTGGTTGTTTTCCAGAGAATGAAGCATAACTGTTAAGATGTAAATACCATCACATATTACTGTATATGAACACAGACTTTTATTTTTTCTTTAAGAAGTCATTACATTTGAGGACCTTGTAGTCTAAGCGAGATACAATAGGACTTGACAAAGAAACAGATGATATCTAGCAGACAAAGAACAGGAAGAGAAATATATGCCAGACTACTAGATCACTAGATTTTTCAAAGGATTAACAATTCATGCAAACAGTTGCCGCACTTCTGATGGGGGTTAGATAAGCAGCTTACAGTTGGTAACAGTGACTTCTTAATCTTCTTGAACTATATATCATATGTATTTGTATGATTGTGTCTGTAGGATGGCTAGAAAGTTTGGTCATAGCTGGAGGAATACTGGGGGAAAAGTGAGTGGTGAAGAGGAATTTGTAAGAAAAGAAGGCAGATTTATAGCCTGCAGCAGAAGGAAAGGCTTTCCGGGCAAAGATACCATGAGAGGTAGGAAGAAGGTAGAGTAGCTTATGAGGACAGCTGCTTTAGCAAGACAGAGTCAAGATTTAGCTGGAAGCAAGGAGGAAAGCCAGCATCATATGATTAGTGCTTGCTTTCACTGATATCATAAGTGAAATCTCAGGAATAAAATTTTATTTGAGACACAGTAATTTATCTAAGTCATGATCTTGGCATTTGGGGGAGATACTGTAATTTAAAAAGTTGATCAGATCTTCCAGTAACAAATTCTGTACTATGACAAGTGATATTCAGGTCACACTTCTCCTTTGAAGTTTTAATGGCCACTACAATTTTATGTTAGTCACTCACTTATGTTTGAAGTAAGCGTGCAAAGCCTTAGCTGTCTCCATTTGTCTATAACTACTTTAGAAGCTTCTGAAGGCACTGAGCTCATAAAACTGCAGGCTTCAAAGAGCTTATTCAAAGATTCCATTCTGCTGCTGCCATTTATCAAAGGGGCACTTTTAAAATATATATCTCTTTATAATAAAATGTTTTTTAAAATATAAACCTGACAGTGGGGATGATTGAAACAAGATCTCCATTGGCTTCAATGGCAGCAGAACTGAGTTCCATAGTTTTAAAGATAACAATTATATTTCTACAAATAATGGTATATTCAAGAAAGTTGCTAATTTATGGAATCAGAATTCATTTTTTCCTCTTATATTTTTCTCTATCCTAATTTTTTGGAACTTCAATGTGAGTTTAACCTTGAACTTTAAACAAAATTTTAAATTTAACCCCATAATACTGAAAATTACTGTCTCTCTTGAAGAAAATAGAAGCTCACTGTTTCTAAGTAGAATTCATCTTACTGGTCAGATGCAAACCTGAAGAGTCAGTAGAATGTTAACGTTGGATTGTAATTTATTAAAAAATAGGACAAGAATTCTGTCATTTATGAGACAGATAAATGACAGACCTTTCAGAGATCTAGTACATGATGCTGGATAAATTACATGGCATCAAGTTATTTTATATCCCCTTTAAACAAGAATAATACTACCTACCTACGTCACATTCTTAGTGGCGTGCTCTCTTGTCCAATCCAGTTCCCCAAAAAACAGCGGCGGACTTTCCATTGACTTTACTGCTTATTAGATCAGCCCTTTAACTCATCATCTTAACTTCTTTAAAGAATCATGGCTGGGGGGGGAAAGTGGTAGTGGATGTCTACAAAATGGATATGATATCAGCCAGCAATGATTTTAGAAATGCATCTTTATGGTTATAAAGTGCTCCTACTCCTTCCTTGTACTGACAGCTTGATCGCTTGTTTTGTTTGCTCCAACAGTGGACATCATAACATCACAATCTGTTACCATGGAAATGGCTGTTATTTTGCAAATTCAGCTTTATGTCTTCACGATGAAATCAGACAGAAAAAAAAGAAATGGGCAGTAGGGAAAAAGCCCTTGTTTAAGGACAAAAGCAATCTGATTCTAAATTCAGGCCTAAAACCTTTGACTTCCGTGGGTTAACTCCCCATACAAGCACCTTTTGAAGTTACTACTTTTCTGTTGTTCCTTAGCTGGCTTCCCTGGTTGCTTTGGGAAGGGATGACCACATCAAGTCTGCTTGAACATTGCCTAGCAGAGCAGCCTGATTCAAGTCTCTGGACTTATAGCACAACAACAATGACAGAATTATCATGATGGTATTGTAAACATAGCTAATAGCATGGGAAATAGCCATTCAAACACAGGACAATTAATTTTCTGCATTTTCACTGCTGTAATTTGTGTACCACCTCAAGCATATAAAAGCCTGCATTTTGAGCATATTCTGTTGATTCACACTTTGGCTACATCTTGAAATTGGCTTGTATAACCATCCCTGAAGAATTATTTCACTTTTGCTATTCTGGAGTAATTACCCCATGTAAGTAGTTTCTTTCCAATGACTTATGACTTTATTCTGAAATAACTTCTCTGGTTTGGATAACAGTAATTTTTCTGAAATAAAATTATTATTATTATTTTAGAATAAAATTCCCTACAACAGAAAATATACTGGAATACCTAAATGATGAGTATCTGGTAGATCCCCAGGTTTCTGGAGACTGGCAGATTATTCAAAGCTAATGTGAATACTGAACCACACACACACACACTGCCTGCTGTTAAACTTTGCTCTTCTCTGTGAGACAACCCCAAAATAAAAACCAAAAAAGTGCAATTTTGATAAAATCTGGGGTATAAGCTGTGTCAAGTTACTTTGATGGAAAATCTTAGGTGGAATTTATAATAAATTTATTGTAGATTTAGATCTACAGAGGGCTTTGTTTTTAAAGTGGGACTTAATTACCAACATTTCCTCGGATCTCCTCAGATGCTCCATCTAGTTGCAGTTCAGTGGTTACATTTCAACCCATTGCAGCCAATAATGTCTTTTTCAACAATCGGTCATGGGATAAAGTACTGACATAATCCCAGGGATGGGAGTTGGAACTTTTTTTTTTGCTCCACAGTGGTTTTTAAAGGGAATGTATTTCAAGACACCTTTGATAAACAATATTACTTGGCAAAAATACTTTCTCTTTATAATAAACTGTTGGATAAAATCATTGATCATTATGGTTCAGACCTAGCTAATGAATCTATATAATGTGAGGTTGATCAGACCAAATGTTTATGGTAGAAAGAATAAAGAGGCCAAAGCAATTATGGCAGTAAATTGACTGAATATTTTGAGAGTTACTGACAAAGTCGTCTTTCCAAATGATAGTGTTGAACTGGACTCACCAGAAATATGGTGGTACAACTACAGCAAACAGAGTTAGAAAAAGGTTAAAAAGAAGGACAAATTGGTTTTCATAAAGGTAGGACAACTGTAAAATATTTCAAAACTGCTCCATGAAAAGGGATGCAATAATGGGTATAGCTAAGCTGGCATAATTGTATTAAACCTCAGCTTAAATTTTGCTGTGTCTATTTCAAACCCAAAGACAGCGATATGCACTGAAAAGCTTGTCTTTTTCCCATTTATAGCATTTGCTCTAATAAATTATAGTACCTTTCTCCACTTTGTATGACTTGCTTATATAACGCAAACATGCACCGCTCAGGAAAAATTGTTAAGGTATAAGAGCAAACATATATTTGAACAAACAGCTTGAGGACAAAGCTGTTGTCACATGGGAGCAGTTCTCTCTGAGGCTCTAAATACATTTTCAAAGCAGGATTTTGTACCTGATTAGTTCCTGGATGTAAATTCTAAAATAAATATTGGTATTCAGTGTAAGATAATTACTAGAGGCATTGTGAACCTGACCACTTACTGTCAAAAGCAAAAGCTATGCTTGTTTAATAACATAAACAGAACGGGAACTCTTATGTCTGAACCATTTTGAATCACGTTACAAAATGAAAATAGCACTTGAAACAATGCAACAGGGATCCCATGTGAATTTGGACTGAGGAGCAGGCTGCAGAATCAAACTATCAACTATGTCTACCAGGTAAACCTTGTCATCTGACTGGGATTCAAATGCTTTTCTTAAATCTCTTAAGCACTTCAAGTTCTTTGTGTTCTTTTAGCAAAAGGTAACATGTTGTGCTGTGTTGTTAACACCAAAAGAAAGTTAAGTGGTTAAAATAATAGTTACTGAATAAATTCAGACATCTGCTAAGGTAATAATAAACTCACTGTTGAAAAAAACAAAATGAGGATCCAAAGACAGTGGCAGGTACCATGAGTGCATTTTGAAATGCAGAACTATTGTTATTTTGTATTTTTAAAAAGCCATTAGTTTGAGTAGAGCCAACTTAGTAAAGGAGGTTCAGAAATGTTATGTCTGTCTTAGTAGATACCTCTTTCCAAATTTTCTCTTTAGCCTTAACCCAGCCCAGAATTAAAAGCCATCAAAATGCCATGACCTGAATCTTTAGGGTTCTAGAAGAAGAATAAGTAATTATCTCTGGACTGCTTATCTGAAGTAAAACTAATTAGTCCTATACTTTAAGAGACAGACTGTACTACACATAACAGGGACCAAATGTTAGAAAAGGATTAACGGTACTAACTACATAGAAGTTGTATTCACTGGCAAATTCATCAGAGCACGAAAAGGAAGGGACAGCTGCACACATCAAGGTAACCCTTTAAAAAGGACCATGACATGCTGAGGTACCTGGGCAACGATCAGTTGCCTGTTCCACTCAGGCTGACACTTGAGGACAGTATGACTGATACGCTACAAGGAGGACTGGCACAGGGAAAAAACCTTATGGAAGTTACAAAAACAAATTCTTGATTATTTTTTAAGTCTAACAAAGCACAAAAACCCCTCAAGAAGCTTATATAGGATGAATATTTCTACTAGATGATCGCCCAGTGGTGCAATCTTCTGATCAATTCTCATTTAAAATATTGAGTTAGAATAGAATACGCTGAATAACAAAGGCTTATCATAATTTGGCCAAGATGCGATTCCATGCAAGTTCATAGAAAATGGCTTACAAGTTACAATTGCCTCACTTTTGTAATTCTGTGTTATATCAGTGGAAGTATAATACACTCTGGCTTTTATGGTCACTAGAAGAAAAATCAGCATAAATACCAGAGAAATTGATTTTTTTAAAAAAAACAAAGTATCAACAACATAATACCTTTTTCTTAAACTGAGAGTATCACTTATTAGAATTACCAGATCTGAGACTTAGAGGCCAAAGGAAAAGAAAAATGTTGCTAATTTCTAACAAGAACAATAGGTCCCAAAAAGGCTTGTGAGCACAGACCAAATGAAACATGATAACAAATGACACCTATTTCAAATTGAAAAAAAAAACCAAAACGATACATTTCAGACAGTGGTTGCTAACCCGGGAAGATAACAAATAGTCCATTCTCATAAAAGTCATTCACCCCGGGTCAATTTTACAGGAAGAATCGAAGCTCCTTAGCCAAAACTCATGATAGTCTATGAGGATACAGACAGTGTGAGCGAGGGGTTGCAATAGCTACTGGAAGTAGTGATTATGTAGTTTACACATCTTTTTTTTTTTTAATTGTTATTCAGATATAGCTGAGGTTAGGAGATAACAACCATCTATTGCCAATGCTTTTGTTATACCTTTAAAACAAAGGCTATTTATAAACTTGCACGGGATTATTTTTCTTGTATAATCTCATACGGTAATCACTATTCAGGATGAAGAATACTTCAGGAGACTGCTTTTAGGCCTTTTCTTACACTAAGCAATTGTTCTATTTGTCTATCTAGCTTGCAAAGGTCCTATCCACCACTTTCGCATTCTGTTAAATTTTCAGGAACGCCCTGAAGCGCCCCTCTCCTTCATTATTTCAGACACTATGGGTGTCCTCCCAATGCCCTCGCATCACCAGTTGTGAGTCCTTCCTTCCAGCCTCACGGGGGCCCTTTCCATCCCTTTTCCATCCCCTTTCCATTTGCTCTTCATCTTTTATACATACTGGACTCTTGTGGCTCTTTCCTCCAGACCTATCTTTCACGCCATTATTAATTCTCTTATTCCTACAGTGAGAAGACAAGCAGAGACGAGATATTTTGTTGTTATACTGCATGCTGTTAATCGCTTTGATCTGTAGACAATTACAGATCATATTGAAGCTTCTGGTTCTGCCAGCTCTATATGTGAGCTTCATATATTCCCTGTTTAGCTTTCTTTCTCATTTGATTCTGCTTAAATCTGTAAATACCTATGCATTTATGCCTAGGACATTCTTTGAGAAACTGTGGAACTGATTGGATGTATTATTCAAAGTTTCCATGTTACAACCAAAAAGACAAATGACACCAACCTGAGAATAAAACCTTGCTTCATTTGGCTACCTGTGTTATCTGCAGCAGTTTTCCTGGGGTGAGCTATTTGGAGGATATACAGAAGCATGTGTGACTTTCATGTTGCTATTAAGGTGAAGCCATTGTGACAAGAGCTGTGACTAGTTTTCATAAAGATAGATAGTTTGAAAAGACAAAACCAGGACATTGGCTTTACTTCACAGGTAGGTGAAAGAAGGCAAGGGGCACAGCCAGAGGAACTAGGAACCAAGAACAGCCAGCTAGAGAAAGTTCTGTGATCAAAGTCCAAGAAAAGGGTTTTTTTTTTTTCATGAAATTTGCCATTAGAGATATTGAGGAGGCCTATGTATTAAATTCCTGAGTTTTGAGGCACTGTAATAGAGCTGTCAAACAAAGATATAGAAAGTGCTACTGTTTCCACTAGACATGACAAGCTAAGGATTCCCAACAAAGTAAGCTGTCGAGGCCACCTGAAGAGGGATAATGAAAGTGATTACATCAGCAAAGAGGAAGGAACAATCCAGGTAAAGAGTTGGTGGATGTTTGATCTTGGAGGGTTGCTGTTACCTCCAGTGCAGTCATCCAAAGCTGTCTAAAAATTAAATAGGCTAAAAGAACAAGAATGCCTAGGATTTCTTCCAGGAATTTCTGTAGTTACCTACTAGGCATCAAAGGAGACTTCTTTTGAACCTTCAAATATACAAGGAGGTCACATGCACTAGTGACTGCAGATTTGGTAACCTATTATTCATTATTTTCTTTTATTGATTGTTTTACAGTCCCCAAGGCATATGTGTTGCTTTCTGTGCCACAAAAAAAAAAAAAAAAAGGTTCTGTAAAATCTTGGCGTTTTTTACAGGAGTAACAGCAGCTGTCTGTTGTTGTTAATGACAATGGCAGCCTATTTTTTCCCTATTAATTCTGATTGGGAGGTCTCACATGAATATTAAGTCCAATTTTTATGATGAATGCTCTCCTGCAGCCAGGAAAAAAATGTCAGGTTGACCTGAGATATTTTTTCATTTAAACATTACCTTTAGAAAGCTAAAATCACAACAAATTAATGATTTGGCTTAACCACTTTGTTAATTTTTTTAAAAGAGAACATTAGATGCAATACTTGGGTTACACTGACATTCAGGACAAAGAGACAAGCCAAAGCAATGAGAAAATTGTGGAAAAGTAAGGTATCACCCACAAACATAAACAGCCACTAATTAAATACCTCTAGTTAGAAAAATAATATACTTGTTTTATAACTCTAGGTGGCAGCAGTGGAACAAAATAGAGAAAAATGTATGATTATGATTATACTTGCTCACTGTTAATACAAAATCCATTAATTAAATGCTGATGGTGTTTCTTGACTCAATGTTACTTTTATGCTCTAGATGGCAGCATCATCACAAAATACAGAAAAATAAGATTCATTGCATTCATGCTGTGCGCAAATATGCAGCCCCTTCAAGTTTTTGGAGGTTAAAGTTGGAGAGGTTGAAATGCAGATTTCCTGTAGGCACTTTCCCACCACAAAAGAAGAAAAAAACCTAACAATGACTGTTAAATATCATGTACAATTAGAGGTAAATCACTTCTGAAGTAAGGCTACATTTTAGCAGTCTTAGAACATTCTGGGTTTTACTAATGGAGAACTGATGTGGAGAAAACATAAATGACAGCACCTCTCCAGCTGGGTGTGGTATACTGATCCTTAAAAATCTGTGCCTGTGCATACCTGTCATGGATCTTGCTTTCGTGTGTTAGGAGAATTACAGCTTTGCAAGGGAGGGCAGTAACAGTAACCATATAATGTATCCAGTCTTTAAATTACAAGTTTTTGCATATATCAATTCAGAAGGACTTCGTGTGCGTAAGTCTGGTCAAAGGACTTTAAGGTGAAAAGAAGGCATTTGCTTTAAATTATACAAAGTTTTGGTAAACCCCTTTTTGAATATTGTTTGAATAGAAAGCATCATTGGTGTGCCAGCTCAGCAGAAGACTGATCTGGAGGTAGAAGCAGGAGGGCCTGGAGGTGGAACCATAGAAATTCAGCTCCTCTGCTTTTCCTCTCCTGATGGAGACAAGACCCCAACAGGATGAAAAACTCAAGCAGTCCAGGAATACCTTCATATGCAAATAATTACCTGCTAAGTGAGGTTACATAAAATTCTACAGAGACTTATTTAAGTATAGCAAGTTTGTTGTTCAGATCATTGTGGGTGTCTACCCTGTGTAATTTTACTGCTGTTATGGCCAAAAGAGCAAGCATCCACCAGAGACCGCGTGATAGGCAGCGTAATGCATCACCAAGTGTAAACACTGAATATTAAGGGAAATCCAGTGGATGAAGAGATTCTCTTCAGTATGGAGGGGGGAAAGAATTGAGCTTACTGCTGAGCTAGAGGATGGACTTAATCAAAACGGGGCACTCACTTTCTCTAGCTGGCTGGTGAATGATCTTCAGTCTCAGAGGCTTCTTGAGGGCTAAGAAAGATGCCACCTAGTCCAGTTTTAATTATGTTAGGAGCACATTTTGTCAGACACAGATTATTGCCCAGTGCTATGGTAGGGTCACACTATGGAGGTGACTCCTTTGACATATTTTGTGAGTGTGCCTTGTTTGAAAGTACAAATCTGTATGCTGAGTGAGATGACCGACTGGGATCTGTTAGTATGATATATGAGTAGGACTATGTGAGATACCTAAACGCTAATTGGGGGCCATCAGGTTTTTCCTGGACCACTTAACATTCACTCAATATGGAAAGGTTCTTGGTCTGTGCTGTTTATTGAAAAAAAAAAGATTTTTAATTAAATTATTATTTTGTTTTAAAAAATTATTAAATCTGTATAGGAAAAAAACCCCATGTTTGTCAGCTGTTGATATATCAGATTGGGATTAAATAACGAAATTAATTAAATCATCAGATCAGCAGTTCCACAGACTGACTGTAAACTCTAAATAATTCATTATGAGCTTTTTGATTATAAACCCAAAACAATTTCATCTGCTGAATCTGTTACTCAGAAGTGTTTTGATATTTTGATAGGGAAATTAAAAAAAACCTTTAGCACATGAACAAAACATTCAGACAAAGATATGAAGGTCTCCTTTCATTTCAGTTCTTCTATGGTGGCTAATACCTTCCTTTTCTCAAAAGTAAGCTTATCCAACTATTGTTTCAGACTACTTTAAACTATTATAAAGTTTTCTGGCACTTTTCCCAGATAAACTACAGTTGCTGATAATGAACTGGCCTAACTGCATTTTCAAATACTAAAATTAAATTAAAAATATTTTGGATGTCTCTCACCAAGGAGAAGAAAGATTAAAAATTAAAAAAAATTAAAAAATTAAAGCACATAAAGGAAAAAGCAAATACTGAAGATATTGAAAAAAAAAATGCAGCTCTTCTGTTCTCTGTTCTTATAGTCTCTTGGAAGAAGAGGTTAAGTAATCCAAGAACCAAGTGGTGGTGCTGGTACTGTGCTTCTCACTACAGGCTTTCTTCACAGCCCAGAAAGAAGCCCATGCACTGGGCTGCACAGACTGCTCTGAAGCTCTGCAATTAGATGTGCTGAGGCTTCTATTTTCTGGTGAATACCAGGTGCCACTTGGACTGTGAAGCATGCTACAAGCTTTTTGGTGGTCCTTTATAACTTCATGGTTGCAAGCCAGTGATGTGTATGAGATCAGAGTTTTCTGAGGATTAGACATAGCTTAGCCACTTGTCCTGTAGGTACAAGTACCTGCTGGGGCTGTTGTTCCAGGGAGACAGTGATTCCATGGAAATAGTATTTTTTTCCTATTAAAATGAGATTCCTGTTGAACTTAACACTGTGGCATTAATTTTGCAATATGTGTATGAGCACATTTTCTCTTTTACTCCCTCCATGCTGTAGCCAGATTCACAGACAAAGCTGTTCTACTGGTGGGATGAAAAAGCACAGTGAAAGTAAGGGTGTTGTATCCTTCACCTGGGTAACATCTCTCTGTTCCTTCTCTGCTTTGAATAGATTCTTTTAAGGCTTGGACAACTCTTAATAGTAGAGATCCCATTAGCTGGTGCCAGCTAATGTTGCTGATGGGATGAGGGCAATGACTGCTGCTGCCTTCTCCATAGTAATATTAATATATATAGTAATAGTAGTAGTGTTCTTTTCTGCCCGCCATTTAATTTGTCAGCTGAATAGCTGCTATATACTGCAAGAGACCAATCAGCAGGGTTCAACGTTTTATTTATTTCCTCTTCATTGCAATGACTTTCAATATTTCTTTAGAGGGGAGTTCCTGTGGCTGAGATTACAATATACTTACCTACGGTCTGACCTACTGTTTAGTGGTATGGAGAAAGGACTGAAGACATGTTCTGGAAAGAATATCTGGAAGTGGAGTAATGCAGGAAGAGGAATGACACAAGAAGGCTATAGAATGTCTGTTTTCTTTGGAAAGGAAAAAATGCATTAAGACACAAACATTTTCTGCTTGTGCATGAGTGCCCGACTTGCTGATACAATGCCACTTCATTGAAGTGGTCCTCTCAGCCTGTGGGGTACCATCGTTAGCCAGGAGACATAAATTACTACTTGCTTTGTGAACTACTATAATGATAAAGCATAGAGGTGTCTTAATTTACTGAAATGAGACAATGACTGAAGCGGCTGAAAAGCATTGTCTGAGATTGTCACAGAATCCCTGCAGCAGAACCTGGCTTCTTTGAAGTGTTCTCCAGCACTTTTTAAATTTATTTTTCTCTTACGCTTTGTAGTTCATTCCTGTGATTTCTAACACACAGCCCCCCCCCCCCTTCGCAGTCTCACACTGTAGGCTACACTGGGTAACCATAAATCTTAAAGAAAGCGATTCGCCAGCACCTCGATCTGCCTCTGGTGGATCTTCTCTAATGTTAGTGCCTTGGAAATATCACTAGAAGCAGGGAAATTCTCCAACTAATATTTAATTAATAAAGAGATCTTTGCTTAATAGCATGTGAAAGTTGTGTAGTGAGAAGGACTTCTGTGCAGGTAATCTAAACTGTTCCCTGGTATAGATTATGACAGAATCTTTCACTAGAGGTCCATGAAATAAAAGTTACTCAAAATTATAAATCATTGTATCGGGAAGAGAAAGTACCCCTTGGGTGAAAGCACTATGCCGAAACAAACGATCTGTCATATTGATCAGCATAAAGTTTCTGATAGAGCTGTTCTGCTCATTTGAAGTCGTCTTCACCTGCTTTTTGCTGTTGTGTGACAATGCAAAGCAGAGATGTGCAGCCTTGGTAGCTGAGAGTTGGATCTCTGCTTTACAAAACCCTGTAACCTATACCCCCACCTCCTGTCTACAGCTGCAGTCTGTGTCCCCTCTCCCAGCAAGCAGCCATCATCCTCTTTCACACAGCAGTCAAAGCCACATTCACCACCTCATCAGGCAGCTGCTCTCCTGCCCTGTCTCACCTGCCTGAGCAGCCTTCAGCCTACACATTGGCAGAGGCAGCAGTACCTTGCTCATCTCCTCAACAGTTTACCACCACCTCCACCGCGTGTAAGCAGCAATACTCTTCTCTTCGCCAGTCACTCAGCTTTCATTTCCCCTGAAAGTCCCTGCGACTAGACCTAATTTTCTGTGTCCATAGAAGGCTGCTGCAGAAGGGAGGAGGAAGAAGTAAGCAAAAGGTCTGGGCAGGGAAGGGGAAAGGCTGGAGCTAGGATGGGAATACCTTACAGGCCAATTCCAGCGTAAGAGCTGTCTGGCAGACCACAATGGACTGTAGTGTTTTCACATACGGACAATGAAGTTGGCCTTCTCCAGCTACAGGTTAGATGTACCCTGACTGAGATGAAGATCTTCAATCCACGTTCTGCTGAACTTCATTCCTTGGGTTCAGCATTAATGAATGTTATGGTTTCTACTTAGTGGATTTTAAGTGTTTTTTCAAAAAACCTCTCCTCTTGATGCACACAGGCAGCACTGAGTCACCCCAAATCCCAGAAAATTCAGTAGATCTTAGAGCGATGTAAACATCGAACATTTCATTGCTTGTTTAGTAACCAAGCTTGAGCAGTATGTTTTGAACTGAAGAGCTCAAACTTAGGATAAAAGAATCTCAGCATTTCATACTGAAAACAGCTATTATCTCTGAAGCATGAACAAGCTGCACCAATAGCGTTCTCAGCTGAGCACGCAGGTTCTTAGTTTGGTTTTGCTGATAACTGAAAATTAACAATTCAGCATAAGTCTTAATATAGACGTCTCTCTGTCTGGCACCTGCAAGACTTTCCTCCAGTACTTTCTCTCTCTTAATGCTGTAAACATCAGTATTAGCAAGGACTGATTCAGCAACATATACCCTGAGCTTTGGAATAGTGACTTGGCACCTGAGCACAATACAGCTTCAAAAGGACTGTACTCCCTTACAGCTTACAAAGTCTGCTCTTAAAAGGTTACAATGTCAAAATGTCACCGAGCTATATTACCAGACTATTCAGAAAATGATTCAGAGTATCAAAGTAAGATTCAGTACTTAGTTTATGATACTATTTCTATTCTGATAAGGGGACAGGCAGAGATACGTTTTTTTTTCATAAACAAGTTAACCCTTTCTTTATGTTCAGCCTTATCTACGGCCTTCTAACTGCATTTTACTCTACCTAATTTTTCCAGACCCAACCAGGTGAGAGAGTGGGACAGCAATTCTTCCACTTTTTTGTCCTATCAACAGAATTGTTTACTAAATTTCATGTAATTGCATGTGTACACAAGTATTGAATGAAGCTGGGTAGATGATACAAGTTGAAATTTGAAAGGCGGAGGTCTTAACTGACTGGAAGTGAAAGCCTAAAATATGATGTATGCACGACATGATGAAACACTGGAAAGACAAGCTCTAACTACAGTTTCAACTCCAAGGTTACAGTGTCAAGTCTTGGGTTGCAGGTTTTCCAAACCGAGTGGTGCAAAAGACATATCCTTTGCTTTTAAACTGATTGAATTTTGTGCAGAATCATTGGCAGATAGTGGTAATACATCTACTCTACAGAGAAGAACATGTAGAAAATCAAATATGAGATGTGTAAAATCAAGTATGATGTGTAATCTCATTATCAAAGAGAAGCCAAAGCTTTGATGTCAACAGGAGTGCTTCTGTGGACTTTGATACAGAATTAATTTCTGTAATGTCAATTATCTTTCCTCTGTCTTAATATGTTTATTGCACCGTGAAATAGTGCTTTCCTAAGAGAGAGCAAACAGTTTGGAGATTTTCTTTCCTTTCTTTTTTCACTTTGTTTTGGTTTTAGTGGGAGTATTTGTTGCAAGTTGAGTTGCTGAGAAAAAGGGAACACCTCTGTCCAGAGGGGCAGTAGAGGATGTATTTGTCTCGTACAAAAGATGCAGGTGGCATATTGGCCTTATGATGGATGCACAGGAATGAAGAGTGATAATTCATTCAAAATCCCCAGTTGTAATATTTTGATGTATTATGACAATATAATCTTGTGTGTTAATAACAGATTATATGATGTATATTTATAGGGCAGTATTTAGCCAGATGAGATTTGCTTATGTAAATTCTACTACCTGTGTTTGAAACTGATAGTGGCTGTTTGTGATAGTGGCTCAAAAAAAGGCATGCTGTAGCTTCAGACTTCGGTGGGATTGTGCGCTTGGAGAACTCTCTCCATGGTTATTTGTTTCCTCCTCACTCACTCTCTCTTGAGTATTCCTAGAAAAATATATTTCATCCAAGAACTCTAGTGTTCTTCTAATTTGGTGATATTAATTTCATTTAGTTGTGTGCCCTTTTCACAGACTTAATTTAATGTGCCCTATTCCTCTGCCCCACAGAACAGGAATGAGTGAGGAAGAACCAAAACTTTTCTGAAAACAGAAAGAAAGGCTTTATTACATGAAGCTTAAACAGAAAAGCAAGAGTGACAGGATTTCCACACAACTGAAAGATTATCTTCTTTAAATGTGAAACTCATGTTTGCTCTTTATGGGTAGACTGTTAGACTGTTCAGCTCTCTCAAGAGGCATTTAGGACTTCAAATACAGTAATAAATTAATTTGCAAGATAGAGACAATAATGAAAGATTCGATTTCAAACCACTGTCATGAAACTTTTGTGGGATTTTCAAACATAAAAAAGCATAAATGACAGCCTTATTTACTTGCATAAATGAACCCACCAATGAAGTAAAATACAAGATTGACAGCACTAGGAAAAGAAGCTCATTTTTTTATCTACAAAGAGATGTGACTTACAACAGTGTTATTGCTAGCTTTCTTCCATGTCACTTGGCCACGCCACTTCCCTCAGAGGCCGATCACAACAAAGTGAGGGCAGATTAGAGATCTGGTGTATGCAGTCCTTGCTTTTTCTTAGATAACTAAGGTTACTCTTGGCAACAAGGAGGTGATGAGTTGACACCCATCATCTAAGAAAGGAAACCATTCGTTTACTCAGAGGCCAATACAAAGCTACCTGATGGGAACAGTTTTCTGTCACTATCTATCAAGGCTAGAGCACAGCTACCCAGCCTTCTGTGACATCAATTTTATGCTGAGAGCACAGCAGTCTCAAAAACACTGAAGAGCCATTTACTTGTAAAGTACAAGAAACATCTGTCAGGGGCTAAAAGTGTTAAAGAAATGCTTAACCGTACATTGAGTTGGCAGATTCTTCAACTCAGATTACAGGGAAAACATTAGCAGTGAAAGTCCACAAGATTTATCCTAATTTATCAGATTACTTCCTCAGAAACTCTCCTTTTGAACTGCTCTTCAACAGAAGAACAAATGTGTAGACTTCAATGCTTAATAAAGCTAAAAGCTTCTCCCTGGGGTAATTGAAATTTTTCTATCAAAGGGTAGATAGACCTGGTTGCAGCTGCAACAAAGAAGAAACATATAAAGCCAAGTGGAAAGCAGTTAGACAGCATTGGTGGTGTAGGACCATTGAACATGGTCTTGCTAATTGGAATCTATAGCACAGGACATTCAACTACATGCTGGGCAAATGACCCTGAAAGTTTCAAGTCTATCTAGTATAAAAAAAAGTTCAGATGTAAAAATAATCATACGAATGATGGATTCTGTATCCTTGAATGGGCATAACCAACCAGAGATCTGGGTAACTGGCAAATTTCTTTTTTAAATAAGGCCCTTTGAGTCCCATATATGCATCTACTTTCACAAGCATTTCAAAACCTGTCTTCTAATAATTTCACACAGAGCTTTCAGAGAAGCAATGTTCAAAAGAATGAAAGTAATGAAACACAGCAAAGTTTTACATTTTTATTTCTGTACTTTGGGAAAATTCCTATTGAAGACAGAAGGCAGTTCAAATTGGAATTGCTTTACTGCCAACAAAAATGTGTGACTCTTGATCTAATGAAAAATTAGAGAGATTGAAAAGCAGAAGTAGACTTAGGAAGGATTTCAGTTACAGCAGGATGCAGCTCTTATTGCATTTGTAGTTCAAACTGTGATCTCTAAGGAGACCTAAATTGCTCCAGACTGTGGAATTTAGGGTATTTGAGACTTTATTTTATCAGAAGAACAAGTATGGGTAGCTAAGACATCAGACTTTATTGTCTGCATTTAGAAAACATATTTTATTTTAATTAAAAATAAAATATCATTTAACGATAAAAATGTTCAATTCTTCAAACATTTGTCATGTGAATTAAAAGTTGTTCAAAATGGTTCCATAAAGGGGAACTTGTGAATTTTTTCAGTTTCCAGTCCTGCAAACTGATTTGGATAAGCAGACTTTTATTGTATACAGAAAAAGCCGTTGTATTTGTGATTTGTTACTGGTATGCAAGGATTCACTGGATCAAAATCTACACTGTCGTTCTCACATGCTCTATAGCTTTGTGAATACTAAAGTATTTCTGGGAAGTGAAACAGCATCAACAGAAAAAAAAAATGAATTACATCCATACTTCACAATATGCTAACATATACGGATGTCAGAACAAGCTACCCTGGGCACTGCAAACACTTTGCCCGTGCTTGTTTGTTGTTCCACGGAGGCTAAGTACCCTCCTGAGAGGCAGGGTACCTCAGCTTGGGTGCAATACTATGTTACATGGCTGTGTTGTTTCCCATGCAAATACTACTTCATTCGGAGCTTTGTCCGGCATCTTCACATGATGCAACGTTGCCTGTGTGGTACAGCCATGTTCACACAGCCCAGATGACAGTAAAAGAACTGCAATCAAATTCCTGCTCCGGCAGGAAGTCAGCAAGAAATAGGATTTCCCAAATACCAGTGAACATTATGTTACATATGAATTAGACTTGTGGTTTTACGTAGTTGATATCTTCTACCATCTCTTCTTCTTCTCCTTTTTCGTGAGAAAAAGCATTTGAATGTCAGAGGTGACAATCACTTATTTTCATGTATTCCCTAGAACTGTTCTTTCTCTCTTGCCTTTCATTTATCACCCACTTTCTCTATCTTCCTCTTACCTCATCTTTTTCATTCATCAAACTTTTCTTTCTTCATCAAAGCCTAAATTGTGAACCTTTCTTTCTCTGTTGTTCGAACCTTTCTTTCTTCTGCTGTTCTTTTCCTCCTGTTCTTGACTTTTCTCTTTTTATCATTTGTCTTCTCCTTGTTCCTTGCATATTTCATCTGTTTGCATTAATACTGCTCTGCCCCTCCTTTTGATGGCCCTAATATATTTGGATTCTGACAATTAGCCACTTCTTTCCCACTGTCTAAAGCAGCATTTTAGACATTGAGCAGAGGCCTCCGTTCCGAAGTATCAATTCAGCCCAGCAGGAAGAGTCCAGGGCTGGAGGTGTAACTCCACTGGGTCAGGCCAGAACAAGCGGGCAGGTACAGTTGTGGAAAGAGCAAGTTAAAGCACCCTCAGTTTTTAGGGCTCAGATGATGAGTCTTGTGGCAACAAATCACTGGTGAAATCAGGTGCTGCAGTGTCTAATATGCCGGAGAGCGTTTGGTATCAGGATATCAAACAACTGAAAAAAAGGAAGTGGAAAAACACACCAAAGACACAACGTCCTGAGCACTCGTGCAATAATATTATTGATTAGATTAAAAGGATGGTCAGTTTTGTTGTAGCTACCAGAACTGTCTTGTTTATCACCAAAGTGGCTTCATGAGTTCTCCTTTTCCTCTCAACAGACAGGCAATCTGGGAAAATACTATGCTATTAATGGAACGGTATTTTTAGAAAGATGGAAAAAAGAAAAAGGCAAGAGTCCAGATTTTATCCCACCCTGTTCAATGGCATTTGTGATCCAACTGGAACACACCTACCAGAAGAAGGTCATCTCAGTTGAGAGAGCAATCACAAAAGTCACAGAAAACCTATTTTAACTTCTTGACAACTCATTTCACTGAAACACTATCTGTTCCATACTGCCTCGTTGTATCTAACAGTAGAGCAGGGTTTGAGGTAATGTATGTTCATGTGGTATCAATTACTAGCTGTCTTGCATACATCAAAATGTGCATGCTTAATCCCTTATTTTGAGTATTAGTATTTAATTCCTTAAAGTCAGTGCCTATGACTAAAGTAATAGAAAAGGTTCCCCTGATTTTTTGAGGGCATTGAATATGATCCATTTTGGGAGAACAATTGATGTTGAGATACAGACATTGACATATCAACATTCTTCATACTTTGGCTGTGAAATGCTTATCTTCACCCCTAGGGCACTGAGACTCTGTATTTATCTGCAGTTTCTTTACATATATATAATAACAATATATACAACAAACACATATATATGTAATTTATATACATATATATAAATCTGTTGCTCTACAGGTGGGACTTTTCAGAGGAACCTGAAAATATGTGTATACAGAATGTTTTAAATTACTGTTCTGCCAAAAAATTAGCATAAAACTTTCTTCTCAACTCCCTCCTTTCTTGAAGAGCACAGATTAAGCCAACTAATTAAAGTATTCTTATATTGCTTCCATTCAGATACTAAATAAAATACCTGCCCAAGTATTTTGCTGTATTGGGGCCTTCAAAAAGTAAAGCATGGCAAGACAGAAACCTGCTTTTGGAACTCTTGACAGCAGAGTACCTTGAGCTGACAAGCAATGTCTTCTTGAAACGAATTATTTTGCACTTTAGATTACATCAGGTAATCCTACAGGAACAGAAATAAGCTTTTCATTTTGTTTGCTTAGAGTTTCACACAGATGCATTGCTAACTTCTTCCTACCTGTGACCTCCCTCCTCGCTCTTCCATACTGCATTTCTCCATTTGGATTGATGTGCATCTCTCTGCTATTCCAGATACACCTTTGTTTAAGTGCTTCTGATTTGTTTTTTTGATGTCCTGTGGCACTAAATTCCTATACCTCAGATCATTTATTTATGATAGCAACCTGCCCACTGTCCACTGCCTCTTGCAAATATTGCTCAGGACTTCACTGCCTTTTTTTTAGAGTAAGCCCTGACTTTAAGAAATTAAATACTAATACTCAGAACCAGGGATTAAACATGCATGTTTTGATGTTTGCAAGAAGCAGCTAGTAATTCATACCACATAAATCTACATTACCTGAAACCCTGCTCTGGTCCAGTCCAACACTAGAAATGCAGATATCCCTTTACATGACGCTAAAAGTTGGCCCATATGTCAAGTCAAAACAAAGGTAATCTAGACTTTTCTGAGGATCAAACAAGGACCAAAACTGTATCAGTGACAGAGGAAAAATAATACTTTCCTTTCCTAGTTTCCATTGAAAGTATTCAGAAGACAGAAATTATTCATTTGGGGTTGTGTGGGTAACAGCAGTGATAGGAAGGATATAACTGTTAACACTTGGAGATAAGAACTTCTCGGCCTGGATGTCTAAAGCTAATACTACGACAGGCCTTTCCACACCACTGCTTCACCATGACTTCACACTACCAGAGGGCCCTCTCTGGTGCTCAGTGCATTTCACTCCCTGGCTTGGAACAAGTCAAGCACAAACCAGGTTATTCTTGATCAGCTGTATCCACACAAACATTCAAAAGAGGCAGATGTAAAGTGCTAATGAAAAGAACCAAACCAAGCCAACCCCATGAAAAGTTGTGTTGTGAATGGATGAGCTTCAGACCATTGCATAAAGTCCATTAAACAGCAGTGTTCTCATTTAAGTTCATTAAAATTTCAGTGAAATGATTTTGCAATTTCTTTGCGTTGTGCCATAATGAACATCGCGCTTACAGCAGGCATTGTCTACTGCTTCTCTTTGCTTTTAGAATCACATCAAACTTTTAGTTTTATTTTGCTTACTTTCCTGTGCTGCTGCTGACAAGAGTAGGAAGAGCAGCCAAGCAACGGTAAGCCAGAAGTTCATCCAGTGTGAAAAAACAAGCTTCATATGTCGTCATTCGGTGTGAAATTACTTTCACATAGTAGTCTGTTGCCTGGATGTATATTTTTCTTTTGCTGAGCATGCACATTATCTTGTGGACTTTGAACAAATGAAGCCTGAATCATATTACTCATCATTACTTCAGCATAAATACAGACAGTAGTCAAAAACAATTTTCTTTTAATATTGGTTCTTGACATCTTCCTTATATAATTTAATTAGCTCAATGGCTTTTTCTTTTTTTGACTGCAGTAACAGGAAGTAGAATATAATAATAAACACCTACTGCATTCTGTGGATTATTAACACTTTTCATTGTTCTAAACTTAGGAGGTTTTTAACCTTATAACTGTGGAACATTTTAAGTTCATTGTGTCTAGACAGACAGATAAACGTAAGTGCTATCAGCTGTAATGCACACAAAATTAACTAGCTCCAAAGATTTTCCCTTTCCAGGTACATGTAAATAACTACAAAAGTTAATTTACAGTAATAGGAACACTTATGATTTCTGCTTTCTCCAATTTCCATACTGGACAGGGGGTTTTAAACGGCACTGCGCAAAAATGTTTTTACATACACTCACTTAGCAACACCTTTTGTGGATCCTATTTTCAGAAGCGGTGTCTGCTTACAGTACTTGCAGATGTATCCGGGTATGGCACATGCAGTTCAGCTAACCTCCAGACAAATATTCATTCATTTGTAAAGGTCAGGAATGCACTTGTAAAAGGATGCTGAAAATTGGTAGAGATTCTTCTTCAGCTCAATATTCAAATAGTGCAAAAATCACCGTGAAGGACAAAGTAAAACAAAACACAAGCTTTTCGTTAGGAGTTTTCTTTCCATTTTTACAACAAACCACTGGCACTTTGCACAGTGGCAGCCCAACAGGACAATCTCTATTGAGACCATATGCCTTAATACCAGTTTTGTGCTACAAAATATTAGATGCCCAGCTCTACTTGCATGAGTCTACTAGAGCTTATTTTACATGTCTCACAAACTTCCTTCTGCTACCCAAGTACAATACATGGAACAAAGAAAACATACATATAAATGAGTAACCCCCCCCCCACTGGGAAACCTGTAATTTTTCAAAAGAACTTCTCCTGCACTTTTTCTAAGTTGTAATGTAGTTTTGTCATTTGCTAAGACATGAGGCCAATATGATCTGATAATATCCTTCAAATATTCATCGGTGTTGCTTGTCTCCACTGAGGATTAAGGATGCACAGTAATTTACAGAGGGTCTAAGTGCTGCCACTTGCCTAAGCTTCTGCTAAGGTTGGAAGTCTCTGGATGGCCATCTCTCATAGGTATCAGCTTTCTGCCGAAATTTCAGACTGAGCAACTGAACCAAAAAGGTTTTTACCCACTTAAAGGCGATGCTAGATTAATATTTTATCATTATTTTATTTTTTATGGCACAAGTTGCTAAGTGTTAGCACTTCCCTTCACTGAATGGAATGTAGGACCCAGGTTATTACACTCTGTGTTTGTAAGTAAAGGCACAAGTCTGAATTTAGTTGACTTTGATTTTTGCCTAATTATTTTTTACAAAATGTGCTAAGTATGCTTCCGGGGTTTTATCTTACTGAAGGGTAGGGAATATGTTCAGTAAAACACAACAATACCCCTTGTTTTGGTACCAGCAAAGGCACTAAAGATAATTGGCAGAGAAGTAACCAATTAGTTTAAAACTACAAAAATTTTTCAAAAGTAAACTCTCAGCCTACTAGTAGTTTAAGAGGGCTATCAATTTCTGCATCTTTTCATAACTAAATATAATCTTAGTTAAAAAGATCATTATTCTGAGGAGTTATGTTGTTGATTTCATAGCTGTCTCACTCTTGCCTGAGTCTCTGAAAATGGCTAAAATTTGTCTGCTTTTGGGTAAGATGAGTGCTCATTGATTGTTATCCCCTCTGCGTGCCTTGATATATTTGAAGACAACAATCCTAATCCTTCAGTGTTTACTCCTTCACCCTTTATTTTGCTCACTTAAATAAGCAAACCCATTTTCTGCTCTTCCCAACCAAGCACCCAAGGATACAGAATCCTGCTATTTCTTGCTCACCATCCTTTTGACATGCTCTCCCTTCTGCATTGCTGAGCAGAGAGTGGTTCAACTAAACTTACTCATAGCATCTCCCTGACCAGAACTGCTTTATGAAATGTAGGTGGCAGTTTCACTGTGCATGTTGCAAAGAAAACAAAAAACTAATCACCTTATGTAGCCTTGTGAAAAAAAGCTGTAGCTAGCTACTATCAGAGGAAGACTCTTGAGGTCCCGAAGCTGGGTAAAGATCCTCCCTTTTCTTATTTCAGTAAACACTTAAAGTAATTTAACTTAGTAGTTACTTTAATTTACATCAAGTGAAAGCTAAACTTAGAAAAGATTCATCCTCACCAGTCTGGCTGATGTGCTGCAAACTATTATGGCCCACAACCTAGGTAATAACCCTCTTCTGCCCCCATTTTCACCTAGGTATAGCAATCCACCTCAATATTAATCTGTAAACAACCCTGTCACTTTAACTACTATCATGCGCACACTTCCAGAAAAACAAATTTTATCGGGCAAATTCAGATGCAGATTGGCTCAAGCAAGTTCTCGTTATCATTATTGACCAGAACTTGTCCCCAGTTTTGCAAATGTGGACACCCAAGCACCTCATGCAGTTCTGCAATATTTTTTTTATCTGTGTCCTGTTTTGCCCATGCACAGTTTGGTTTTGCTTTTTTTTTAAAACACTGAACCCCTGAACACAGTTGACATTGAGAGTTTGTCTTGGAAGCTGAATAAATGAACCTCAGGGTATTCAGTCTTGGGGCAATGAAATCTTTTGGCGTAGAATTTTTGTAACACAACTTTTATCAGGTTTCATACTTTATCCTGGAAAAGTCCTGAGTGCCTTCTGCCAATAGGAAAGGGGGCACCTACCATTTTGCATGAAGGGCTCTCTTACCTATGCGTGGCTTACGCAACACTGACAGAATTGTGGGTCATTTCTAAAGATTTAAACAATATTTATAATAAAAGCTACCCTCCAACGTTCCTGTGGAATAAATAGTATGCAAGAATGAGAATATTCATGCACGCACCATGGGAAAAGAGTAGATCACGTAATTACTTTTTTTCTAAACACTACCTCATAGTCAAACAAAGATACGAGTTACTCACTGGAAAAAACATGGTGTTCTCTGGAACAAGCAGAGCCTATTGGGGTTTTCTTCCAATTAATTTGTGTCTCATTTCCCTTCATGCTTCACCACAGTGACTCAAAGCATTACTGTGTAAGTGCCCGTAACTTAAGCTCCACCTATGATCTTCAGTTCTTCCCCAACAGAACCCTCCCAGCTCATCCGCATACCCTCAAATTACTCACTGGACAACACAAGAGTAGAGTATAAATGGCCAAGGAGCTGCACGCTAACCATCTGGCACGTGTCGGGGCTGGCCAGCAGCACGCGAGCTAAGCCCATCACGTTGAACCCGTATCACTCCCCCAGTTGTGGTACATCTGAGTCTCCTGACCCAGTAGCCAGCTTTCTCAAA
The DNA here is from genome assembly GCA_017639485.1 of Pluvialis apricaria. NCBI lineage: Eukaryota > Metazoa > Chordata > Aves > Charadriiformes > Charadriidae > Pluvialis > Pluvialis apricaria. The sequence goes on from CM030014.1 coordinate 9,974,609, forward strand.
ACTTTTAGGCCTGTATTACCCGAAATCCACACCCCTCCCACAGACATAGTTAAAACTGGCAAAAAAGCTACAGTGGGGGATTAACATGGACACACTAAAAATGGAAACATTTGATGGGTAAAACACCATTGTGTGCTCCTGTTCATTTGGGGCCAACATCTTAACAGCAAAGGTCAGCAGAAAGGACATTTGGAAGTACCGTTATCGATACTTAAAGCTATTGCAAAAAAAGGTATGTATTTGGCAAAGGTACAGGCCTTTCATCAACCTCTGCATGACTAAGCTTTTGTGAGCACTGAGCTCATAGCAAAATTCGCGTCTGATTGCGTTGTGAGGGTCATCGAATAGCACAGTCAGTTTATTATTTTTTTTTTTCTCTGCAGCAGTACACGGAAGAAGGACGGACACAGTCTGCGAGGGGGCGATCCCCCACTCCACCTCGGGGCACCGCGCAGCCTCCCCGGGCCCGGGCCCCTGAGGAGGCGCCACTCGGCGGGGGGCCCCGTGTCGGGGTGGGGTGGGGGGCTGCTCCCCGCCCCCAAAGCCGGGCCGGAGCACCGGGCGGGACAAAGACAGCCGAGCCAACGGTGCACCGGCACCATCTTGATTGCACCGGGCGGCCAGCCAGGCGGCCTGCGGCGGCTGGGGAATGGAAGGTGTCCCCTAAGGCCCGGCCTTTTGAATCGTTATTCATTTAATAATAATAAAAAAAAAAAACAACACAAAACACCGCATTTTCCCTGCAGCGGTAACTGCGGCCTGCAGCGCCAGCGCCGCCGCTTCCTCCATTACCACACGGCGCCCGCTCCCGCGGGGCCCAGCCCGCGCTGCCGGGCCACCTGCGCCTCAGGGCGGGCGCCGCAGACCCCCCTCAGCCGCCGCGCCGGGCCGCTCCCACTCCCGCGGGCCGCGGCGGGGGGGGGCAGGCGGCGGCCGGGTTGCCCTTCCCGCAGGGAACGCCCCGCTCCGCCAGCTGTGTTCCCCCCCCCGGCCCGCGGCGTGGGCAGACCCACCGCGCGCCGCGGGGGGGAGGAGGGGCGGGGCGGCGGCGGCGCGGCCCCCAGGCGGCGGGGGGCGGGCGGAGGGGGAGGGGGAGCCCGGCAGCGCTCCCCCCCGTGGTGACAGTTTCTAGAAGCACGTCCCGGCGTCCTTTGCGCTCTCAACATGGAGGAGCTGACGGTGGAAGTGCGCGGCTCTAACGGGGCCTTCTACAAGGTACCGGCGCGGGGAGGGGGCGGCGGCGGCGGCGGGGGCAGCGCGGTGTGGGGAGGGAGGTGGGCGGCCGGCGGTTTTCGCGGGCGGGCGGCGGCGGGGAGAGGCCCTGCGGCGGGCGGCGGAGGAGGGGGCGGTGAGGGGGGAAGGGCACCGGAGGAAGGTGTCTGGGTGTGGTGGGGGGGGGCTGCGGCGGGGAGGGGGTGTTGGGGGCTGGTGTGAGGGGGCGGCGGGGATGGAGCGGGGCGGCGGCGGCTCGGGAAGGTGGCTCGGAGGCGGGCTGAGGAGGGCTCCTCTCCAGGGAGGTCAGTGTGTGGGAAAGGGGGGGCGCCGGGGGGGGTGGGGGGGGGAGCGGATGCGCAGCGCGGGGCTTTGCCTGGTCTTCATTTTGGAAAGGGGGAGTGGGCGGGGGGTGTGTGTGTGGTATTTCGGGAAGAAGTAGGGGCTTTGGGTGGGATGGGGTGAACTGAGCCGAAAATAATATTTTAAAAATCTTTAAAATAATTTTTCAAAGATTTCGAGTTTATTTATGTCATCAGAAAGCTTCCTTCACCATCACCCTCCCTGGAATGTCAGGATGTTACAGGATCAATGCAAAATACTCTCAGCTGTTGCCCGTCAGTCATTTTCCTGTAAGCCTGGCTTCAGATGTTTAAGAATCCCAGCTCTTTTTATGGCAAGAGCCTTCTGTCTTCCTTTCCAGGAGGGCTGATTCCGGCCAGTATTGTGAGCGTGCAGTGTAGCTGTGTTCTGGGAGCATTTAATCTCAGGACTGTCTTTAGCTATTGTGCCTAACCGCATACGCAGTGTGGTATTGCACATGCAGTATTACACTGGGGGGTGTGGGGGTGTCCTTTTTTTTTTTTTTTTTTCCTTGAATTTTCTGTGTGCAGCTGTGGATTTGGCTTGGAAGTCATGTGGTAATTGTACAGTATGTAGAGGCAGTTGGTGTTTAAAGGATTGTAACCAGCTGACTTCGGGAGTTAGTTTTTTCAACTGGCTGTCTATTAAAAGAGACAAATAGGAGATACTCTTAGAGGAAAGAATTTAATGGGGTAAGCTATATCCCCTTGCTAGGTAAGCCTCTTAAATTTTTACCAAAATCAGTAGAGAATAAATTTTGTAAATGAGATACATTTTTAGTTGGACTTGAAATACCACATAGAAACCTGCATCAGAATCGTTTGTGTTTAGAACAGGATACTCCCACCTAGAATTGATTTATTTTTTTTTTATCTTTTCCCTTGCCCATCAGGAAGCCCAGATTTTGGGGACGGTCTTCTTAGCTTTCCATTTTCTACCCTGTGATCTTGGACAACTTCATAAACCATGTTGTTTCTTCTGCTTAAGAGGAATATGAGACTAATGAGAATATTAGGAGGTGTACTGAATTCTTGGACTGAAGGGATCTGTGTACACAGAATTTATTATAATAAGCCTGATACGAAATACGGAACGATGACGTCTCCTCCTAAGTCAGTAAAAGTTGGCAGGCTTGAATTAGCACCATCATGCATTTCGGTCATGTGAATAGTGGCTAACAAAAGCAAAAGTTTTACTTAAAAATGGCATTAATGGCTTTCAGAGCAATGAAATTGTGATTAAGTCCAGTGATGGCATCTTCGTGGTGGATGAAGTTGGGTTAGTGTGATTGGACCCATAGTGACCAAAGCCCCAACTCAGAATAATCCACTGTTAATGTGGAGGGGGGGAAAAAGGCAGAACCTCCCCAAAACCAAAAACTGAATAAACCAAACTGAAACACAATTTCAAAAGATGATTCTTCTGATCAATATGCAGTGAAATGCATGTGTCAGTGACTCCATTTTGTGAGTCTTACTGTGGAGGTAGGCAGAAGTTATGCATGTGTTTTGGAACTAAATAACACTACTAGTAACTTTCTGGTTTAAGTTTCTGAAGCAAAGGAGAGAGGCGTGTCAGTCTCTATTAGGAAGTGTCCTATTTTGGACACTGATAATAGCATTTGTAAGATAACGAGAATAGATAGGCTCATCTTGTCTAAGCCCCATGTCACTGTATAGAAGGTGGCAAAAATTTTCCGAAGAGAAAAGCAGAATTATTAGGATGGGATGAAATTTGAGGTTTGCCCTCAGAACAGTCTGAATTCAGATTCATTAGCACAGCGGAGCTCCTGGTAAAGGAGATGAGAAGGATCCCGCTATGCCAGCAGAGATAAAAACCAAAATAATTATGTAAACAATTACATGGCAGAATTTTTTTAATGAGTTGCTCATGTGATCTGCAACTTAGCTGTAGTAGAACAAATGTAGTGATTAAATCTGTTGGAGCATTATAGTGGGGTTTTTGGTCGTTATTAGACATATGACCATGGTAAATGGTGTTCTTTATAGGTTCTTTTGTTCCTTTAATAATTATTCTTCATTTTAGTAAAATGCAATTTTAACAGGGAATTCTTCATATGTGTATTTATATGTGTGCACAATGGTTGCTATAAATTAGTGAGGAAAACTATGTTCTTTATTAAAATACATGAAAAGTTAAAATGTTTTTCATGATGCAGAAATCAATGGAAAGTAACTGTGGTTATGGTAGACAGCCCAAGATAATTTTTTATGCTGTCCTGTACAAAAAATATTATTATCTAAATTTACCCTTTTATTTATAAATCTCCAGACCAATTTATGCTTTTTTTTTTGCTTTTGCTTTAAGTAAATAATGTAATCTGGAGAACAGGACAGGATTTATCTTGTAATTTATCCCAGGTTCTTAGCCAGTATAGAGCCAATGTTTAGCCACTTCCTGCAGCTCAGGAGACTTTGCATATATCATAATATTGAGCACCCATTGTCTTTAGAGAACACATGGCACTGATGGGGCTCAAAGTAGTCATGGTCTTCTGAAAAAAAAAAGAGGTTTGTGTTGTGGAACAGGGAGCAGAATACATAGTGTTGATGAACCCTACTAGTTAAGGGTTTGTATGCATTAGAGGTGTGGTGAGGACTTCCTGAGAGCAGAACAGTTGATGCTTTCTAGGTGGGTGTGAGATTGCAGGTTAGTTTTTATCTTTGGGACATTAGAGTAGACTTTTCTTTTTTTATGTGAAATGGCCAAAAATATCTGGATTTCTTAAGGCTCTAAGTGGGTTCGAGAGAATAAAAGTTGAATACTCCCAGCCTCATCTTGGCCTTACTGCAGTGTTTTCAGGATGATGAGTGTCTTTAAGATCACTAAGTATTTCACAGAGTCACGGATGGTTGAGGCTGGCAGAGACTGGGGGAGGTCATCTGGTCCACAGCCCTGCTCAAGCAGGGCCACCTAGAGCCAGTTAGTTGCCTAGGACCGTGTCCAGATGGCTTTTGAATATTTCTGAGGATGGAGACTCCGCAGCCTCCCTGGGCAACCTCTGCCCGTGCTCAGTCACCCTTACAGTAAAAAAAAAAAAAAAGGCTTCCTGATGTTCATACAGAAACTTCCATGTTTCGGTTCATGACTGTTGCCTCTGGTTCTGCTAGGTGTGAAGGGTGTCTGTGCAGCTCTTGGCAAGAACAAGACAAAAGTGTCTGTTTTATCCAGTATCTCCCTCAGCCTGTGTATACTCACTTGTATGCAAACTAGAGCCCTCGTTCTGCACGTTATTCATGAGTTCAGATGTCCGCTTACATGAAATAGGTTGGGCCTTACAATAAAATGAGACCAAGGTACATAAACTTAACTCCAGGTAACTTCCTTTACCTGAATCTTTCAGTGGCATCTGAATAACGGAAAGATCCATTGCATTCGGCATTGTAGGGACTTAGATGTGCTGAAAACCCAACGGGTGTGTTGCATGTCCTTGCGCTCTTTCAGTTCTGGAGTAATAGCTGTTTACATTATGCAAGGGCATGAAATGGATAAAAATGTGAATTAGGATGAAACTCAGCCTTTAATTTACAGGTTTTGAAGTGCTTCCTTCTTGGTCTGTTCCTCTTTCAAGAGGTGCAGCTGTTCTGGTAGCAGGACTAACCAAAGCACTGGTTGCAGGAGTTGGCATAGGCCTCAAGGTAGAGACTAGCCAAAATATTACTAAGGGAAAGAATGATGAAAGGGAAGTACACAGCATTTCTCCACATGTACAGTGTCAAAGCGTGATGAGCAATTCTGTGTGAGAAGAAGTTTTTGCATTGATTAAAAAATATAATGGCTTTTTAATGTTTCTTAAAATTTTTAATTAGTGGCTTCGAAAACAATTGAGTTCTGAATGGTCCTTAGCTTGACAGTTATTAAAATAGGAAACTGTCATTAAGAGTATAGCTTACACAGCTGTTTGTACCCAATTACTACACCAGGAAACATGGTAACTGGAACGACTTGTTTTTTTTCTTTAAGGATCTCACCTGTCTTGTAATGATCAGCAGTTATTTATTACATCTAGCCCTAATGAGTGGGAAATTTCAGACATTTTAAAGTTGTTACTGATCTCTTGAAAGTTGTGTAGACTGGTGCAAGAAGCATCTGTAGTCATTATTGCTGTTGACAAGCCATTTGTGTGACCCTTTTAGGCTGATAAAAGGGAGGTGCCAGAGGCGGTGATTATTGGCTGCTGATGTACTTGATCCATGGAGGGTGTCTTTCAGAAGTTTTGTGCTTTGGGAATATGCATATGAAGAAAGCAGAAATGTGACTCATTTGGGCTTTCACGAATAAGCCTAAACCAGGGGGTTCAGTGCTGAAGTCCTTGCATAACTGTTATAAGGACCTGTGAATTTACATATTATAATTATGATTGTGAATGGAAATAAGCAATAATGTCCTAGATTAAACTGTGGTTGCTGTAATAGTTCAGGATCTCTTTCTTACCTGATGCGTGCTTGTAATGTTTGTGGCAAGCTAGGTCTGCTTTCTTTTATCACTTCCTCGTATGAGCAGGTGCAGCTGATCACTTCTAATGAGAAGAATACTTTATGGAGTTCAGTCTTTTTTGTCCAGTGATTTGATTATTTACAAGTTTCCTGTGTTTGCTTTAATTTTTTTTTATAATTTTTTTTTTCCTGAGGTGTCAGCATGGGATACATCCCTTAGTAATAATTAAGTCTTTCATGCATTTGTTGCATGAAACAGTTGTACCTGAATGTTAGTTAAACACACTAACAGTTCTTGCCTCTGAAAGGAGTGAAAGGATTGGTAATTGGATATAGGCTTCTTGACCTTTACATCACTGATTCAGAAACAGTCCTGGTACCAGATGCCAAAGCATTTACTGTTTGAAATTTGCTCAGCAGTGAGTAAGGTGATCTTAGTATAGTTTTTAGTGTGCAGATATGTGTGACTCAAAAGCCAACACAGTGGGTATCCCTGGAAAGAATGTTCACAGCTAAACTAATGGCACCTCATTTTTAGATTGGACTATCCTGCTTGGGGGTCAGATAAGAAAGCAGGATGAAGAGGGAACTTGGATTTCATCTGCCTGTTACACGGATTTCGTGACGTTACCTGGAACTAGATTTAAAAAAAAAACACCAAAGTGTGTGTGTGTATATATACAGAGACATACAGTTCACTGTAAGGGCACTTCAGTAAATCTTGATCCGTTTATGTTATCAGCAGATCCTAATCCTAAATCCATGAGCAAAACCCAGGTAAAAGGGAAAGAGTGTGTGTGTTTTGAGATGAAGAAGTCTCAACTGTAGCAATTTTGGTGGCAAATGATCTTTTCATAATTTCCTGTTGTTTTGTTCATACTTAACAGGAGGGTATGGCCCTGTGTTAGATTTGCTGGATCTCTGATCCCAAACCTAGGCAAGAGTCCTAGCGACATCACCCCTCGTTTTACAGGTGCTAGCGTTGGGAGCCTGGCTTTTACCAAGTGAGTGGCAGAGACAGGTCTGTACCAAAGCGCCTGGGGAGCCAGCACGACATTAATAGCCTGTAGTACAGTATAGTCTCCTGTCTGCCTCATGAGCTGGGCTGCAGCAAGCAAGGCATACATGGGCTTCCAGAGATCAAGCTCACAGCGTAAACTGAGTGACTGACACTGATATCTGGACGGTCCAAATCAGAGGTCTGGAAAGATGAAGTCACATCAATTTTTCTTCCCTTCCTGCCCTCCACAGTTTTGTGTGTGGTGTAAAACACACACAAATGTTACGCATAAGCTTACTTGCTGATAATACAGTTCATCACTATGTGTTTTTGATGCCAATATATTTATCGATGATGTGTTTGGTTGTATCTTGTTAGCTCTGCCTCATCACCTGTATTTGCAATGAGGGTACATGGAATGATGTGTAAGGAACATAGAACATTTCAAACTTAGAGATTGGCATTATCTGTCTTAGGCAACACTGCTAAATTAAATTTCAGTAATGGAGTACCTTGTTCATTTGAGCAAAAGTTAAGATGATGCATCATTACTTAATTTAGTAGAACATGTTTTTGATACAGTATCAGACATGACTAGTGCAAGCGTAGAGTACAAATCTATTTATATAGGTTACCTCACTGATAAAGAACTCCCGTCAAAATTCCTAGTTGAAAACCAGGATATTTACTTTTCTGTTTTACATTCATCACGCCCTTTCTGAAGAAATCCTTGTGAATTTACAGGATTTGATACAACTTTTAATGTAAAAAGATCTGCTTTGTACTGCAAAATATCACAGGTTTTTTGTAAAACCTTTTTTTAAAAAAAAGTCTAAGCCCTTCCTTAAAAATTAGACTAAATCTCATCCTGACATGCATGAAATCTGTTTCTCTCTTTTTATCTTGGAGTTATAAGTGACAGCTGATAATGCTTATAGTGAAGGTCAGGGTTGTAGGTAGGAAAGTAGTATGTGGGAGTTTTTACTTTCGACAAATGTTTTAATGATACTTTTGGCATGTTTTTTGGCAATAATGGAGTAATTTCTTATAAAACTGTATTTAAAACCTATTCAATTCTGATCGTTTCTAGTTGTATTACAGATGAACCGTACGATCTATAATATCTCATGCACTGCTGTGCCTCAGTTACTGTAAATGTGATTTCTTCCCCACAGCTGTAGGGAAATTTATAATGGTAGGAAGAATTATATTTGGAATTTTTGACTTATATGTTAGTCCTCCACTATTAGTCTTGTGTTTATACAGTTAGACTCTGATCAGACTTTTTTCAGGCCTTGCAACAATATAATTATTTAAATAGTTATGCAGTTTTATTTAATGCTTTGCATATGTCCATTTGTGACCTGGAGTGCATACCTGATAGGTTTTACATTTGATTTTGAGTGTTTCCCATATATGAATACTGTGGAGTGAAACAGTTTGAGAATGCTGTTCAGATAATTTCAAGCAAGTTCCTGCATACGTGTCTGCTAGCCATGAGTCTGCATTATATTCTCGTATGGGAAGAGCAGTGTGCACGCTTTGAACTGAAAGACTTCCTTGTGTGAAGGAGTTCCTGAAACTCACACAGTGCTGTAAAACGTACAGATTCTGTGTTGGAATTTGTACTTTCGATTTTTATTAAAAAGTGTTCAGTGTTTCTGTTCATGCAGCTGACGTTTGTGCAGTGTCAGCCGTTAGTCTGCTGCTAGTCATATCTCTGCATTATTGTTCCACTTCAGCTTTCCCTTTCTTCAGTAGGACATTAGCTTGAAAATCAGTTGTGAATATTAAACCTGTTTGTACTGTTAGATGGAAAGCTAGACTTTACCTAACAATGGACTGATTGTCTGAAATCCTGGAAAGTCAATGCTGTTGGGATTCCTTTTTTCCACTACTTTTGTCTTGTTCATGAAACCTGCAGCTAGTCAGTGGAATCAGGATTTTCTAAACTCCGCAGACCATTGTGTTCTGAATGTTCTTCAGGTGTTTTATGGTACCTGATTTTGAATCCCTCTTGATTCTCAAGTTCTGTTTTTTAACAAAGGAAAGCTAACTGAATTCAGATCTGCAGAATAAATTTTTAGCTACTATAGCCTGAGCTTATGAATGAAGTACATATTTGTATGTATCCCCCCCATGTTGAGTACTGTGAGAGCATGTAATGACATAAGAGGTAAGGTTCAGCTATGAAATAAAGCAGCATAACGAGGCAAAGACTTAATATTGAATCACAGACTCTTGGAGTGCAGATAAATGGCTGTCCATAGTAGGGAGTTAAATCTCTTTCTGTAAATACTGCTTTCGGTTGATAAGTTGTCATTCGGTGGAACATTGGATGGCATGAACTTGGTGTGCAGTGCTGTGACTTGGTTGTTTTGTCTCTGGACAGAGTTTGAATGGATTGTAATAGAACAGCTTCTATTTCCTGCACTTCATGCTGTGTTAATTCCTCCCCGTGTTGGGGCATGTTTAAAAGGGACACAAATTTAGCAAAATTTCTGCTTTACCGCTGTTGTTAGCTAACGCATACTTCAGGCAGTAAAATTTTGTATGCTCTTCGCCTCTTTAAACAGGCATAACTTCAATATTGCTGTCCAGTTTACCTGTGCAGAAACTTCCTTGAAACTGAAAGTCCCTGGTTGTAGGTGTATTTCATTGCCAACTGTTTCAGTCAAAGAAAGAGATCTGCCTTCCTTCCCTTGCAGTGGCAGGACAGCCTTTGGAAGGGTTTATTTTATTAGGAACATACTAGGTGGCTCAATGAGGAGATTTCTGTGCTTTCTGGTGACCTGCTTTGTTCAGGATTATCAGTGTGCTTTCTGCTGGAACCAGTCTTGTTGCTGGCAGATGGTTTTGAGTGAAGCTCAGGGAGCAGAAAAGCAGGTTTTGAGCAAATGCCTTCACAGCATTGCCCGAGTATGAGTTCAGGTGAAAGATTTGTTTTTATAGGCCCTCTGCAACCAGCTGTCAGTATGGGCTCCTTTACTGACTATCGTTACATCGAGGGATCTCCTGTGTCAAAATTTATCTTTCCCTGAGCTGACACATAATACCTCTGTGGGCTAGTTGCTCCTTGCACAGTTGACACGTTCTTCGACCTCTTCAGTTCGCAGTTTCTTAAATGGATATAATCCATTCAGCAGATTTCCCGGAACTTCTCTTAACATAGCTGTGCAACTCTCTTACTCCTCTAAAACTGCAGGTTCCTCCTTGAGCTCCTCTGCTTGGGCAAATACCAGGCTATAGCAAAAGCAGGAGTAGTCTGAAAGGTCTTTCTTGTCCATTTATCTGCTTTTTTTTTTTTTTTTGGAACATGCCTGCCTGCCTTAAACAAGACATGTAGGAACTTAATTTCTACATGGATACTTGAGTACAACTGTATGTATCAGGTTGTTCTTTGTCTTTAGGTTTTTGACATAATTAGTGCCCCCTAAAGAAGCTCTATGTTTTTCAAAAGAAAGAAAGGGAAATGGGATTTCCCCACAATTGTTCCTGAGATGATCGTAATGTGACACAGAAAGCCATGAAATACTGTATTCTGTTTGTTTTCTTGTGAGGTGCTACAGGTATTTGGCCTCATACAGTCCCCAATTTGGTATGTGAAAGATGATACCTAATTAGCTCTATGGCAGCCTGTATTGCCAAACTTGCCGTGATACCATTCTGAAGGACAGTTGTTTGGGATTCAGTTTTGTGTTGAGAACACCACCTCTAAAGCAAACAGTGCTATGCATGGCTATTTGACATTGTATTGTGAGTTGTACTAATTGCCCGGGGCCTGGGTCTCTCTCATCTTGTTCCCGTAAAAAACAGTTGTGCATGCCTGCAGATAAACTAGTAAACTCTGATAGCGAGTTTTCACTTGTAAATGAATGGTCTGATGTAATGTAAATGCTGGTCTGATTGAAACAGTCATTTGAAACAACCCCTGTGCGCTGTATTTCATAGAATGGCCAACTAAGAATATCAACCACCAACCAGTGGGATCGTGTCTTGAAACTTTCCTAAATTGGAGCCATAGTATTAGTGGTGGTCTGCTGTTTGGCTTAGTTTCAGGCTGCATTGAAGTTGGTGCCTTGTTGTGATTTCACATGCATTCTTCTAACAAAAATGTTTTTGTTTCAGGGATTTATCAAAGATGTTCATGAGGACTCCCTCACAGTTGTATTTGAAAACAAGTAAGTATTTTACTAAAAAAAATCATTTGAGTATTAGGTTGTTATTTCCGTTTTGTGCTTTTGGTGTTGTTTTTTGTTTGGTTTGACATTAAGAGGAAGTAGATTTCATTAGAAAGGTATAGTTCTAGAAGGCTGACTGTTCTGTGCGCAGTTTCCATGAACTGCGTTCTTGAATTGCCGTATCAGAGTTCAGCTCATCAGTTACAGAGTCCTTTACATTTTTTGGTATCTTTAGTAATGCCAATAGATGTGACAGCCAAATTTAGTTGAAGTAATAATTGGTGGCAGAGGCTAAAATAGAAGAAGATGGAAAATACAAAAATACTTCTATTAAATAAACAGTTCTGTATATGTCTGTTCTGAGGAATGCTGATCAGTGTTCTCAGCCAGAGAGAAATACGTAAAAGTATCCTGATGGTGACTGGTTTTTCTTTTTAACTATTAAGTAAATAAATACGCGTACATATCCAGTCTAAAGACCCAGAAATTTTTAGTGGAAAAGAGTGCAAATCTATAAGTAAATCTGGAGAAAGAATTATCTGTGAGGCCCTCTTCCTTCAGTATATAAACACAGCAGTGCTCTTAGGGACTTGTAGTGGCAAGTCAAAGATAATCCATGGGATGGTAAAGTGCAAATGAATGCCTGTTGCTCAGCATTCAGACTGATAACACCCTGGATTACCTGGGAGATTCCAGGGCTAATTTAAAATATTCTGGGAGCAACAGCCACTTTCCTGTTTCCCTTCCAGTTGCTAGGTGGAGATCCTAGAAATGTGTCAGCTTTTGATGTGAAAATTGTTACTAAAGTCTGCCAGCACCAACCTGTAGGTTAGTCTGTGAGCCTTTCTTCAAGAAAGATTGCTGGGTAATAAAGGTAGTACTATAGGGAGTGTGTGAGTATGTGTTTATAAATAGCACTTTATAATCCTGAATATACAATTCTAGCATGTGTGTGTGTATATATATGTGTGTGCATTTATGTGTGTATACATATATGCACATGTATAAAAATAAACCCCAGGGGGTAGAAAGAAGTAATCCTAGGGTTTACCCTGCGAAGTCCAGTCTCTGTTTCTTTCTAACCCATGTTTTCTAGCCCTTCCTTTATGAAAAATAGTTAGAAGATGAGGTGGCAACAGTAATTTGTACTAACACTTGCTGAGGTGATTACATAAGTTGTCTTCTAGGTTTTCATACCCCCACCCCAAAACCCAACAAACAGAAAAAACAAATTGGGTCCTTTATGCTATCCATGGTCTGAGGAGATGCGACACATTTTCGGTTTCATGTTCAACATCCATATTACTTTTGTTTAAGGCAGGAGGCTCTTTGCTTGCAAAGCATATATTTTCATGTCAGAAACCAAGTAAACTAAAGGACATGCCGGTGGTTCACAGCAGGGGTCTAATTGTTGACAAACACATTTAGTATCCATGTGTTTTACAGAAAGTCTGGCAGCAGCAGCCCTGTTCCAAAAAGGATGGCCTACTACATGTGTTGAATGTTTTGTTGACCAAAAATAGGTTTTATCAGGGAGTGTGTACACAGTTCTAGTCAAATTACTGTGTTGTAAGTCTGATAAATTATTACCCTTTTTACTGAGTTAAATTCATAAGGGCTTTAGTAGAGCCGAAGTTGGCAAGTGTCCTCTCCTGAGTGCATCATTCGGTTGTGATAGTGATCAGCACCAACTAAGTAAACACATTTACTCCGCTAAAGGCAGTCTAAATTGTCAGTTTGCATTTTCTGCTATTGTTAACCAGTCTTTATCTGCAGCTATTGTAAGGTTCCCAAAGTTGGTGTACTAGCAGACTGCTAATGCTGATTTTGTGGCCACAGAAATAATTAGTCTCTGGGCAGATATCCTTGGTTCTTTTAAGACATGTCTTTTGGAGGTAAAGCGGCAGAGAATGAATGCAGGAGCTTCAGGAACTGGAAACTTTTATTACTATGTAAGACAGAAAATTGGATCTTCAGGTGCAGTTTCGTAAAGGCCCATTGGAGTCTGAAGCAGCTGTATTGAAAGTAAAACTTCTCCATTGTAAGAAGCGAGCACCTCCCTTTTTTGTAGTTTGTGCCAGATATTTGGGATAGTCCTTCTGACTATTAGGTGTCAGTTCTGTCAGATCCTCTTAGGTAATCTGTAGCCAGTCACAAGTCATTTCTTAAAATGTCTTGTATTTCCTCAATGAGATGCTCCAATTTTTGACTTCTTGCCGTCAAAACTTTGACTCCTTGTATTCTGAGAAGTGAACATTCTGTGCACTTTTCCACCGTTTTATTAAAAAGTACCAAAACATCTTGCAGCTGGTAGGGATAAGTCATTATTGGCCCATCGGCTTCTAATGGTGTAGTTCTTTAGATGACTAGAGATGGAACCAAAATTAGCCTGCTGCTACTTCAAGCGGATTTTATTGAAGGTACGAGGTCTCTTCAATCATAGTATTTCATTGTGGGCAGTTTATAACTTTCTGTAAGCTCCCATTTGCTACATTCTTTAACTACAAGGCACAGCTGAGATTCTCAAGAGAACTTTAGCAGCTCACTTGAGTTTGTGACATTTTTGATTCTGTTGTTCAGTTATTATTATGCTTGTACTGTTTCTAAACTGAAGTTTTATATACCCTATAATTTAGGGAGTGCATTTTGTCTTCCAGTCTTATGATTTGCCTTTGCATCTGTGAGAGTAATAAATTCTCGAAGGCGGGGAGGGGAAGGAAAAACCCAAACCCTGAGTTTAGGGACCATTATAGTTGCAACAAGGGCAACTGAATTGCAAGTGATTTTTGCCAGCCCCCTTCACCATTTCTCAGAAATAGAATAAGATTTACATAGCGTTTTATGGCCAGAATACCATCCAACTTCAACAAAAGCTACACATAATCTTAATGGGTTTTTTTTGGTTTTTTGAAGTTCTGCTGTTGTTAAAAGGAAAATAAAGTGTATAATAATGGCTAGAGCAAAACTATATGGGTACCTCACGTCTCTATTATGTGAGGTACTTAAGCATAAGCTGTCTTTTCAGAGAAAACATAGGAATGTATCCATCTTATAGAAAGTTGCAGAAGTGCTCTTTGCTCTTAATGCTGAGGCTTGTTGTGCTAGCTTAGGCTGCTCTGTCCACATGTATTAAAGGAAGCAGAACAAATTAATTGCAGTAATCCTTACTATTACAAGTTGGTTCTGCATCCTGTCTGTACCTGATGTGAACTTTGATTAAGATAGGCATAAATGATGAACATTGGAATGCTTTTGACAGATACTGTCAAAGTCCCTCAGCTATTCTAAGTTAATAAGGTTTTTTTTGGGGGGAGAGTGTTTTCCCCTGGTTTTATTTCAACCTGTGGAGAGTCTTCAGTTGGGTTTCTGACTAAGAGTGATGATTTCTGGCTAACAGCTGATGGTATTCTGTGGCATTTACAGAGTAGAAGGAAAAAGAATTTCAGGAGAACACAAAGGATGGCAATTGCTCTAGCAGTCTTTGTAAAATGCACCTAAAACATACACTTCTAAAAGTAAAATGCTTTGTGAACCAGCTATGGTAAAATAAATAGCCTTTTTGTTTAAGAAGGTAAAATTTCAATTTTATATGCTGAGTAATTGGTATTGGTAAACATATATAAAGGTATATTTTGAACTGAATCTGTTTGCCAGATGCTTACTGGGGAGTGTTAACAAGTTTGTAGGTAGAAATGTAAAGTTTTGTTAATGATCAGAGTCAGATTTTCCTGGACTACTTAAAACATCAATGGTAAGCAGTTGAAATGTTAAATATGAGGTGAAGAGATGGATGAACCCAGTGGTGGACTGTAAAGATAAGCTTACATGTGTATAAAGGCTTTATGACTTGAACAGTAGAAATGTAAGCACCTCCTCTAATAATCTTTTCACTGGGGTTTTACGAAAGCCATTTAGTGAACCTAGTCAAGTTGAATTTTTCAGTTAACTTTAAAATTATTTTGTCATTAAATATCTTCCCAGGTATTATTGTTGTGTTGACAGGATTATTTTGTTCCTTTGCTTATAAGGTTTGTTTTCTAGCAATGAAGAAACAGACTTGATTATATGAAAAGAGTGAGCTTTAACTAAACTCAGAGTTCTAAAAATAAAACTAAGAAAACAACAGGAAAGTTATAGGAATAATGTGTAATGTCTCTTCAACTTTCAGTTGGCAACCAGAGCGCCAGGTACCCTTTAATGAAGTCAGATTACCACCTCCCCCTGATATCAAGAAAGAAATTGGTGAAGGAGATGAAGTGGAGGTGAGTTTATCCTAATGTCCTGATATATAACTGATTGTCCGTTTGAGGTGGTGATGATGACTGTAAGTACATTAGCAAAGTGAAGTTTTAAAATGGAGCATGTGTCTAGTAATGGATTTACTAGACTTCTGGTGAAACTGTGACATTTCCATTTTTTTCGCAGGACTACTAATGGAACTTTCTCAAAATCTAAATTTTAAAATAGCTGAGAATGTTTCAGAATTAAAAAAAAAAAAACCCTAGGTAATTTTCATTTTTAATCTGAAATGGAGCAGTTGGTACTGTTGTGTTGTGAAGCTGTAATAAAGCTGAGTATTAACCCAGATGAAATATCTGGTAGGAAATTGTGTGAATTATACTGTTTTACAGAGAAACAGTGATAATTAGAAATGACATATGAAACCAGGAAATTAAAAGTTGCATGTTCTGTTCCAAGCTCATTGTATTATCTTTAGTAATTTACTTTCCTTAAAATCAAAATAATGAGTTTCTTTAGGATACCTTTATAGTTTCGGGTTAGAAATCGTAGAAACAATGTAGTATAGGTGCTGGGTTTTTCTGTTATTTTATTTGAAATACATGTTATTTGTTGGCTTTGTTAGAGGTTAAATGTAAAGAATTATTTTCTACCTCCTTGCTGTTGCAAAACTTTAGTCTGCATGCAAATTACTTTGGCCTGTCAGAAGTGTATAAGGAGTAAATGAAACTTACAGAAGATGAGGAAAATGAAAGCTTCTGAAGTCTTCTGTTCTGTATCTGATCTTGCATTAACTTGGTGGCAGTTGTTAAATAAGAAATGTGTAGTCATATGGTGACTTGGTTTATTTCAGGAGTCCTAGGTATATCAAGCAAGCCAAGGACAAAACAAAAATCTTAGTTGTGGAGTTACTTCTATGTGTGAACTTTAAGTATGAAGACAATGTTTGAATTTAGCAAGGAACTGCCCCTGGATAAGTGTTGAGCCCCAAGGTTTTATCTTCCTTTAGAAATGTCTGTTGAATTGTCAGTAAGATATGCCAAGGAAATCTGTTCACAATCCTTGTAGTGCAAAATAATAACAACTTGTGAAAGAAGCACATGCCTAGATAATTTATATTAAAATTACTTTTGTGTAGAGTACTGTTCCATTCTAATGAAAATTGGGAAAGTTGGGATGTTCGTTCTTTATTATACGTGCAAGCAAGTGAATTATGTCTGCATGTGCTTTCAATGCTTCTTACTACTTTGATTTTCAGGTTTATTCTAGAGCAAATGACCAAGAACCTTGTGGCTGGTGGCTGGCAAAAGTTCGAATGATGAAAGGAGAGGTAAATTAAACCTTTAAAACCTACTCATTTCATGCTGTTATGTTAAATACAGTAAATATGAAAGGTCTTTGATAGAAAAACTATGAATGAAGTACTACAAATACAGAAACACGACAAAACGGAATTCTAAATCGAGATCGCTTTGGAATGACCGATGCTGCATTACACAGCTGATGGTTGTGTTTTTATGGCTGAGCAAGTCATTTCCATTATTAGTACTTTAATTGCTTGGAGGACTGTATGAATGCATAGAACAGGACTTCTAACAAACCTACTTTGTGAATTGAACGTGGTGCTAAAAATGAAGTAAAGCAGTACGCTTCACCTGTGACTAAAGTATGTTTAAAGGTCCACAAATGAAGCATGCTGTAGCTATGGATGTGTGTTGCTGTGAATTCTTCGTGGATGCATTTCGCCTGAGTGTAGTGGAAAGACACTGGTTGGTTTGCTTTTACATACATCAAGCTCGTATTTTCCATTGACTGTTAAAGTTGCAGCTGCAAAGTAACTTAGGTATATAGAGCTATGGCAGTGTCTGATACAGTCTCAATAAAGCTTTATTTTGTGAAATGGCAGGAAAAGAATTTAAATTCATGGTAGGAAGGGTCCTGTGTTTTGATGCTTCCATCGTATTGCATTCCTAAAACCAAAGGAAATGAGGCTGAGGAAATAAAAAAGATCAATTTCTGATATTGTTTAAAAACTCCCAACGAATAGTAACTGCTGTTGAGCTCTGTGAGGGCAAGGTGGTGGTGAACGGTTATCAAAGGACGGTTCTGTGTCTTCATCCTTGTGGATGAACAGCTATTTAAGAAAACGAGAAAAGGAGACAAACTGATTTAAATGATAGTCTTTGTCATTTCTGGCTAATCTGCTTCTCTTATGTCACAGAAATTTAGAATTTTACTATCAGTTACCTTGCTATGCTGATTATTTAAAAAAAAAAAAGTTGTAAAAGAAATTTTTTTTTAATTCTGAATTTAAATGCAGTTTTATCCAAATCTTAATTTTCTACTATTTTTTACAGGGGGAAAAAAAAGGAGCTTTTTTTCATCCTCAGATGGCTGGTGTCTTTACACAGCATTGTCAAATTAGTTACTTTGTGGAATTGTCCCCCCAAAAAGCCCTCAGTTCAATTTTGGCTTCTTCGTGCAATCTTTAACATGGTTCCATATTCAAATTTTTTGCCTCAGAGTAAATGTGAAATTCAGAAACAAGCCATGTATCTAATGATAGTTAGCTTTGTGATTGTTCTGACAACCAAAATGATCTTTAACTACAGGAGTTAATTTTTTAAAGCATACGGTGGTAGTTCTCTTAAACTCAGCTGTCTGTTTAGTATTTATTTTTCATTATTATTACTTAGCTTGTTTTGTGGTGTGTTTCAAAGCAGCCTTATGTGATTAGGATCATACCTAAGCTAAACTTAAAACTAGAAATTGGAAGATAGCATGTGGAAAAGCATGTCACGACATTAGTGACTGACTTTTTCCTGATACTTGAGTAAATTTTATGTGGTGACAAAAGCAGATACCAGTTCTGAGGGAGGAAGAGGAGAAAGTACTGCTCTGTTCCTAAATTGCATACAGGTGGAAGGGAGGCTAGGAGAAGTGCTGCATCCCTAACACAAAACCAGGCTTCAGGGATACTCTGCACACAAGCTTCTTTATACTTGAAGTTGAGGAGTAGACTGTTGGTAGCTATTAAATCTTCTTAGTTCTCTTGCCTTCCTAAATTTGGGATAGTGTGTATCAAACTGTATTTCTATTTTCCTTTTGATCTTACATGATTCACAGGTAGTTTGCACATTGAATCAATGGATTTGCCTTTTTTTAACTGCTGCAGAGCGGGTATTTCTGAAGAATGAGTTATGTTTGCTTCTTTATTAGGTATTTCTTAGAATAAGAGCTACAGTAAACATTTAGAATTTTGGAACTTAAATGTGACTGAAGTTGGTATTTGAAGAAGGATGGGCATGAGGAAAAAATAATTAAAGATGCTTTTGTGGAGGACTGAAATCATGCTGATATGGTGCCCCGACTTCACTGAGGTGTCAGATGGATACTGAAACGTGTCCAGGCTCATTTGTGTAGAATTGTAGCATTATATCAATTCAGATTTATGTTTTAGTTTATGTATTCATATTTTGTACTTTCTTGATGATGCTGGTAATGCTACTATGTCTTTGTTCCTTCTTACTGAAGTTACCATTTAAAAAAAAATTCTTCCATAGTTTTATGTCATTGAATATGCTGCTTGTGATGCCACTTACAATGAAATTGTCACTTATGAACGACTCCGACCTGTGAATCAAAACAAAACTGTCAAAAAGAACACCTTTTTCAAGTGCACAGTGGACGTTCCTGAAGATCTGAGAGATGCGTGAGTAGCTCTGCACGCTTTAATAAGGCATTTACTGTGCTTGGCGGGGGGGGTGTCTGCTTGCCGCAAATATAAAAATATATTTTAAAGGCCAATTTATAGGTCCCTGGAGAACCTTAAAGGTGGCTATGGCTGCAGTAGCTGGTTTAGAAACTGCTGACTGGGATCCCTGCTGAGCTTTTGGGGGTGGGGACAAAAAGCAAGTTCTGAGATGGGAGCTTCCTGTCTTCCTTCGGGCTTGTACAGGTGATGCACTCACAGTGGGCCTCTGGTGCTGGGGCTTGCCAAGTAACCATGATGGCATAGAGTCCACAGAGGAATAAGCACTGGAATCATGTTAAGTAGAATGGGAATTTTCCAGTTTCTGAACAGTGTTTGCCATAAACTCTTGAAACGTTCTTGGTTCTGATCATGATATTACATATTCTGTTTTGATGCAGCTTGTGGAAATAACAGTTGTTTTGTCTCCATAGGTGTGCTAATGAAAATGCACATAAAGATTTCAAGAAAGCTGTGGGAGCATGTCGAATTTTTTATCATGCTGAAACTGCTCAGCTAATAATATTGGTAAGTAATTATTTCTATGTAAATGTTGCATGAATTTTCAGTATGTTATTTATGGGAAGTATATAGCCAGCTGTATATTTGTATGGAAAATGGTTTACCTTGTCAAGCTATGTAAACTGAGAGATTTAATACAAGTAGATGTGTTTACATTTTGTCTTTGGGGCAGGCCTTTTGGAGGGGCTACAAGGACTGCACTGCATACAGCCTAAATTTAGGAGCAGCTTTCAGACTCATTGTTTTTGTGATTTTTTTTTTTTTTTTTTTTTTGTCATCCACAATGGAGTGCCATTTCACTGATTTGTGCAGATGGCTCAAAGCTAACTCTAGCTTACTGTGCTGTGGAGCAGTAGGTTTCCCCCTGTACCGTATTATACTGTGCACTTTGACCTGCAGATGGGTTTCCACGTGAAGAACTGCACCAGTTCAGCGTAGCCATTAAGGAATTGTTCACTCAGATTCTTCTGTGACAGTTTTCTCTTATTATGTAGACTGTCCCCAGCATTAGTTTCTCTTCACAGTTCTGTTTACTTAATATTATCTACTTGAACCTCACTCTGCAGAATCTTGTTTTCCATGCTTATTTCCTTAGCTCTGCCATTCAGACAGTGAGTGATAAGTATGTATATGGTAGAATGGTATTTAGTTTGTTTGTCTGGGGAACACCAAGGGGAAAGAGTTACTGCGTATATCCAGCAGCAAAATCGTTACTGTAAAATATGCTGTGAGTGAGAACAGAAAATTGTTGGTTTGCAGAGGTCGTGCTGAATTTCTTGTGCTTTGTTTTAAGGAAAAATAATGTCCACATAAGTACTGGAAACTTAGATCATGTTCATGATTTAGTTTAAATAGGTTTCTGATTTATCCTTTAAATGTAGGTTTGCTTAAAAAAGTGAAACTTCATGTTCCTTCTCTTTTGTAGTCTGCCAGTGAAGCGACAGTGAAGAGAGTGAATATACTGAGTGACATGCATTTGCGCAGCATTCGTACCAAACTTATGCTTATGTCAAGAAATGAAGAAGCTACAAAACACTTAGAAGTAAGCCATAGCTTGTAATTCTTGTTGCTTAAAACTGAGCACGTAAGCGTACATTACACTGAGTGCATGTGGACGAGTCTTATTTTGTTTTCCCTTTAGTGCACAAAACAGCTTGCTGCAGCATTTCATGAGGAATTTGTAGTCAGAGAAGATTTAATGGGACTTGCTATAGGAACACATGGCAGTAACATACAGCAAGCCAGAAAGGTTCCAGGAGTTACTGCCATTGAACTTGAGGAGGATACCGGTACTTTCAGAATTTATGGAGAGGTAAGGGGGAAACTTTGTATGAATCTGATGAGCATTTCACTGTGTATCTGCTTTTAGAGTGGTGAGAGCTGTACGCAGAACTAAGAACTGGAAATAGCTGAGTAGCTGTCTGAGTGTCTATATGCACGTTCACATTGTGGCAGCTTGTACTATGTGTATTTGAAATACAAGATATTATTGTGGTGGTGACTTCTGTAAGATGTGTTCTGTCCTAATCAGTCCACGTGCTGATGCACAAATTCTGTAACTGCACTGTACATCTTGGTCAACCTGAGAGAAATGTCATTTGCTGCTGTTTTACTTGGTCACAGATTGATTTATTTTTTTTCCTTCAGGCTGTGTGTGCTGTTCTTATTGGTTCTCCCCCTCCTCCCTTTCTAGTTTGTGTTTTTTGCTATGTGGTGTCTGCTCCTCTGACCTAGCCATATATATCTGCTGCTTCTAACCCTTTTATTTTGGGAATTTGATGCTGGATTTGGCAAAATAATGCTGATTTGCTCCAAGTTCATTCCATTTGTGTGACTCTAACTGATGTGCTTTAAATCTCACAAGTGCCTTGAAATGTAGCTGGTCTTTGGACCAAAACAATGATCCATTCAAGAGGCAGAAGAGTAGTGACAAAGATGCCACTGTCACCGGGGCCCTGTGAGAACATTTCTTGAGGGGTTTTATCCCATGTTGCCAGCTCTACAGGTGCCAGTAACACCTGAGTCTTGGGTGTTAACACTTCTGGAAATCCTTGGTTGTCTACTGTTTCAGGAACCTGTGGTCTTGAATTATGTTCCGTGCATGTCAGGAGTAGAAGCTGGTTGTGATCCAGGGGTCGGATGAAGTTGATATTGCTGAGGGGAGGATGAACTTCTGTACAGTATCTCTGAAGTTCTGTGTCCTTTTTTTTGGAGACCTTAAACACTTCCAGGGTATCAGGGTGGCAACAGATCCTTCTTTGACCTACCACTAATGCTAAATCACATCTCGCAGTTTGTGAAGAAGAATCGGACAAGTTCAAATACAGTAGAATGTCTGGTGTGTTCCAGTTTCAGTCTCTTTAACGTGAACAATGCGATGCTGAAACTTGTGGAAAGGTTATGACTGTCACCAGCCTCTTACAGTAGTGCACAGCAATGATTATAAATACCAGATGCCCCCTAAATAAAAATGCCTTTAGACGCATCCAGTCTTGTCTTTCCTAGAAGTGATAGCTGCTCCTAAAAAAGCCAGGCAACCTAAGTACTCCATGTGACAAGGATTTCAACATCTAGGTATACTTGTCTACTCTTTTTGCCTCTTTTTGGCTGAAGTTGGCGAGCAGCCAGGCCCTGATGGCTGAATGCACAGGCAGACGGTTTTAGGCTGAGATGTGTGAGAGTTGTGATCCGGTGTCCTTGACATTGTACTCAGGGTCATAGGGTCTCCCATAGCCAACGTATTGCATACAAATAAAAGTTCAGTGTTGTTCAGGGCCAGAATCTTTGAGGGAAGGAACAGGGAGATAAATTTTAAAGAATATTGAAAATCTATGCGATTAGAAGGAAGCTAAACTGTATGGGATGATGTTCATGCTTTTTCCTTGTCTGGTCAAGACCACTTTGATTCCAAGAGCCTTCCACTTCTGCCTGAACTTCTGCTTGTTACGGGGACCACGATACTGTGAACTTCAGAGCTTGGACAGTGAGTGGCTGTCCTTACGTTTGAGATCTTGTGCTTCCCCAGCGAGGGAGAGCCTTATAAGAAACAGGAAAGCTTCTCTTAGACCTTCATTACTGGCAATATTGAATTGCATTAAATTCTTGTGTAATTCTTAACACTTCAGCTTCTTCCCTCTTCTACCATTTTTTTTAAGATACTTAACTGTATGATAACTGTTCCTTTGGATAGAAGGGCAGCAAGATCCTATCTATCCTGGCTTTTTCCCTTCGAATAAAACAAGAAAACTCGTTTTTCCTTTGGAGCTTTCATGAGCTTGGTTCCATTTAAACTAGGAGACTAATATGCCTTGTATTTTATTTCTTGAAAAAAGACTTGTATCACAATGGAAAAAGCGTTGTTCCCTGCCACGACTTAGGACGACTTTGTCTTTATCTGCATGAGATAAGGCTTTTCAGATGACTCCCACTGGTATTTTTGGTTGGTTTTTTTTTTTCCAGTAGGGAACCTCTAAAAGAGCCGGAGAGACTTTTGAAACCTTGTCCCAGAAACTGGTGTGAGACTCCTGAGACAGATCCACCATTTGCAATAGGAGTGCGCTCCACCAGCGTGTAGCCACTAGACCTACCTTAGTGACTGTGTTACAAAACACTTTCCCTAAAATCTACAGCCGTACAGTTCTTGTTTGACACTCATTTAGAACTCTCGTGCTGCAAAAGGTATAATGCTGAGTTTAGAAAAATACCCTGCATTTTTTTCTGTTAAAGAATAGACATACAAAGAATATTCTTCAGGTAACCTGGACATGTCGTGATTGTATGGGCTACTGTGTGAAGTAACCAAAGCATGAATGGGCATGTAGACTGCCACTCAAAGTTAGAAAGGTAGTTACTAGTAACTGGAATTCTTCAAGGTCTGTAGTCAATGCACAGACTGGTTTTTAGAGAGAGAGAGAAATTATTTTTCTTTTCCTTTTCTGAATTACTGACTGTGAGGAATGGAGAATACGTTTTCCAAATCACCTTTACGTGCTGTCTCGTGTTGGGGTGTGAATGAGTCATACGGGTTGTGCTTGCACAAAAGTTCTGAGTGCTTGTGGCAAAGTGTACATTTGCATATGGGTGCACTGGAGAACTGCAGCTGCTGGCAGTTGTTTATGTTCTCATCCTGACTCTGCTGCTGTGAAAGCAGTCACTGTTCCTTTATCTTTATTTGGGAGAGAATTGGTAAACATACCTCTGGGGCAGGATATTGTGAACTCTTCAGTTAATTGTGTCCTATTTGTAGAGTTCATTGGAGGTGAAAAATTGCAAATGTGTGTTGAAGTTTGGATCATGTTAGCAGTTGCATTGAGTCTGCAGCGTAGCCACTGCACCCTGCAACAACTTCCTCTTCATCTGGTTTCCATGCTTGATTGCTTGTTTCATTCTCTTGAAATCCAATTAGCCCATGTTTCTTGTGCTAGCGTTTTGACCTTGGCCGGAGGTAGAGGTTTATAAACTTTTTGTTCTTCTAGGACTTCCCTACTTTGAAAGATGCAGGAGCTGGTAGTGCTCCTATTTCATGTGTTGCCTAAAAAATGACAGATGGAAGGGCTGAGGCATTCATGTAAAATGGAAACTGTGCTCAAAAGCTGCCACTACTGACTAGATGCTGATATTCCTTCCTTAATTCTACACTTTTGCTGTTGCTAATTTGAAGCTTTGTTTCTTGATTCAGCATCTTCATAGCCTCAATTAACTCAGTTAATTTCTGTCATATAATAATAAAGCTATAAGAGAACATTTGTAGGAGTCATCCCCACTAACCAATGACACTGTCCTATCTTGGAAAACATTGTAGATGAACTGTGGCCAGAAACCAGCATTCTGGAAGGAGACTGCCTTAGTTGTAATATTACTTGCAATGTAGACATGATATATAATTGACAGGTTCATTAGTACTGTACACCGTTTTAGTGATCACTGTAGAGTTCAGGTTGCACGAGTGTAATTTGCCTGCAGTTACAGGAGAGAGTTTCTCTGAAGGTGCGTGTAATTCATGCTTAGTTTCCAGTCAAGCAGAATACAGGAGAGAAACAGAAGCAGAAGAATTTTTGTAGAGAAAACAGAAAACTTCCTACCTGGAGTCAGTTCTAACCAGGCTTGGTGTGCTGTGTCTGTTCGTGTACCTTCTCCTGTACCTTCCTGCAGTGTTGGTGCTCCTTTGAATCCCCCGTTTGTCTGACTGCTGCCAGATTCTCCTGTAGAGCACTGTGCGCTGAACGGAGCCTCCCAGCCCTTCCCCAGCGAGTCCCTCTTCCGAAGATACAGGCGGGCTGTGGTGGGCCTTGTGAGGAGTAGCTGCTTGCGTCATTCTGGCAGCGTTCGTTTGCTGAGGAGTAATGCGTATTTGCAAACAGTACTTGGCATTAAGACTTGCATGCAAAATGGATCTACCTGTTACAGCAAAGGTTCTGTGACTGAGTTTGTTGTTTTCTTTCTGTTCTCTTGAATACGGAGTACGAAAGCAGACTTTTCATAGAGGACAGAACTTCTAAAGGCTGTTTTATTTAGGCTGTTCTGAAAAAGCAGTACACCTTTCTTATGGAAAAGGCTGTAAAGTCACTGCTTACAGTGAGCCTGTAAAATTCTGTGGAGAGATTGCCCTTTAGCCTTGGGCTAAAGGTCTCATGGTTATCAGGTGACAGAATCTTTAGATGCTGTCAAGAGACACAAGTCTAAAATTCATTTTCTCCTTCCCCATTTTTCCACATGTGGCCCTCTGGGAAGTGTAATAGGGTATTGCATGTTAAAAACGGCATTAAAAATTGCAAAATAAATCTATATTGTTGACTATGTTGATGGTAGCACAGTTTCTGTTGAGAAGTGGATGCTTCCAAAGCAGTTTCGAGGAAAATGCAGAGGTTAAACTATAGTTTATGGCTTGCCCATGTAATCATAGCCATATAACTGCTGCGGTGTATCTCATTTCACCTGGCACGATCCAAAGTTTCTTTTAACATAGTATTCTTGTAAGCTGAAGTTTCTGTGAATGCTGATAAGACCTCTCACAAATTTATTTCTTTTCAGTACAGAATCTTTGTGATACTTATTATATCGAATTTTTTTTTTTAATAAATGGATTCTAGATTTGAAAATTGTTTCTTTATTTTGGAGAGAAAGAATGTAATTAGCTGTTTCTTCCCAAATAATGTCTACCGGTAACTGCTTCAAGATATTTGTAAGATATTTTATGTCTGGGGTTTATTTGTGATAAGTTGCAGATAATATTTTAAAATGTCTTAAAATAGTGTGGGAGAAGTTGTTTTATTCATTACTGATGCTTTGCTACTGAATTTTGTTTCTGGGCATTTTACTCAATTATTTCTCTTTTAACATTTACTTCAAAACTAGATTAATCTTGTCTCTATTCTTCTCTTTGAAAATAATTTTTATGTTTGTAAGGCTTGCAGCTGTTGCTACAAGGTTTTATTTTTAACATATTACATTCACAAATAAAGTTCTTTTTCTTTAATTCATTTCCAGACTGCTGATGCAGTAAAAAAGGCTAGAAGTTACTTGGAGTTTGTGGAAGATTTTATTCAAGTTCCCAGAAATCTTGTTGGTATGTAATACTACTAAAACTTGGGGAAGGGGAGCCTAATCAGCGTGAAGATTTAGATGCCAGTGAAATATTTGATTTCTCCATTTAAGTAGAAAGTGATCAATCTTTTAAAACTGTGTGTATCAGGGAATTAATAAGAAATTACATGTATTACTGTTGAATAATACTTTGTCAGGATTTTAACGCTTAAAATGGTTTGATTACAGACTTGTACTATCTAATTTAATGGTAATGTTTGAAGATCAGATTCTAGTAAAAAAAACCCTAAATTGACTACTTAGAAGTGCTGAAACTAAATTCCAGAATTTAATGTGGAAGTACTGCAGTTGAGTTGAAGAGTGACACAAGACAACTCTCGTGTTACTGCTTCCTCCTGGGTTCAGATTTGGTAGAGGTGGTGGTTGGATGGTGTGGAGCTGCTGTATCAATAAGCAGTGCTCGTCGGTCTCATGCTCAGTCGACAAATGGGCCTCTGTCCATGTTCCAGTTTTACTAAGGTGTAGCTTCCCAAAATTTGTAAATGCGTATTATGGTAGCTTCCGTATCATAAGCTGCCTAAAGGTGGGGCTAATCTCTTGTTGCCTTGCAAGAGAAAAAGGTGTTTCCCTAGTGCAGCCTTCACAGGGTACTTTCTGCATTCCCCTCGTTCTGCTGCCCTCAGCTGCTTGTGCTGCCTGGCGGCTCTGCCTTCCCAGCTCACAGGCAGTGCAAGTAGAAGGGAGGATTAAGAGCACAGGTGTTGTACCTGATTCCACAGCAGTTTGGATTATCCAAAGCAGAAATTAAAAGCTATGCTTTAACCTCTTACGGTTTTGGGCTTAGAGCTTGCATATTATAGACTGCGTCATTTAAATAATTCATGTGCAAGCTCCTAAAAATTGGACTTTAAAGGTTTTATAACTTGAGCAAGTTAAGGTGTAGCATTTTATTGTGTTTTTTTTAATAGGACCTCTGCAAATTATTTATCTGATGGAACTTGATGATTCTGTCATCTACTAAATGTTAAAGCTTTTTTTAACGTTCAGCAAATTAATTGTTAGTTTGTACACAATTTCTGTAATCTCGTTCAGCCAACCTAGTTGACCCAAGGAACTTTGAAATCTAATGTTTTACAAATTGAGGTTTGGGGGGGGTTTGGATAGCATTCCACCTAATGTGAATATACCCATATAGGATTCATGGCACTAGTCATAGTAGCGCATTTAGCTGAAAGTGCTGCTTTTAAACAATTACAATAGCAGTTTATGACGAAGGCAGGCATCTTGTCCAAATCACCTATATATATATATATAGATAGAGGTGTATACATATATGTAAGCAGACATTTAGCTACACTTTGTGAAGAGACCCGAGTTAGAAGAAGTGTAGTGATCATTAATGCCTCAAATTGAAGGGATTGCGCTATGCCCGATGCATTTCTTTCTCTACCAAGAGAGAAGAGTGCCGTCTACTGAGTTGCCCATTTCAGCTGCTGAAGCTCCTTAGGATTGAGGACTTTTCCCCAAATGCTGGCTAACCATTAGCCATAGGAAAATGTTTGACGAGTGTGGCTTATTTTAGTGGTAGTAACGGGAACACCATGCAAAATGAAATTGTAGGCATACAGAATGATTGGCTGTAGCGTGTTTTTTTTTTTTTTAAGGAAAAAAGATACAAAAAAACCTGGTGCTGAGCTATTTTAACTGTTGAGGAAAGGAAACAATTTTGAATGCTTTTTGCACTTTACTTTCATGTTGGTATCTGCTGTAAAGAATGTTCTTTATGGAGTATTCTGTCACATACTTTTGGCTGTTACACCCTTTTCTCAGAGGTTCTGCCTTCCTTTACTCATAATGTAAACATAAATGTTTTAAGTGCCGGATACCGGTGGCTGGGATGAAGAAATATTTCTGCATAACTTTAGTTTAAGGAAGAGCTAACAGCTTCTAGTAAGGGAGCAAAGGAGTCGCTTTTTTGAGATTTATACATACGAGTTCTGAAGAATCTTTTGGTTTAGATATCACACATGATCTCAAAATAAATATTGTAAAGATAATATAGGAAATATGGGTAATACTCTGTTGTAAAGTTAAAATTAATTTTCAGAAAACAATTATGCAGTTTTTTACTTTTAAGAGGCTCCCAACAAATGTATATTGTATATGCCTGTCAAAATGCCAGGAAAGATGGAATGAGGGTACGTGTAGAGTCAGGGGGTTCAAATAATTTTAATATATAAATTTAAAATAGAGATTTGCAAAACTTTTGTGCCATTTTACTCTGTCTGGCTCTATTTGAAACTTGTGTGTAGTGATCTTCATCAATACTTGTCATTCTATGCATATGTATAGTTTAATTTTGGAAGTTTTCACCTCTTCTGGCACAGTGTGGGCTTTTCTTTGTGATTTTTTTTTTGTACCTCTGTGAAGTAGGAGAAAATTTTGAAACAAAGTGAATGGTAAAGGAAAGTCAGGTGGTTGTTACACTATGTTATACATAACTTAAAGTATCAAGAAACCCATTAAAATATTTTGCACACGGGTGCAAAATTAACCATTCTTGCCCTCTGAAGGAAAAGTTATTGGAAAAAATGGAAAAGTGATTCAGGAGATTGTAGACAAGTCTGGAGTCGTCAGGGTGAGAATTGAAGGAGATAATGAAAATAAACTGCCCCGTGAAGATGTAAGTACTTTATTCTTTCTTTCTATGATTAGGTTTTTATTTTCAAAACCAGTCATGTTGAATCTTTTAAGAAAGAATGTGTAGGAAAATATGTGCAGAAAGTGAGAGTTTCAGGGTCATGACTCAACTGAGAGTGCTACGTTACGGCATCGGAGTGGGAACACTGTTTGCTCTCTGCACCACTCTGCAGTTTATACATACAGCCTTCGCGGCCTATGCACCTTTTTTTTTTTCCATGGCCAACCTGTAATGGTGGTGATGTCCATGTTACAAAAACATGGTGTCTGTGGTTTGGGTAGTTTTCTAGGATAGATGCTTGTGAATTATTTAATGAAGCCAATTTTATAACTTTTCTGATATCAAGAGAGCGATCTCTAAGGTTCTTTCAGACTGGTATCTTGCAGTAAATTTTATATGCAACAATTCAAGAAAGGTTTTCTGCTGATGAAGCAAGACTTTTTTTTTTTTTAATCTTTCACCTATATGTACTTTAGCTGCATAATTGATTTGGGATTGACAGTGTTAATAGTGTTCACATATTTTAAGTATATGACGGCATAAGATAAAATCTTCTAAAGGTGTTTCACCTGTACAGTTGGTTTAATTAATCGCTGGACTCTTCATGGTAAGCTATGGATGCCTCTGCACACCCGCTGTGATAAACGCGCACAGCAGTTGTGTTGCATGGGGGGAATATAAACACTATGTGCCACGTTACCTCAACTGCCAGAGTAGGTTGTTGGGAGAGCTGGACAGTCTGAAGTCTGTAACATACAAGCCCCTACCCTCACCCCAGCCTGAGCTGTTTCTAGTGCATCTGTGCAGCCCAAGATCCAGTTACTGTCTTTGCTTTTTTAGCTCACCTTTATAATTTAAGCAGAGATATATTTTTTTTTTTTATGATTTAAACAGAAAGCGTTGTTTTGATGATAATGTTCTTCCTGAAAATAAGATTTGACGTTTTGTTTCTGTAGGGAATGGTACCGTTTGTATTTGTTGGTACTAAAGAAAGCATTGGAAATGTCCAAGTTCTTTTAGAATACCACATCGCATATCTAAAGGTAAGCGTATTTCAGAAGAAAGAATCTGTAGAGGAAACTTTGCTTGAAGTAACAGAATTTTTGAGCAACAACTTTGGTTGTATTTGCAGTTGACAAACTCTTCCTCTGTATATCGGGATTTAAGGTTTGGTGCCTTCAACCCACCCCTTGCCCATAGGTGTTCCGGAGGTCATGGTTACCTAGTACTGTTGGTGTTGGAAGGACTGGACTGTAAAGAACACTGGTTTAAGTGGCATTTGAGAAGTAACACTCAACTTTGTGTTAGTGGTCTGTTGTTCTGAGGTTAATGTTCTGTTGGGGTAGGATGGAATGAGTATCACACTAATACTATGCAGTATTAGAACAATTATTCATTTAGATTAGCTGGCTTTGTATGGAGTTGTGTTGACTTAACAGAAAGAATTAATGAAATCGAATCATGTTCCTTTGTCAGTTCACTTTTTTAAAATTTGAGTAGAAAAACCTGTGGTTTGACTAGAAAAGCGTAGTTAAAAAGGGTAATAATAGTCCTAAAAACAGTCTTTCAGCATTGTAATTTATGAGAAAGATTTTAGATTTCTTCTGAAACTTGGAGATTGCAGAACTTGCAGGTGAATTCATAGAATGGTTTGAATCATAGAATGGTTTAGGTTGGAAGGGACCTTGAAGATCATCGAGTTCCAACCCCCCTGCCACAGGCAGGGATACCTCTCACTAGACCAGGTTGCCCAAGGCCACGTCCAGCCTGGCCTTGAACACCTCCAGGGACGGGGCTTCAACAACCTCTCTGGGCAACCTGTTCCAGTGCCTCACCACCCTTAAAGTGAAAAACTTCTTCCTAATGTTTAATCTAAACCTGCCCTCTTCCAGCTTAAAGCCGTTCCCCCTCGTCCTATCACTACATGCCCGTGTAAAAAGTCCTTCCCCAGCTCTCCTGTAGGCCCCCTTTAGGCACTGGAAGGCCGCAATAAGATCTCCCCGGAGCCTTCTCTTCTCCAGGCTGAACAGCCCCAACTCTCTCAGCCTCTCCTCATAGGAGAGGTGCTCCATCCCTCTGATCATCCTCGTGGCTCTCCTCTGGACACTCTCCAGCAGGTCCATGTCCTTCTTATGTTGGGGACTCCACAGCTGGATGCAGTACTCCAGGTGGGGTCTCACGAGAGCGGAGTAGAGGGGCAGAATCACCTCCCTTGACCTGCTGGCCACACATCTTTTGATGCAGCCCAGGATACGGTTGGCCTTCTGGGCTGCGATAGCACATTGCTGGCTCATGTTGAGCTTCTCATCAATCATCACCCCCAGGTCCTTCTCCACAGGGCTGCTCTCCAGCCATTCTCCGCCGAGCCTGTATTTGTGCTTGGGATTGCCCCGACCCAGATGTAGGACCTTGCACTTGGCCTTGTTGAACTGCATGAGGTTGGCTTGGGCCCACCTCTCCAGCCTGTCCAGGTCCCTCTGGATGGTATCCCTCCCCTCCAGCGTGTCTGCCTCGCCAAACAGCTTGGTATCATCAGCAAACTTGCTGAGGGTGCACTCTACCCCACTGTCCATGTCGCTGACAAAGATGTTGAACAGTACGGGTCCCAGTACC
The DNA here is from genome assembly GCA_017639485.1 of Pluvialis apricaria. Classification (NCBI taxonomy): domain Eukaryota; kingdom Metazoa; phylum Chordata; class Aves; order Charadriiformes; family Charadriidae; genus Pluvialis; species Pluvialis apricaria. Next base: position 10,006,191 of record CM030014.1, read on the forward strand.
AACCCCTGAGGAACGCCACTCGTCACTGCTCTCCACTTGGACACCGAGCCGTTGACCGCAACCCTTTGAGTGCGACCATCCAGCCAGTTCTTTATCCACCTTGTGGTCCATTTATCGAATCCATGTCTCTTCAATTTAGAGACCAGGATATCGTGTGGGACAGTGTCAAACGCTTTGCACAAGTCCAAGTAGATGACATCAGCAGATCTTCCCTTGTCCACTGCCGCTGTAACCCCTTCGTAGAAGGCCACCAAATTTGTCAGGCATGACTTGCCCTTGGTGAAGCCATGTTGGCTCTCGCCAATCACCTCCTTGTTTTCTGTGTGCCTTTTTTTTTGTCCATTATTTGCAGTCACCTTCAAGGCAGTGTTAACTCTCCTACAGGAATGGTAATTTTTAAGGGGACTGGATGGGCAATGGTGTTTTGTGAGGGGAAAGAACACTTCTTTATCAGCAATATTTGTGTTTCCTTTTATGTAGGAGGTAGAACAACTAAGACTGGAAAGGCTCCAGATTGATGAACAATTGCGTCAGATTGGTATGGGTTTCAGACCTTCTTCCGCTAGAGCTCCTGAAAAAGAAAAGGGTTATACCACTGACGAGAGCACCCTCTCCTCCGTGCAAGGTTCCAGATCCTACAGCGGAAGAGGGAGAGGCCGCAGGGGCCCCAATTACACATCTGGTTACGGTGAGTTTTCTTGAGCATCTGTTGAGTCCTCGGTATACTTTTGAATCCGTAACTGTCTCTAGATTTCTATGTGTTTAGCATAGTTGAGTGAAGGTAGGGTTGGGAATTTAGAATTGCCATTTTATTTTTTACATAGCTTAAAACACCTTAAAACACCAGATTTACATTCTTGTTGAAGTTAAGTTTTAATTGAAAAAAATGAGCAAACAGAACTCTGGTGAGATCTTGTCCTTCAACAGTAGTAGTTACATCATACAAAGCTGGGAAAGAGAGAGAGCTACAGATACTTTTCAGGAGACAAGTGAAAAAAAATATCTGGAGTTAGCATTATCTGTTGTGGTTGAGGAGGAGAAAAAAAAATGCTTGTCTGTGATTGTGGCCATCTTAGGAACATATTTTTGAAAAATAAAGCAAAAATAATTTAAAATGGAGACAGCACAAAATCCTGTTGTTGGGTTGTTTTTTAGTTTGGTCGGAACTAACTGGATTTGTTTAAGATGTAGCAAGATATTCTGATATATTTTTAAATTACCAAGGAACTGCTGCTCAGTTCCCTAGAGGTGTGCACATTCCCTTTTCCTTCAGCGGCAGCTCCCCAAATGGAGACAGTCTGCGGCTGAATATAGATGGATTTCACAGAGAAATGTAGGTGCTCCAGTACACAGAAAAAAAATAATCTGTTGATTCAATACAGTAAGTTACTCTGGATCATCTGCATGTAGCTCACTTGTGTTACAAAATCTGGCAAGTTCTTCTGTTGGATTTTATAGTCTGTCACTGGCTGTAGCTTCCAGGATCACGCCATGTTGGTCAGGTTGATTCTGATGTTTTTTACTATTTCCCAATGAACTGTTTGACTAAACTGTAATGAAGGTTGTTCGGTTTGTTTGTGTACCCACCGACTTTCATTTGGAAACACCCCCTGCCCCCCAAATGGCAAGAATTGCATGTTAGAACAATATAGGTCTACATTCCAGGGTGGTTAGTAGGGAGAGTTCCTGGATGCTTAAAATAAATAGTAGGTGTGGGTTTGGTTAGCTCAGAGCCGGTGGGATATTATGGACGCCATTTAATATAAACAGTTAAATTGTTCAAGCAGCTTTACAACAGCCAGAGGAGGTTGCTTAGCAACAGCCATCAGCTATAAGGTGGCAAAGTTGTCCTTGGGAATTTCAGAGAAGTTGCCTAGAAACTGCACCAAATGCCTGCAGTGTACACACAAAGGCAGGAAATGCTGTTTAATCCTTGATGGAGCTGTGCACGTACATTACGGTTTTGGTAATCTTTGAGCCTTTATTTCTCGCGTTATTACAACCAACCTTCGGTTGAGAGTCTTAGAAACGTAGGTAACCTATGCACTATCTATATTTTATATATGCATATATGTGTATATATAATTTTGTATTGTATATAAATTTATTTTTATAAGTATATATTAATAAATCTTTATGTGTAGGAGAGAGATATATACACACACACACAACCAGCCATGCTGCTTGGAAGACTTCTGTGAGAATCTGAAACCCGAATATAATCCCAAACTTCATATTTATTTCCAATTTTCTTTTCCCTCTTGTACAAGGTACAAACTCTGAGCTCTCTAATCCCTCTGAAACAGAATCTGAGAGAAAAGATGAACTTAGTGACTGGTCCTTGGCAGGAGAAGATGACCGAGAAAGCAGACATCAACGTGACAATAGACGACGTCCTGGAGGACGGGGACGTAGTGTATCTGGAGGTCGTGGGCGTGGTGGACCTCGTGGTGGCAAGTCATCCATTAGCTCTGGTACTGTGTTTCAAGTGTATTTTAAATTTAGGTTTTGTTCCTGGCGATTTTCTGTATAACCTCTTGCTATTTTAAAATACTCCATTTTTACATTATAATCTTAAGACACTGGGATGTTAGTAGAGTTGTGCGATAGGTTCTTGTCATACAGTACGTTGTCAGGTTTGTATTTGTTTCTTCTGCTCACAATGATCTTCATTTCCTTCCTCTACTACACACACGTAATAGTGATATTATCAAAGTTAATAAAACATGTTCCCTATGGTTGCCATCTGAGTTAAGCTTGTGTCGAGATACAGAATGAGAGAAAAAATCACAGCATGCAAGTTATCTTAAGTTTTATCAGAATTTGACTGTGCTAATTCATAACACTTCAACAGTGTCAAAAGTACCACGCTGCTGTGAAGTGAGGGTATATTTTACACACGTAGTAGTTTTGAGTAAAAGTTCTCTAAATGTCACCTTGGAAATCTTCGCTGTGAAATAACACAAGTGCCTGTTGTGGTACCTCAGAATACTTACTGTTGGATTAGAGTCAGAGAGGAACTGTCTGAAATCATAAATCCTGTGGTTCTGTGTATTACACCTTTCCTAAGGTCGCTTTATATTTTGAAACTTTTAAACACAGATTTAAGTCAGTCTGGAAATTCAGTTACATATAACTACAGTCTCTTACATGGAAACTTTGTTTCTTTAGTGCTTAAAGATCCGGACAGCAACCCTTACAGCTTGCTTGATAACACAGAGTCAGACCAGACTGTGGATACGGATGCTAGTGAATCTCACCATAGCAGTAACCGGCGCAGGAGGTCACGCAGGCGAAGGACTGATGAAGATGCTGTTCTTATGGATGGAATGACAGAGTCTGACACAGCTTCTGTTAATGAGAATGGTTTAGGTATGTAAACAGTTGGATAACAGTCCCAGAACAAGCTAAGAAGAAATGTTGTCCATGTAAGTGTAGTGAAGCACTTGTTCATTTTTGTTAGTGATGAATCGTCGTTCTGTTAAAAGTTGCTGTCTGATTAAAGAAGGACTTGCTCCATGGCGCTGCCATGAAATCTCCCGGTTACTGAGCTCCGTTAGTACTTTCGCATGCCTCTTTTGTAAAAACTCTGAGGGGACACCAAAGACTAACTTGTTTCCCATTAGTACTGCTGTTTGCATAGAACCAGTGCTGCTGGGTCAGCATTCTGTTTTGTCCTTGGTAACCTCAGTCTCGGTGTGGGAAAGCTACTTAAGTAGCTGTTAATTTGTCTCTACCCGGCTTCTGCTTAAGTACTTTCCCTCAGTAAATTCTCTTGATACTCGCTGGGACAAGAATATAATCTGCTTAACAATGTAGAAAAAAACCCTCTTCTTTCATGGGTTATGTGGCTAAAATTTGACATATGGTTACTTATTTAATAAATGAAATCTGAGGTCATTAAGCATATGCCTAAATGTCCGAAGCCAAGAGCAAAAAAGTAAAATCTACCTCTTGCATTGTTGTGTATGCTTTCAGTATAAAATTGTTTGTCTTTCAGCCTGTCTTATTTAGCCTGTCTCTTTAACAGAAGCAATGTTAAATGCCCCATGCTGAAACTGCTGAAGATTTGATTTTATTTATTTATTTTATCAGAAATAGTTCATGGTAAACTTTGCAATTGCAGATGATAGTGACAAAAAACCCCAGCGACGCAATCGTAGCCGCAGGCGTCGCTTCAGGGGTCAGGCAGAAGATAGACAGCCAGGTAATTCGAGTGGAGCTGTGGGTAATCTCAGGTCAAAAGCATGAGAGAATGTTGTGTCTGCTGTTTCCATATAGCTGCATAATATAAAAAGGTTACTCAATAACTAATAAGACTACTAGATAAAGATGAAAGACATTTTTTCTACTGGGAGAACTTATAAAAGTTCTTAATCTGCCTAATGAAACTAATTCATAATGTCTAACTTTTTGCTTGGACATACGAGTTATGCTTCTGATCCAGTTCTTGCTGAAGTCAACAGCCATGCTGCTGTTGAGTTCGGTGGTCCCGGATCAAGACAAACATGAAGGTTCATGATCTGCGCTCACTTGCATCCGTGCACTTGCACCGAATGTGACAGCACCTTTCCAGCACCGGCCGAGAGGCCCCGAGTTGGAATGGGTGGGCGCGGGTGCGCTGGCAGAGCCCCGTGAGGGAGCTCGCGTGGGATCTGCCAGTCCCGTGCCCGGATCAAACTGCTGCTACCAGTCCTCGGCTTTTGTGAATATTTTTGAGTCATCCACAAATTGAGGGTGGGAAGGAGGAGGAATTTAAATGAAATTGCATGTTTCCAATTTTTTGTTGTTGTGGCTTGTTGCATTTCTTTTGTGTGTACTAACACTTGAAATGTTAAAGGTGAACTAGCTGATTTTCAATATAATGCCCTATTTAGAAACCGCTTGTACATACCCGGCGTAAGGTAGTAACAGAAGGGCTTCTAGATGGACAGGCTCAACGCTTCACCCGTATTTGCCTGCCTTCTATCTGTGGTGCTGATACAACATCTTATTAAAAAGAAAAAAATGTTGCATTACACTAAATACACTAATTGGGGGAAGAAATAAACCCCAAACGCTCCACCCCCCTAAAAAAACCTAAACCCAAAGTAACCCATTACTTCTCACCATTCTAGTTCTGTAACAGTGATAGGAGTTTATAAAGAGGCAGAAAGAGCAAAAATGGATTTCAGCTGTTACTTCTTAGAAACTAATTTCAGCCAGCAACACAGAGAGATGTTAGCCATCTTTACAAAAGCTATGAATCTTTTCTTTTAAATCTAAGTATTTCAAGAACAAAACAAAATTTCTCCAACAGGATTTCTCCGTTTTTTTCCTGTTGATGTCTTTGTTCAAGATACTATTTTCAGTTTGCATAATAAATATTTTTAAATACAGCAGTAAGAGCATTGGTAGTTAGTTATCCTGTCTTTGTGAAAAATGCTCGTTTAATCTCTTCATGTATTCGTTTAGTGTGTAGTGAGTGAAATTAAGACAGAAGGAACTCCCTCCCCACCCCACCAAATGCTTACAATGTACTTAAGTCATTGTGTTGTATTATTTAATTTACATTGCTATACATTTTGGGTTCCTGCTACATATATGAATATTAAGAATTGGTGTCTTACACTGTATGCACAAGACTCGCTTCATCTTTACATAAGAGGAGCTGGGTACAAAACCTCATTCTTAAGGGAATAATTCTCCTTGTGCAGAAACTCAGTTGGTTTGACAATTATGCAAGGGCCCAGTTGTAAGAAGTCAAGTTATTGTAACAGGAAATTCCTGTGCTGTACTTTCTATTCTGATTTAGGTTTCATGCAGACTCATTCCTAAATCCAGACAAATAGTTCACCTGAATGCATGATATACTAAATACAATTGACTGTACTGTTCAATAGATAATGCTTGCCAACTCTAATGTGCTTTAGCTCATCAAAGATACAAGTGTATATTTACATTCGTAGTACTATGTATTCTAAAGATAGAATTGACTCTCAGTTGGTGTGGTTACAAGAGGGCGGGATAAGACAGAACCAGGCCACAAGAACATGTGCTGAGGTGGCAAGAAGAAGAGGCCAGAAAACCCCCTGGCCGGCATCCAGTAAGTGCAGCCGTAACAGCGCACACGTGGCCGGCCAGCTTTTGAGCAGGGGCGCGCTTGTACAGAGCTGCCCCGAGTGTCTGCACACACACCACAATTACCCACCACCCACAAGCCAGAGTTAACTGTGCGGATTGCGTTTTGAATACCAGGAGGAGGGCGAGTTCTCTTGCCGCTTGCTTCACGAAGTAACAAAGATTTGAATGCCACTTTATCGTAAGTGATACCGTACTCTGAACCTCCCCCGATTCTTTTCGTATTTTAACTTGCCTTCATTTTACTACTGCAAAATTCCTCGCTATTCAAGATAGTAAAACCCCAGTGACAAACACAGTCTGTAGTTGAAAGCCCGCCGTCTGATCTCTTCAGACCCAGTACAGCAAGCCCTTATTTTCCAGTAAAATTTACAATTGGACCAAAGTGACTATTTTATTAATTTTAAGATTCCACCTTCAGATCATCGAGTTACCACTGATTTTAGTGAAAACTATTTAACAACAGAAACAAATTGATCCTTGCTCTGTAGTTGATACCTCTAAGCGAGAAGGCCTTTTGTCAGATGTCTCCCAGTTGTAGCATAACTTGTACAGAAAAGACATACAAAGCTTAATGCTAAATGAGATTTCTGATGTGAGCATCACTGTGATTTTCTTTCCTTGAACAGTAACAGTAGCTGATTATATATCACGAGCTGAATCTCAGAGTAGACAGAGAAACCCTCCAAAGGAGACACTAGCCAAAACCAAGAAAGAAACGGTAAGAATATTTTTTTATGTATGTTCCCTCTTCTTGCTCTTCCCTTGCAGCAAACCAGTGAAGGAATGCTTCATCTGGATCGCCCTCATTTGACTGCAAATGCATTTGCGTTCAAGAATAAATAATTAAAAGCAAAAACAGCCCAGAGTTAACAGAACTGACATTGACTTATAGACTGTCATTGCAGCCTCTGGTATGCAGTGCAGTGCTCAAATTAAGTCGTCACGCATTTTAAAATATTATATTTACTACGGTAGCATTACATAATAAAATGTGCAGTTATCCATGGATGAGTCTTGAGAACTAATCCTCAAAATACTTTACAGAGGATACTGGATAGCGTGTTTAGCGACTTACACAAACTATTTTAGAAATAATTTATGTTCCAGAGATTGTAGGTCTGAGATCTGTTCTCGTGAGGATCAGAGTGGCATTACCTATCAAAAAATGATATTCAGAACTGAACAAAGCAGTTTCTTTACTTGTAAAGTAACATGGACCTTACTGCACAAGTTATGTCTGAGTTTAGCAGAATAAGAAAGATGCATTGTTATATGATTAACAAATTGTAATTCAAAAGGGGTGTAAAACTCAACTGTTCAGTTAACTTCTTCATTGGCTTAGAAAAATGGAAATTGTGAAATAACACACTGGGTGTGCTGGGGGTTTGCTGTCTCAGGGCTGCCCTGGCACGATTCCCGCAAGTGTCTGATACAGAGTTCTCCCACAAATGACAAGAGAAGTAATGGGATGCTGTAACTCACGGGTGCTGGCACAGGCGAGAGCTGTTTGCTATTGCAAAGCTGCTGTGGGCTCTGCAGGGAATTAGACCACGTGCTCTGTCTTTTTACAGAATTTTTGTTATCCTGTTTTTGTTTTTGTTAGGCAAAAGACGCGATTGATGAAAACAGCCCTTCCGAAAAAGCAGTGAATGGTCCTGCTACAGCTTCTGGGGATGAGCCTTCTAAACTACAGCACAGTCCTGATGAAAAGAAAGTTACTGTTCAAGAGGATGGAAATAATCAGGAAGAAGCAGTGCTGAATGGTGTTTCATAAACTGAAGTTCCTAGTTTACAGTTCTTTTACATTACATTTAAAATAGTGCTTGTATAAGCTTGCCAAAGATAGAATATGGATCGCCAGTCTTGACACCGCACTTTCAGTTCCTCCATTTTGGAATACAGAAGGGGGAGGGATCCTGAAGAAATCATATGTTAAACATACTTTGACACCTACTGTGTTATAAATATATCATCAGATGTGCCTTGAGATAGTATATGTAACATTTAAATAAACAAAATTGCTGGCTATAGGAAATGTTATTTTGTTTTCAAAATATGGCAAAGATGTGAGGGGGATCCCTAACATAATACTCTTTATGAAAGCATTAGCTGCTTTTGTTACATTTTTAATAATATGCAACCACTTCTTCACCTGAGGAATACTAGAAAGAAATGCAGTCTAAAATATTTTGCACTGAAATGTAATTTCTCCATTAGTTTAGTCTGGAAACTGGTCTGTTTTAATACATGTTTTTTAAATGCTGTATGTAGAGGAAAAATCTGCAGACCACTGGAATACATTTGTTAAATTCTCATAATCTGCAGGGATACTGGGTGACATTGGCAGTGACTGTTCTACATTGAGGCTTTGTTTGGTTTATTTATTAAACTGTACAGTATTTAAAAATCAAACATAGCTTTAGTTAACACTAAGCTGAATTAGTCATGTCCATTAAGACATAACCTGAACTACTGAAAAGATCAATTTCCAGAAAGTTTATTCTGTATAAACTACATATGTTAGTCCTTAGTAGAGTATTTTTATTTTTGTTTTGGTTGTTTGATGTGCAATATGTTTTTTTTGTATGCTGGTAGTAAAAGAAAATAAACTTTGATCTTCCATCTGTTGACTGTTTCTATTAGAAAGTTAAATTACTATTGACTTCAAGGTTTTCAAGCTGTTAACACTAACAATTGAAACTTACCTGCAAGGCAGCTTGAACGTTTAGCTCTTTCATAAGAGTTTGTTAACACGCTAATTTTCCATTCTTTAAGCTGATGCTGTAAAACATCAGTTAACAAGTCTAAAGACAGATGACTTACCTTGGAGAATCACCTAACCTGACTAACATATATAGGAATTAATGCAGATGTAGTTTTTGATTGAGACATTAAAAGCAGGACACACTAACCTATCGCTTCAGGCACGTGAGCGGGAGCGATGGGGCAGAAAACACAGGTGTGGGAAAACACGGGGGTGGCAAGGCAATGTTGTAAGAAGTCAGAGCAAAGCAGTAGTGCTGACTTGAAGAGAAAAAAGGTCTTACCTCTTTTGTCAGAAGTAAGGACAAAACCAAGTACTCTGAACCACCTGTGACACCAGCTGCTACACCTGATACAGCTACAGAAGAGCTGTACCAACTAGGTTTGGTTATGTACTGCATTTAAGGAGACGGGCAGTTAATACAACTTAAGTTTTGACACATCAACAATGTTCCCTGCTGGAGAACAAACAGTTAAATTGTTGTAATGGAAGTGTGCACAAGCATTGCAACTGGTAAGGCAGCCAGTGAAGGGGGGCGGGGGTGAAGCTATGTTTAAAAAGTCAGTATTATTACTTAAATGTAGTAACATTTTGCATCTGTCTTGAAATGTGCGTACTCTGGAACTGCTGCATGGCAATGGTCCAGCTGTTTTTTTCACCCCACTTTAAATTCTGTAGTAAAGCAAAGTTCTCCCTCTTGCCATAGGTTCTAAACATTTTCTATTTCATACTCATGTTACTGATTGCTCCTCTCTCCTGAAGGCGTGGATCTCTTCCTTGCTGCTGTTCTGGTAATACTTCCTAAGTGTCCTATAACTAGTATACAGGAATGTAGCAGCCAGCATTCAGGCAGACGTAAGACCACTGACAGTAGTACTCTCAGGTAGATGCTTGCCAGTTCTGGAAAAACGAAAGCTCTGAAATCTATTGTATTTGTAAGGAGATGGGTGTTAACTCTTACATACGCTTTACTGCAGTTGCAGAAGACTGGCAAGATTCTTGAAGTCTGACAGAACTCCTGGGCCCTAATTCAGATACTCGCAACGACATCTGCTGGGGTATCTTTGGCTTCGTGCAGCACGATAAATCCAGCACGGGTATCTTCAATGGCTTATGTAAGGAGTTGCTGTTTCCTAATTACTATAAATGCAAACCTTATGTGAATTCTAACTTCAGAGTGTTAAGATAATATATAAAACTACAGTACTTATATTACAAATTTGGAATTTATTAAATGCTATAAAATCCATTAAAAATTGAAAGTTACCAAAAAATCCTGGACGTTCCAGACCCATCAGTAACACTTACGAAGCTCAACCAACCTTGTTTTTCACAAGGCAAAGACAACTGAGCACGTTGTTTCCTATACTTTATTTCTTCACTCAGACAACCACACAACTGTGCCAATTCTTACTGTCAAATAAATCCTCATGATTCTTTCCACCCCCTCCCCAAACTGGTTCACCACACTAGCTTTGGCATATGAAAGAGCAGCAGCATGAACTTTAAATATGGCTAGTTTAACAAAAATTAGGTAACAGCATTAAGTCTACCTGTATCTGGTAACATGCATTAGCCAAACCAAGTTTTTACTCTTTTACACTGAAAAATATTTCTGAGTGGCAGATTTTGCTGCTTATAATAAACAACAGCTATGAAAAAAGCTGTAAGCCTCACTCCTTCACAAGTTTCCCCAAAAAGTGACTAAGATGTGAGGAGGGAAGTACTTCCCTGGATTCATGTTTCCAGCTTCATTTGTATTAACTCAAAGATTGATGTTAGAACTTTTCTTAAGCCATTTATCAAAAATAATCATTTGTGTGGACAAACCCTCTGATTTTCTCACTCATTCATTTTTTAGCTTGGTCTTCCAGTAAATCTTTAGCTTCATTGATTTTGGCTGCTACATACGGAGAGCCACCTAGAAGAAAGATAACCTCAAGTCACATCAGATGAAAAAATATATTATCGTTAATAATGCCATAGGAAAAGAAGTACAAGCATGGTCTGAAATTTATTGAAGTTAAAGAACAAACTGCGTTATGACTGAAGGTTTACACATACAGTCACTGCAGTAGCTGAATGTGCAGACAGCTCACTCCTGTTCGGTTGCTTTTAGTTTACTGGAGTGTTTTTTCCCCTCCAGTTTGATCAGTCATAAATGAGCTGGTCACTAATGACTTAGCAAAAAGTTCGTTGTGAATACAGAAGCATTAAACTAACAAGTCTGCAGAAAAACCTTCCCCCCCAGTTTAAGGGCAGCGTATGAGCTGCTGCTGTACCAACAGACTAGTGCAGTTTTTAAACCTGACAGACAAATGACTTACGAAGATACTGAAACAGAACCCACAATGCAAACGCACTGAAATTGTAACTGACCATGAGGGGCAAAGATCTGCAAGTGTGTATTTGCAGCGTATACCATTTACTAGTACTAGAATTACTCTATTGAAGCTTAATTTAACTTATTTAGGTCATGTAAAATATGCTCCCAACAGTCTTTTAGGTTCTGCATATATTCAATAAAGTTCATTGTGAAGTTAACTTCTGCTAGATACCATCTATGAAAGGCATATCCTAAGGATTATTTTGGATTTTGGTGCACAAAGTAATGAAGTTCAACAGTCACTTTAAAGGAAGCCATTTTACCTTTTAAGTGAGGCTTAAAAAGTTAAAGGCCAAACACTACACATGACTCTGACTTACTGAAGGGAACAGAATTTAGAACAGGTACAGATGTTTTAAGTTATTAACTCTAAGCATCGCTAGATTCTGAGCCTTCACAGTACCACTAACAGAAATACTTCATAGTTCAATGTCTTCAACAGATGCGGAAGGCTCACTACCTGCCATTTATTGCAAATTCCCCGTGCATTCAAATGAACTCAAACTCACATGGTACATTAAGTGCACAAACACATCCTGGTCATTCATCTAAAATTAAGGTGATTTTAAGTCTCATTTTAACAAATCATATTTTAATGTGATATGCACAGAAGACAGAGCAAGTAGCAAGATGACCTGCTGCATCTGTTCCAAAACCGTAAGGACTGAGGTATCCTAAAATTTGTTTTCACTCAAGAGTTTTCTGGGGATTTTTTAGGAACTGAAGTAGTCATATGTCAGTCATTTCTTTGCACTCAATTCTATTAATCTGTGTTAAAAATGTGTATTAATTAATCAATGTGACAATTTACTTACCTTTATCTGGATGATTCAGAATCATGATGCGTCTATGAGCTTCTCTAATTTTACTTCTGTTGGCTGTAGGGCTTTAAAAGAGAGAGAGAAAAACTGACTTAAGGTAACCTCTTAAAATCCCCCAGATCTTTAAAGGATGTCTTAGAACAAGCAAGCACTTTGTCTTATCCATCAGCTCTTTGGCTTACACGTGTTTTTCTTTTCCTATTACTGATGTGTAGCATGTAAGTCCTGGAGAGGGTTTCTAAGGTTTTCCCAAAATACCGTACGCTAAAGAAAACATGCTATAGCAGTCATATGTGGTGGGGGATATTCACACAGTTGAAAACAAACCAAACTATGTTGTTAACATTTTTACTGGGACAGCTTCCTAAAGGCTGGAGGGAAACAATAAAATAAAATTTGCTCTTTATTTATTTAAAAAAAAACAACCAACCGTTTGTATACCAACTTCACAGTTGGAAGCTGCCTTCAAATAGAATTGGTTCTTACTCTGTATCTTACTAAAGTTGTGTATTTGGTCTTAAGCCTCTTTAAATTTTGGCAGGGATAGCTACCACACATATCTAAGATGTTCTAGAATAAGTGATGAATTTACTCCTCATGCAAGAAGTGGGTTTGCAGCACCTTCACACTGCACTTATCTGAAATTCGCCAGCAGTGACAGGAACCACAAGCAAACAGCACAACCCTGTTCCCCGTACCGAGTAAACTCCAAGCCTTCCTGAAAATGGCACATTTACCAGCACCTGTACGTGGCTTCTGAACCTGTGAGGGGTTTGTAGATGTATGGAAGTCCAGCCAGAGTTAGCTTTAAGCAAGCTAACATGCAGCAAAGAATCCCAAATAAGTACAGAAAATCCTGAAAGGCCAATTCGTATTGCCTGACTTGTCAGTGACATTCCCAGGGGAATCTGGGCATAGGACAGTCAAGTACTGAGAATTATGTCCTTTTCAAACCAGGCTAGCAGCCAGGTTCCACTGTAGCCTCCCTTTTACCTCTCACTTGTAATGAATTTTCTTTTACCTCACTCCTAGTATTAAAGCTGCTTCTCGTTTAGTCATTTTGGGTTCAAATCCACCTCTGTAATAACCACTGAAGGCCTGAAAGAGAAAACGTGTAATTAAAAAACCACTAATTCATAAGTTTAACTTTATCAGTTAAAACAACTCATTATTGCTTTAGTAGCTGCCGAGCTTTTAGTCTCTAAGAATACTGCAAAGCTGCTTTTGTACTTGTAGTGAGGAATTCAGCTGAAGTAGAATATCATTATTTAAATGAGTACTTAAACTTCCCAAGACAAGTTCTCTATTAGCCAACCACCACCAGAATCAGACTGTTATTAGTGACAAAATTATTTTTAGTATTAGAAAAAAATAAAGTAACACTATTCAGAGACAACAGTCTGCAGTTATTTCACCAAGTAAACTTTTAAATAAAAAGATGCTACTGATAAAAAAAAAAACAAACTTACAGATTTTGGTAGATTCTGAAGTGCTTGTTTTACTTGTGGCTCCATTTGCTTCATAGCTTTTAGTGCATAGCGACCTTAAATAAATCAGTGTTCAACAAGGTTAAGTATAAATTTTCATAGAGATTTAGCAATTCAGTGCAACTAGTAACTTGTGGATTAGAACGTGGAATAAACTTCTTGAGAACATAAAAAAGTAAGAACTTTGATCTCTTCTTTAATTACATGTTTCTCAATACAGGCTCTCCCAAGATTGTCCCGTATGAGCTATTAAACTACAGTAAAATTCCTCAGTACCAAGACAGGCAATAGTAAGTACAACGGGCTGTTCAGTGTCCTCCCATTATCTACAAACCTGCAAATCCAGCTGCTGCTATGGTCAGGCCAACCGCCACCATCGTACTGGCCTACACAGGGAAGACATAAAGTATTCATTTATTAAAGGAAAAAAAAAAAAAAGCCTACCCGGCAAAATCTACAGCGGCTCAGACCAGTGCATACGTTGAAAACACGACTTGGGGAAAAGCAGCCACCGCGCCAGTTACTCGGGCCTCGCCGCTCCGAGTACGGCGGGGCTGGAGCCAGGCGCGCCCGGCGGCGGGAAACCCCGCGCTGCGGGGGCCGAGGGAAACCCAGCCCGGCAGCGTCCTCCCGCCCGGCGCCGCCTGACCCCCGCGGGCACCGGCGCCGAGACAGGAGCCAGCGGCCCCGCCGCGGCCTGTGCGGAGCAGCGCCCTCCCCGCGCGGCCCGGGCCCGCCCAAGGACGAACCGAGCTCCGAGCTCTGGAGAAGGGCCTGGGAGCTGCCGGCCCAGACAGAAGCGCCCCCGCAGCGAGACCCGCCGGGCCCGGGCCCCCGCCGCACTCACCATGGCCTCCCCAACCCGGCCCCGGCCCCGCGCACTGGCGATCGCCGGACCGAGCTGTCGGAGAGCCCCGGCTCGCCGTACGGCACCCGCGCCGGCCGCAAAGCCGCCACCGGCTGTCGTAAAGCGGGGCGGGGCGGGAGGTGCGGACAGCGCCCGGGGCAGGGCCGGGAGCGGCGTGGGGGTGGCCGGGAGCGCCCGTTCCCTGAGGGGGGACGGTGCCCTCCCCTCGGGCTGGGGGCGGCCGCAGCTCGGCGGCGCGGCGCGGGGGTGGCGCCGGCGGGTTGTGGCAGAGGTTGGCGGCGGGAGAGGCCCCTGGGCTCGGGCAGTATCGCTGCAGCAGGCGCAGAGCACGGCGTCGTGGTGCCACCGCTGCGATCGTACGGGCCTTGCTCGTGCTGTAAATGAGCGGCTTCGTGCCCGGTCTGGAGCCTCCTCGCACTCGGTTTTTTTTTTAGAAAACGTAGTTTTTCTTGGTTTTTATTCTAGTAATTCACGCTCCCTCTCTGGCCGTCCCCTCTCGCTATGGGCTGTGCTCTCGCCACCTCGGGCACTGCTTCCAGACGGAGGAGCTCAGTTACCCCAGCGCTGACGATTACAGCGAAATGAGGGAGAATTACAGGCCTGGCACTTGTATTCTAATATTATTAATAATGTAGTGTGATGTGTTAATAGCAGCGTCGCGTGCACCACAGCAGTGCATTGTGGACATGTCTGTCCGTAGCTCCAGTCTGAAGCTGCAGCTTTGGGCAGGGCGGCAGTGAGGCGGTGCCTTCGGCCCGGAGGTTCTGCTCCAGAGTGGTCCCCGCCCGGAGCTCCCACTGCTGCGGTCTGACTGGTGATTTGTTTGCAGCAGTGAAAAGGGTTAGTGTCGTCCTCTGCGCTTGTAGAAGGCGTGGGTGCCCTCATGGGCTCCTGGAGGACGTGGTGATGGAAGGCAGGTAGCTTTTGGTTGCCTTAGGCCTCGGACTCGGAAGCCCTCACGTAAGCAGTGTAGCACAGGAGCTCAGCAGCTTGTCATTTTGCTGGCTCTTGCAGCGGAAGATAGAATTTTTTTTTTTCCTGCTGTATAAGTTCTGCAAGTACTGTGTTCACTTTGAATATGTCATAATTTCAGTTTGAGTTTGAATTGGTTTTTACTAAGATTTCAAGTGCCTGATTTAATGTCTTCTGAGATAACGTTTGGAGGTAGTCTCCTGTCTCTTTCCTTCCCTGTCATCCAAATACCACTACAAGAAAATAACCAGCTGCCTTTTAAAGATGCTAGAAGAAAGGTTTTGGTTAAGGCACTTGTACTGTTGTACAAGTGTTTTATGAGATGGAAATAAAAGGAAACGTTTATATTTGATAAAGGAATCAAATCCACTAATTGTAGAGCACAACGCCCTGGCCAGCCTGTACGGCCTTTTCAAATACAGAAAGGGGAGGTGGCAAGTGAAGAACAACTGGACGTTTGTTTTATGGGGGGAAAAACAACTCGGTAGGCATATGGGTCTGGTGGCTAACTAGAGTTTCTTCATATGTAGAAGAGGATTTGGTTTTAAGGTGGTTTCCTCTTTGTCCCTTTTCTATCAGAAAAGGGGGTAGAGCTGTGCAAAAAAAAGAGGGTAATGACTTTACTGAGGCACAAGTAGTGTTTAATTTTTTTGTATCACCAAAACCAATAAAGTAAGAGACAGAGACTCCTTCCCTGTAATTAATTACACAAGGTTTGATTCTTCCATCTTGACAGAGCCTTTTGCTAGATCCACATCTTAGTGGCTTTCACGGGAAATCTATCCTGAAAGGGAATTTTATTTTCATTCTTCCCTCACTTTCCCCAGTCCCCGCCTAGAAGGACGGGGAGCTCTACTCGCAAAGGGGGGGGTTGCAGTTTATGCTCTGGGGCTCTTTCTATTGTGAAATTTCTCATTTTTAGAGAAAAAGGACAGACATTATGAAGTGTGCAAACTTCCACATGGGCTGGGAACGGGTTAATAACCAGTGCCTAATCCTTCTCCTCTGCAAGCCCTTTAAAGAAAGGCCAGAAAGGGAGACCTTGGGAAGCCTCTGCTTGCTTAAGAGAGAGAGTTCATCTTTACTGAGGAGAAAGGAAACTTTCACCTGTAAGTGGGAAGGA
This sequence comes from Pluvialis apricaria, assembly GCA_017639485.1. NCBI lineage: Eukaryota > Metazoa > Chordata > Aves > Charadriiformes > Charadriidae > Pluvialis > Pluvialis apricaria. The sequence continues at coordinate 10,022,735 of CM030014.1, forward strand.
CTGGCAAGAGTTGAGGTGGGATGGAGGGATTTGCATTGTTGCTACATGTTTGATACCAGCAATTGGACCAGACTGTTGGCCAAGCCTAGAGGTGGATTAATTAATTTTTTTATTATTAGATTAAATAATTTATAATACAGCATTTGAAGACGAAATGTCATCATTCCTTTTAAATATGCTGTATATATTTTTACTTGTTGAGACAATCCAAACTTCATTTCTTCCTACAGTTTGTTGTGCTTCCCTAGCAGAGCTGAAGGAGAACTAGATGTGTCCCAGCTTGGACATCACTTGTGGGCACGCTATGTTGGATGAAGAAGACAAAGCCAGAGTTACAAAATGCCATGCTTGCTAAGGAAGAGGATGTTTTGGAGACTTCTACCGCTTTGAGTATGGTCTTTTTTACAGGGCTTCTTTAAGTGCCATGTGTTTCTAGGAGGTACATGATATATGAAATATTCTTCTACCTTCTGCTGGCTGAAGGGAGAAACAGTTGCTTTTCCTTCCTTAGCACTGCCCGTCTCTGGAGTACTTTGGCACCAGTGATGGGTGTCAGCTACTGTACCTCTTTACTGAGCACAGCACCTAAATGCTGCCACTAAGCTTTCCAAATCTGTATCAGAATTAAAGTAAGTTTTCTGTGCATAAATTTGCAAATAGCTGCTCTAATCTTGTCTAAATCTATTTCCTTTTCCTCGTCTGCTGCTCAGGAAACCTGTGTGCAGTGTAGAAGGGACCGGGTGTTTAAAAGCTATGGTTAAGTTCATGTCAGTTCACCTTTAAACACACAAAGTCAGTAAACACTTACCTATCTGAGTAGCTTTAATAACAAGTGCTTGAAGGATCAGAGCTGCGATATATTATTTCTGAAACTGTAAGTTTTTGAATTATTACCTATATATAGGTTGTGTTCTTCAGAAACTAATCATCTAGATGCCCCTCTTGGCAAATGGTGTTTTAAGTCTTGCCAAATGCTGAAAGTTGATTTTGTTCAGGTTCTGTACGTAAATATTAATCTTGTGCTTGTTACACAACAGGTAGCCTCATGGTTTTTAAGCCTTGGTCCTTCAAGCTACTACAGCTAGAGCTTTATCGCCACGTTGGTGGCCATATAGACACAGGGGCACGATACTGAAATAATAGTTATTACTGCTGATTTACAGGAAGCAGGAATCAGGCATCATGAAAATATCAAAATCAAACAAAAGCAGAAGATGCAGAAAACCTCATGGAACCAGAATTATATTCTTTTTCTACAAATACAGTTGGAAGTGACTTCTTTTGCCATCAGAGTTTCCATTTATTTAGAAATCGAAGTTCTGTTCTATTTCCCTGATTAGTTAATTTTATAGCACCTTATTCCTCTGGATCTTCTATCAGTCAGCCTTGTGGTGGTGCATGGAAGGTCGTTCACAGGGGAAAATTAATAAGCTGTAATAGGCTCAAATGAAATAGACACACTACAGTTTTTATCCCTTCTGCAGAATGTCTGTTTTTGAAATCAGGAGGAAGGCAAAATTATTGAGTGTTTAAGAAATACACTCTCGGTTGGAATACAAAACCTTTTGTTTTGCCTACTGTGTTTCTAAACTGCTCCCTTTCTATTTTCCAGAGAAACCCCAAAGCTTTTGTAGTTTCTTCTGTCAAGAGTTTTATCCTACTGCTATCTTCAGGTTTTCCACTCTGAGGTTAAAATGATAGAAGATTATTTTTCTTTTGGAAGCTTTATCTTACTGGGCTATCCAAAGCAACTAGTATGTAGTATGTAAGTAAACTTTTCCATTAAAGCAGACCACTTCGGCAGAAATCTGGCAGCGCTTTCTCTTAACTGTATCTTCCACAAACTGGACAGAAGGTGAAATAGATAGTTGTGCTTGCAGGAGGTTTGTGATGTACCTGTTAAATGCCTATATAAGGCTGTTAAACATTTAAGTGAAAATCACAGTTATATGTTGTCATATGCGCAGCCAGCCAAATCTTACACTGCTTATTCGTATACGTGCCATGGCTGAGCTACCAAGCTGTTAAAAGCTTGCAGACTTTCACCTTGGGGCACCAAGATACAGAATCTCTTAGGCACTTTTAAGGATATTATTTATATTTTAAGATATATATTGTAAAAAGGTTTAGGTAGGATATCTTGGGGGTTATTTTCCTGCAAACTTTTTTCCTGCTTTTTGCTAATACTCCACCTTCTTTGGCTATGCCAGTCAGCCAGTTATATGTTTCACACCTCTTTTCTTTTTCTTTTCATTTGTCCTGTTTGAGATTCTACCATCTTTTTGTGTGCTCAGCATCTATACCAGAACACAATGCTGCACTCTCCTACCTGTGGCTAAATTAGCTTGGTATATGTAGCATCACTTTGTCATTAAATTGACAATCATAATTATTACAGTATAGTGTGTGTAACTAATTATAAACTGAGATTCTCTCACTTGGTAAGAATTGGTGGATTTTTTTAATCAAACAAAGCAAGATTTCACTGTAATCTGACACCAGGTATGAAGTGTGTGTGTGGCAGGTAGCATACCTGCGTTCATGACAATCACAAGAGAATCCATCTGATTTGCAGTGGGCATTATTTGACTTCCTAGCTCAGTTAAAAAATAGGTAAGATTGTTGGAAAATAATGGAGGGGCAAGGTTTGTAATTGCTTGTAAATTAGTCATAAAATTCCCTGAAGCTGAACTAAGGAATACAGAATCTAGATGCGAATATATTCTCTCTCAATAATTTCTAAAGCCAAGTTTGATACTTATCATCTTTTACCTGTGTTGTCCTGAGTTACGCTTCTTATATGAGGAAAAAGCAATGAGATAATACATCTTTTACCAGGCCTATTACATTATTACTGGGTTTATGTTGATTGCTATTACTCAAGTCCTCATTTTTTAAATTTGTATTCTGCCTGGATTGGTGCTGAAACTTGCATGTCCGTGCTGTGAAGCTCTGTTAAATATTAGGAGCTTGTGCTAGAAATTGGAAAGAGTAAAGCCTTTATTTGCACTGACAATGAATTGTAGTGAGCAATAGTTCTTCAAAACCAAGGTCCTGATTCTTAGGTTTCCTTCATATATATATTTTCACAGGATCAAGGCCTGAATCAGCTATCAGGTAGACTGTGGTCCTTTTGAATACTGTAGGTTCAGATTTGAACAGAATCTGCTCCTCTCCTACCTAAGGATCACAACTGAAATGTTAACATTGTCAGCCAGCAAGGAAGATTTGGGCAGAGTAGATCTCAAAAAGGGCGGGGGGGGAGGTGGGGAAGCACAAGAAGAAGAAAGCTACTAGTGTAAGAGAAAGCTTTACTGGCATTCTCCAGTCATGAGTTTATAAGGAGCTTTCTGTAGGCATTAAGTGTTTTTCTCAGAAAAGTGCAAAGGGTTTCGCAGTTTTATTAGTGATGTTAAGGTTGAAAGTTGAAACTGTAATGCACTGGTTGATGGAAGCTGTAATGGGCAGTGTTGGGTTTGCATGTTACACTGCATTAAAAAGTTCCACTGGATTAGGTTCCATCAAGAGGAAGGGGGAGATTCCTCCTTTTATATAAGAGCAGCTGACTGATTTTGGGAGAGAAGATTCAAGACTTTAGGAAGAGCAAGAAAGAAATGAAAAAACCACAGCAAAGAAGAGGGAGGCTTTTTCTCAAGTGGGGATGTAGTTGAAAGGGTCAGAGGGCATCCGGTCAGACCTACAGATGATAAGAAGGAAGACTTCCTAGGGACTATGAAGAGATTGCTTCAACCCAAACAGCCATTGAATTAACTGAAGCCAAGCATGGAAAACACTGCCCTCTAAATACACAGTGGATGAGAAATAATTTGTGTTACTCATTTTACCGTTCTGTTTTGATAGGATTATTTAATAAAAGTGCTGCTGAGAGACTGGCATGTGTGGAACGGAGGATATGACGTGTCTGCAATGCTGTAAGTTTTTTGATTATGGTTTGTTGTTTTTTTTTCTTTTTTCTTGAAACATGCAAGTTTATCTGGATTTCACTTAGGAAGAAGCCTACTCTCTGATGGACTGCTAGGCAGTGACGGGTACTGCACAAAGCACATCCTGCTCTCCCCACTTCAGTAGTGACATTCTGCCAGCAAGTGGAAAGGGAGCAGGACGAGACCAGCACATCAACCATTGTTTTTTTTCTGGGAGAAGCTGGAAGGGTAGTCTAGGTCTTCTGCAAACACCTCATTTGGGAAGGAGGGGAAGGGATTAGGGACACCTGAATCTCTCCTTATAGTAGGGACACTGGGGAGGTGGGGCCTTACCAGACCATTCTTTGCAAGCAGAATCGAGTATTTAAGACAACCCAGTGGTAAATGTGGTCACTGAAGGCAGGAGAAATAGCACGAAATTGGAAAACTTGCTTTGCTGATCTGTCACATCTTTGGCAAGTGCACCATTTCTCAAAGTACTGACATTGGGAGGGTTTTCTTCTGATCTTTTATTTAGGAGTGTTTCTAGTGTATATAAATCCTTGATTATTTACCAGGTGTGTGGCTTGTGTCACAGTCCCCTGGGTTCCAGGTGAAATCTGTAGCCACTGGCTTGTGGGAGAGACAGAGACTTGTTTCTTGTTTCCAGTAAATATTTTTGAAGCTTCATTTGAAATGTCAGAGAACGCAGTTCCTTCCTCACTGACTAATTTCATAAGCCTCACTCTGGGACATCTCACTGTGTCCGTTGCACAGGCGATTCATCTGTCTGTCATACATAAAACAGGATCTGAATTTGTCCCTCCATGATGGAAAAGGTATGATTGTGTAGCATAGCATAATGTAATACCTCCTCACAGAATATATAGTGCAAGTTTGGGGTGGGTTTGGGGTGTTTTTATTCCTTTGAATTTGTGCTTAAGATACTGCTGATGAGGGACAGTTAAAGTTAAGAAATAGGTATTCACTTTGGCCTTGAACTCAAAGGAGGTAAGGAAGTCCATATCCTTTTGAGAAGAGAGCTTCTCAGCTTTATTGCTGACAGAGTTTTGGCTCAAGTGTCCCTTTTGTATATAACTTCATTGTCCCAAACAACTTGGGCCCAACGAGGAGCATATAAGAGCCTACATAACCTGATATTAATAGTCTGTCAAATGACTATTACACTGAAATTGTGCATAACAAGTGGTCTGGCAAACTGCAGAGTCACGCTGGAATGATACTCAACAGGTTAGGGGCACTACTCTAGCATGCAAAACCTCTAGTTTTAGGGTCTTTTACCTGTTTGTGAAATAAAAAAGTCACTAAATTTTTTGAGGTGTATCTAGGCTTGCCTTATAATGCTACCTGAATGTTCCTTCAGGTCCTGACTGTGACATCCCTTCAGGGAATCCCACAGTTTCCATGTGAGGCAAGTGCAGGCATTTTAAATGGAGGCACACACCAATGCTTAGAGAGCAGTTGCAGCTGCAGCAGGGCACAGGTAACCTTTGTCCTCACTTTTGCATCTCTAAATCAGTATTTGCTTCCCTCTCATTATAAAAGGCAAAAACATTGAAATGCCTAGGTGCATAGATTATGGGAATATTATAGAGTTTGCAAGTTCTGTTTTTCCTTCTTTTTAGGAAAATGCGGTGAAGGAAGAGGGTATGGATAACATTGACATTAATGCACTGCCAACAGTTAGGGTCCTCTAATTTTCTAAATCTGTCCATTCTGTACACACCTTTTGTTTGGTACACAATTCTTTTTTTTTTTTTTTTTTTGCTGTTAATGTATCTTTCTTTGATATTAAATACAAATTGTGAAATGTACAGAATGTCCACTGTTGTTGCCTTCACAGAAAAAAAAACCCCAAACTTCCGTGACTTGCTCATTTGAATTTATAGAACAATTTGATGGATTTTCCTTTTAATTATGCAATTCATCTACTAGGAGATGTGTTCTTACTCAGTCTGTGTTGTTAAATTCATGCAACCTGTGCCTTAAATCTCCATACGTGCCAACTTACTTGTATAGAAAGTACACTGACAAGTACAAAGAAGCTAAACACGTGAGTTGAAGTTACATTGTCATTTGCTTTAAGCTTGAATATAATACTGATTTTTCTGTCAGTGCTCATTCTGCTTCTCAATTCAGAGATTTTTTCATTGTATATATGAATCACATATTTGTAGTAAATTTACTTTCATATGCACAAATCCCTTCCATTATACATAACCATAGAAAAAAGTAAAGTCTGAGATTCCTCTGCATGAAAAGGAATCTGGGTAACGTGTGCTTCCAGTACTACGTGTAATCCTTTAGAATACCATGCCAACAGTTCTCCAAAGACAAGAAAACTTATGAGGAAATACCATCAGGCGAGGACATTTTTCTCCCCAAGTCATATGCTCCCAAATGTCCGTTCTTGTGTCTGAGGCCCTATTCCAGCCACTGCTGACAACCAAAATGTTTTTTGATCATTGTAAATAGTGTTCTGTAATGGTATTCTTTCAAACCCCAAAATTAATGTGGGCAGGTGTAAGGGACTTTATGTCCTAGGCCCCTCTTGTTATAGAATTTTTCCCACCTTCAGCCATAGGTTGAGGAGATTATATCTATTGTATAATAATGATCCATGTAATTATGGCCTGA